>JBAMYA010000008.1:15962873-16015250 GCA_037176975.1 Arrhamphus sclerolepis
TATGAGCAGACTTCACGAGCATCTGTAAGAGCTTTTCAGTAGTTTGTGAGCACATGTCACATGCGAGTGAATAAATTTCCATGTGTAAGGTT
The DNA here is from genome assembly GCA_037176975.1 of Arrhamphus sclerolepis. Taxonomy (NCBI): domain Eukaryota; kingdom Metazoa; phylum Chordata; class Actinopteri; order Beloniformes; family Hemiramphidae; genus Arrhamphus; species Arrhamphus sclerolepis. The sequence continues at coordinate 15,962,966 of JBAMYA010000008.1, forward strand.
TTCAGTAGAGCACGAGTTTGGTTTCATGTGTGTATGAATGCTAATTTCAGAATTGTCCCTCACGGCACCTTGTATGATTCTGGCAAATGCAGATGATTCGAGTGTGGATGGGTAGGGGAGGGGTGAAAGGTTTATGCTCCTCTCGACTGCGTGAGGCAAGCCCTCAGCTGGTGACCGCTCATGCTGGGGTTTGAGCTGGAAAATTGTGGCCTTGGAAGCTGGCTGGCAGGCTCAGGACAGATGTTTCCCATTGGCATGAGAGGGTGAGGGAGAGACGTGCAGGAGCTGCTGGCATTTATGGTTCGGCAGAGTTGCTGCACCAGCGGGGACCGCTGCTGGGTTTTTGGAGCGCATGCCCAGTGAGGGACTGGTGACATCATTTTTACACCTGGTTGTAAAGTAATTAACCCTGCAAAGCTTGCTGGGGTTTTGAGTCACTTCTTGGTTTCGTTTTCTCAAAACCAGATGCCTGAACATGCACAGGTGTGAATGCACTCCTTCCACAGAGATGTTACATTAGAAATGTGTGGAAACGTTCTGACTCAGGGATGCAGAGAAATTAGTCCATGCCTTTGTTACTTCTAGGCTGGACTTTTGTAAAACATTTATTTTCTTGCTGTACAAGCAGCCTTGATTTAAAAACCTTCAACTAGTCCAGAATGCTGCAGCACCAGTAATCAGAACTGGGTATAGAGACCACATCTCACCAGTTCTAGCTTCATTACATTGGCTCCCTGTTAAATTTAGAATCAAATTTAAAATATTACTTTTTACATACAAAGCCTTGAGTGATAAACCTCCAATATATCTGAAAAATGTCATAGTTCCTTACTGTCCCAGTAGAACACTGCTCCCTAAATGCAGGTTTACTTGCTGTTCCAAGAGTCTGTAGGTCTAGAAAGGGTGGCAGAGCCTTTAGCTATCAAACTCCTCTATTATGGAATCAACTTCCAGCCTTAGTGCGTGACGTAGACTCCAGCTCTATATTTAAGGTTAGGCTTAAGACCTTCCTTTTTGACCTTCCATCAACATGCTTATATAGCGCCTTTCTTGAGAACAACCCAAGCCACTTAGACCACTTCTTGGATATGCTGCTATAGGCCTAGGCTGCTAAGGGAAGTCCTATTGTCAACGGAGCATCTACACCCAGTTCATCTTCAGAGCTGTTCCATCATTTCAGATCAAGGACAAGTATGCAGGGCAGCATGGTGGTTTGGTGGTCAGCACTGTTGCCTCACAGCAAGAAGGTTCCTTGTTCGAGCCTCCACAGGGGCCTTTCTGTGTGGTGTTTGCATGTTCTCCCCGTGCTTTCATGGGTTCTCACCAGGTACTCCGGCTTCCTCCCACAGTCCAAAGACATGCTCCTTAGTTTAACTGGTGTTCCTAAATTGTCCCTAGGTGTGTGTGAATGGTTGTCTGTCTACATGTGGCCCTGCAATGGACTGGCGACCTGTCTGGACCCCTGCCTTTCGCCCAAAGTGAGCTGGGATAGGCTCCAGCAGACCCCCGTGCCCCTGCACAGGAAATAGCAGACAAGTATGCACTACAGTTTGCATGCTAAAAACAAGATTTTGAATATAATCAACTGCTGTTGAATTGACACTTGTGAGAAAAAGAAGTTTGCACTTTACAAGTAAATGTTTGAGAGATTTCTCTCGAACCTGATTTCCCATCAAAACCACTGAATTATTCACTTTTTTTGGCAAATTTAAACATGAACAGTCTCTCTGCTTTAGTAAAGTAAAATGGTAATATAGATGTGTGTGGCCTCTGTCGCCACATCCCTCTAGAATCTTTAACAAAATTAATCTTTTAATTTCTGTTTGTTTGTTTTCATTTAAGAAAGGCTGGACTGAGTTGGTCCAGGAGCCACAAATGGCCCTCAGGCTGCGTTTTTGCCCATACCTGGTTTAAAAAGATTGATGGTGACAGATGGAGGAAGAAGACATAAAATTGCTAAATGTGGAAACAAAAACTAAATTCAGCTTTTGGATGGATTAAGGTGATGCTGATGTGGATTAAAATCTCCTTTGCTTTCATTTGACATTCTTACCATGTGAATGGAACTGAAGGAGCACCCGTTGCTTTGACACCCTTCAAAATCAACTCAGTAATGGTAGAAAACTTTTACATGAGCTCACTCCCATCCATCTCCATGCTGAGAGTACATGTGAAAGCTTTATAGTCAAAGCTTGAATGGCAGTGGGCTCAGATCACAAGAGAAGCAGGGTGTACAAAGTGTGCTCCTACTGTTGAAAATGTTTCATATAGCCCTCTGGTACATCAAGAGTGGCTGAAATTCACTTTCAGAGCCTCTCTTCAGTGCAGTAGCATACAGAATCATCTGAAGTGGAGGGAACTGCAGATTTAAAGAAAAAAGAATAGCTTCTGGTAGTAAAAACACAGATGCGCAATACTGTTGCGCTTGGTTCTTGAAATCACTTTAAGGTCATCAATAAGTTAAAATCACAGTGTATGTACAGTGAAGTACAGTGTAATAAATGATCAATGTAAAAGCAATTCTAGCGAATGTGTAATTAATGAAAATGAATTCAGTTGTTTCAAATGTATTTATTTGGCACCAATCCACTCTTTTGTTATAAGTAAACAATCTGAGTTAAATCCTGATTTCGTTCAATCCAGTTATAATGCAAATCATTTCTATTAATTTTACTTACATGAAGTCCATTTCACTCAATCTCTAATCTGATCGCTTCAACTTCAGTTAAATCAAATACAGTAAATTCAGTCCAGTTATAAACTCATTCAATATAATCCATTTCAGGGTAACAGTGTTTTCTTTTTTTTGCTAAAATGTCTTACTTAATCTATTGAGTGCATCCTGTCTTTTCTCTTTAAAACTAACCAGTAAAACTATATTAACCAACTCTGTGAGATCACTGTGTTTTTTTCTGACAAGTCATTAGCGTTGCTATAAGCATCGTGACCTAATTTGGTCTCTTCCTGCGTCCCAGTGCAGCTTTTTGACCTGCAGTGATGCAGTCAAATAATCGCTCTGGACTGTCTTGAGATCTATGAATGGACCGAGGAGGTGAGGCTGACCGATGATCCTCTTAACCTTTCCAAGTTGGGCTGCAGCAGGTTTTGTCTCGCTAAACACAAAGTACAACCGTCTCCAACATAATAAAACCTTTATCTAAGCACAAAAGTAAAGACGTTTGCTAAACTTAGGTTCTGATACTGTTATTGTAAACTGTTCTTATTGTATTATTTAATTGTTCATTGGTCATCTTTTTCTGCTTAATTAAAGAAAGAAGAGGCTCAATTTTCGATTTAAGGCAGAAGGAAAACTAAAATCAAGTTTGTAGGTGGCTTTTTCAACCCTCACCTTCTTTTTTTCCCCTCTATTGTCTGCTTAAAGGTAAAATATTCTGTAAAGGTTCCCAGGTGTGCTGTATGGCATTAGGTAAACCAAGCTTTGATACAACTAAAACAACCAAACACACTTTAATACAAAATGCCCTTTCTAGCCTTTGAAATATTCATAAAATCAAGAACATAAAAGAGAATTTAGAATATGATTGCTCTTTCTTTGTTTGTTTATCCTCTAGTGTTGGCTTCACAGCTTTTGCACTTTTTGGAATAAATGTGAAGATGTTTTTTATTTATTTGCAGAAACCATGGGAACATCACACATAATTTCTCTTATATATGGTGTGATAGTGCATCATTGCCTCAGCATGTCCTGTTTACTACTCTGAACCAGAGATATTTCTCCTCCCAGAGGCTTAAATAGCTTCTGGCACTAATCATGCTGCCTTCACTGCACCTTGGAATAATCAGTGCAGTAACAGAAGACTAAAAAGAAGAAAAAGAATAATTAAAAAAAGAAAAGAAATTTGCTTTTAGGTTGCTCACAGCAAAGGCGATGAACATGTGTGCTGGTATGATTAATAAAAGGTCCTATTTGACAAGAAAACTGAGCCCCAGAAAATAAATGAAGACATAAACAAACAGACAAACAAACAAAGGAAAGGAGCGGAATAAAGGTCAGCCACAGCAAGACAGAATACATGTGAGAGGGACCCAAGTGGAACGGTGAGGTCTTGGAGACCAGAGATAAAGAAGACTGAGGATTTTAAGTACTTAGGGTCAATGGCCCAGAACAGTGGTGAGTTTGGAAAAGAGTTGAAGAAGTGTGTGCAAGCATGTACGTTGTAACAGGTGGAGAAAAGTCTCAGGTGTGTTGTGTGATAAAAGAATAGCAGTGAGAGTGAAAAGCTATAGTTTGAGTCCGTGGCACTGAGGAAAAAGAGCAAAGACTAAGGTTAAAATGTTGAGGTTCTCTTTGGGAGTAACGAAGATCGAAAGGACCAGGAATGAGTACATCAGAGGGACAGTACATGTTAGAGGTTTTGGAGAGAAAGTCAGAGAGGCCAGACTGAGATGATTTGGACATGTACAGACGAGAGATCGTGATAATAGCAAAGGAAGAATGATGAAGGTGGAATTCCCAGACGAAAGACTAAAAGACTAAGACTAAAGAGTGGATGAAGTGAAAGAGGATATGAAACTCAGTGTGAGAGAAGAGAATTCAAAGGATAGGGTTAGATGGAGGCAGATGCACGAAAAGCATGACTAAGGATAAAATACAGAGAAAATATTCAAATGCCCTATTAGAAAAGACTCTCCAAAAGAATTTTTTCTTTTCGTTCTTTTTTTTTTTCTAGAACTTTTTGTCTGTAAAACTACACTGTTTTTATCTATAAAAACAAGGTAGTTTTGCTCTATTTTAGTTTTACAATTTAGTTTTGTAAATACACTGCATATAAAATATCACATCTTTATTTTAATAGCAATCACAAAAAAGTAAACTGTTACTCGAAATACTCAAGAAAAGACTAAAACTACACAGCCTAATGCTCTCCACAGATTTAAGCTGCATGAACTGATTGGGGTGTGTAATTTCCCAGTCTCCGGGTGGGCATTGAAGGCAGCGCGGCGCTGCCATGTTGTTGTTTCGGGATCCTTCGGGCCAGTTTCAGCTCCAGTCGGTGTCTGCGAGCTCAGCGGTCCGTTTCTAGACAGGCAGTCACGGCCACTGGTCTCCTGTCATTATCTGGACTTACAACCGAACCTCAACACGCTGCAAAAGTCACCGCACAACAACAGCTGCCGTCGGGTATGTAGTTTATTTCATTTAGAAGTTCTGTCTACTTTGCTGACCGACCGAAGCTGCTACTGGAGTAGGTGGGGGGAGGTGTGGGGGGGTCCGGGCTACTTTTTTCGTACTTTCCCTCCATCCTTTCCCCCTCGTCTTTCACTAATATTTAAGCAAACGAGACAATTATGCATTGCCGTGTTCACACAAGGGATATCAGAAGTCGCATATGTAGAAGGACTAACTTGTGGGAGCTTCGTGGAGGCTAACGGCAGAGCTAACAGGCTAACGACGCCAGCTGACACCAGTTTAACTTCTAACGACTCGTATCGTTTTTTTAAAGTCATGGTTTATATTTATTCTTCACTTCCTTTGCCTGTCATGGAGCTTTTTGTTCACACCGGAAACACTTTTTTTTATATATATAATGCTGTCTTCTTATTTAGTTTGAACCTAACCCTATTTTTAAGGGCTTTTCCAGACATAAACAAGTTTATTTATGTTTCTGGGTCACCTGTAAAGTCCGCGCAGGTGACTTGTCATACACTCCCGGAGGTCCAGACTTGTTATTACCGTGTTGTGGAAGTGAATGTGCGTTCCTGCCTGCAAGTGAAACTTTTTTTTTCTTCCACCCTCCTCAGAAAAGGGGAAGCTGTCAGACATGTCCTGCCTTTCTTTAAGTCTGGTTTTTACACCAAATACTCCATTATTCCCAGCTGACTTTAACATGCCTGGGATTTATGCATTTTATGTTTCACGGTTGCTCACATGTAAGCTCATTATCCATTTACAACATTAATTTTTCTAAGCCTTCACACCAGTCTCACATGCATCAAATGCTGTCTGGGGCATTTTACAGTCCACACAAATACTTATTTAATCAGTTTAAAGCCAAAAGATTGAGAGAATAAGCGTGGTAATTTATCAGATAATGAAAAAAGATAACAGAGCAAACCCAACCGAAATCTACAGATTTGATCTTATAACTGAAGAATTAATTCAGTTTACTTGGTCATCTGGGTTTCAGTGTTCTCTGACAAATAAATCAGTTTTTGTTTTTCTTTTCTGTGTTAGCATATGCCAAAAACCAAATCTTTTGAAAGTATTTCCTTCTCCTTTTTATGTACAGTTTGACTCCACTGTGTACTTTGACTGAAAAATGTTTTATAGAAAAAAATCAAAATGTCACCAAGACTGTGAGGATTGACAGAAGGAGAGGAGAACGTGTGAAGAGTAGATCACAATGAGATTTAAATATTAAGAATGAAACTTTACGATCTTCTTTTTGGCAACAGTTTGATAAACTTTTGACAGACGTGAACGTGAGCCTTTCACCATGTATAGAGGAATTTGGATGTGTAAGCTACGTAAACAAAAAAAGGTTGTACTTGACATTATATGTTTAATAATCTCAAAAAGGTTTTCGTATGGAGGGAAAGGTCGCAGGAAATGATATGTGAGATAAGATCTAATTTTTTGTCTCATTGTGTCAAATGTTTAACACGTTACTTCTTTATGTATCAACGTCTTGAACCCTACCGCCATTTTGTAGCAAAAACGCCCAAAATAACAGAATTAAAATGACTGTAACTTCTGATCTGCTCTGCCTACATGGATGAATGAAGTCTTCCCAGAAAGAAAACTTTTGTTTCTTGTGAAACTATCAGAAACACTCTAGGTGATACAGAGACAAAGTAATGAAACTTTGAAGTCAGTAAAAAAAGAAACAAATGCACGATTTTGGTCTGCCTGAAATAAAAGATGTTTTTCAGGATGAATAACTGTCTGTGCTTTCATCTGAGGATGGTACTGCCAGTATGCGGCTGTAGGCACACTAAAACTGAACACGTATTTCAAATTTGAAAAAGAATAGCACAAAGTATGACTGTTCTACAGTGATTTTTCCATGAAAAGATCCAGGCGAAGCTCCAAAAAGGCCATTTGGAGACTCCAAATGGACACATGGTCACCAAATGATATTATGAGACAATAAAGGTATTTCTTTCTTTACATTTTGATATTTTTCATCAGTTTGAGCTAAAATATTCCCAAATGTTTTAACTACTTTTTGGTATTAGCATAAACCACATGCATCACTGTAATACATCACTGTACATGCATATTACATACCTGCAATAACCACTAAATAAATAAAGCAACCATGGCTATGTCATAAAAACCTGTACAAAGTTGAGATAAATACAGCAGAAAAAACATGTGGAAAAATCTCTTTATGAAAAACAAACAAGTAACATACAACTTGAACTTAATTGTCTACTGCTGAATCAAAACCTATTATTCCTGTTCACTATCTGAAGAGTCCTCAAAAGATTTCGTCAGAGCCTCCTGGGCACTACAGTGTTTAGTTTTGGACACACTTTTAGGCATTTTCGAAGATAAAAAGGAACTCTTTATCGAAGTGAAGACGCCTATTGGTGGCTTGCTGCACTGCGTTATTACGCACCGGTGAGGGAGGGGGGTTGCAGCATTACGCAGAACAAGAAAAAGAGCATCAAAAGTCGGAGGAGTGAGATTCTTACCTTTTATAACACCGGAAACTCCGTGCTGGCAGCCGCGCATAAAGTCGCATCATATCCGGTAACTTTTCCTGTCAAAAACCATAAAAATACGTCTTTTCACCACTCTCAGAAAAAGAGCCAAATGGTACATGATGCATTATCATTTCATTTGTGATTTGTCTTGATAAAAAGATGAAAATGAAGGTGTGGGAGAGTCTAATCTGTATTGTTTTTGTTTGTTTGTTTGTTTTTAAATTCAGAATTGTTTTAATACCATGTGGTCTTAGAACATTGTTAATTATTTTGATGCTTTTCTTTTACTTTTATCATTTAATTTGAAAGATGCCAGGCCCAGGTTCGAGGCCCGGCCTGTTTCCTGTTTCCCCTGCTCTCGACCCCCGCTTTCCTGAGCGTCAACTTTGAATAATAAATGCAACTAGTGCCCCAAAATCTTTTATTTATTTATTTATTTATTTATTTATTTTAAGAGCTGTTGTACTACAGAAATGAGCTGAAAGCAATTTGCATCTGTAATTGATGAATAACTGACGCAACCAGTTCTCAAAATCCCTCATCCTGAAACAGTGATGCATTTGAAAAGAGTGTTTACGACCAATAAACATAGTATTGTAATCATTAAAGTGTAGAAAACGGATAATGTATTGGTTGTAAAACTCAGGAACTGTTTTGGCTAGCACTGAAATGTTTATAACAGTACCACACACAGCTTTTATAGGTGAAGTATTACCTTACTTCAGGGTATTTCTGGCCATGGCACAGCCATACCAAGACCAGAAGCAGTGAGTTGTGGTGACGAAAGTTGCTTGAATGTACACATGGCAGATTGAGGTGGCAGGAAGTCAGACATCTGAAAGTTATTGAAAATTTGGTCAGTGTTAAAATTAAACGGCACAACTGAGCTGTGACAGGTACGAATGTGTGCATTGACATTGTGTTAACCTATGAAAAGGTTTTCTTAAAAACTGTTCCCAAAACAGGCCCAGTTCTTTCAGTCCAGTTGCTTGGAAGCAGTTTGTGTTGCGACGTCTGACGTCATGCAAACCGATGCATGAGCCACAGACCCTAGAAAGGGTCTGTGGTTACAGACCCTAGAAAGGGTCTGTAGAAAGGGCCCCCCCCCCCAGTCTCTCTCGCAGCATCATTTTTCCACAGAATCCCATTTCATAAACAGATCAGGTGATGAGGCCCTGCAGTTTCGGTGGTGTTTCACATCATTAAAAAAAAAAGAAATTACAGTGCTCATTTACGTTCAAAGACTCAGGATTTATCCAAATGTGACTCCAGACAGATTCTACAATTAATTAAAGATAAGGTTGCACTTTATATGGTGATCCCTGTTCAACTCCAGACATCCTTTTTACCAGGGTAATGGCTAAAATGACAAGGCGTGGCAAGAAAAATGTCTCTTAATAAGCAGATTACTATGCAATCCTCATGTAGGGTAAACTCATAATCTCTCGAATCCAGTTGAACAGGCAGTGCTTGAAAGTGCTACACTTCTGAAACACTCCTGGTGGGACCTGAGGATGAAGCAGAAGTACAGCCAGGCTGGACCGTGGTGCTTCCACTCCAGGTCGGACCCAGGGATTAGATGGCTGAAAGTACGGAACTGGCTTGGAGATTACCGTAACTATGCCAGATGCAAAGGAACAGCTGACTACTGGCTCAAAAATAAAAGGGGCTGTCACTTTTTTTTTTTTTCTTTTAGTCCTCAACGAAAGCATTTGCTTAAATGTAACACAAGCTCCTTAGCAGGAAATAAGCTGCTGTAGCTTTTGGAAGAGACTTTCAGCGATCTTTTTTTCTGTTTGTCATCGCTGGAAAAACTAGTTTTACCAGAGCTGAGGAGGGCGAAGTCCAATTAAGTAAACTACCTGGTGAGCCACTGACCCGTCTATCCCACATATCTGTCCACTCTGCTTCCGCAGGAGGTCTTCCCTGGCTTCTTGCATAATCCAGTACCAAGCACACAATCCAGCACGTCTTGGTTTATAAATGGAGCCAGATTACATACAAAAAGAGTGCATGTTGCTTCCTCTGTGACACAAAAAGCAGTTCACAGATAAACAATCGGCTTACCTTTGAAGCCTTGTGAGCTGGTTTTAGTGCTTGAGGGGGAAGAGTTTCACAACTGTTCTGCTGAAACCTCAGTATAATGGGCATAGAAATATCAGTTGCCTGTTAATTATCAGTATTTGTTTTAAAGAGATTATATCAGCGCATAATTGCTGTTTCCTGTGCTTCTGGGGAAATGGTGGTTAAAATACACTGACAGTAGCTAACGCATGAGCTTGCATCAGAAAACAGCCTTCTTCAGTTTGAGGCGTCTTTGGAGAAATGTTAAATGCTGCGTTGTGTTTCATATTTTATAGTATTTATATATGTTTTTAAAATTCCACTCATGGTCAAACAGATTGAAAAGCGTTCACTTTTGGCTGAATAATGCATTCAATGTTGAATTTTGTAAATTCAGTAATTGCAGCATATGCAAGTAACTAATTAAAAAGTAGCATACTATAGATTATAGTTATGCGAATAATTAATAAGTTTCTATCATTTCTATCATGGTATTTTGGAGTGTCGTTTTCACTTCATAGTGACTTTTAAACTGAAAGTAATGATGACATGCCATTCATTTTCTTCTTCTTTTTTCTGAGCCAAGAAAAACACACGCACAGCCTGTAGCTTGGTGAGGTTGTGCTTTCCTGTGACGAATACTAATGAAGCCAAGAGGCACAGACATCCATCTAGGCACCGAAGGAGTAACAAATGAAAAGCTCAGATTGTGTGCTCATGTGTGAACTGTATGATACAACTTTGCAGTGATTGCTCCTGTGCCCATATGACCACTATCTGAGAAAGCAGCACATCTCTGCTGTGTGTTGCAGCGTAAACCAGCTCATTTAGGGCACTTGATTTTTGTTTAGCAAGGAACGTATTGGTCTTTTTGGATACAAACTTAGGGCCTCTTGTTTGGAAAACAAAATGATAATCCTGCAGGTTTGAACAATCTGCAATCGACAGTAGTATGTTAAAACCCAGGTGACCATGGAATGGCTATAAGCCAGGAAAATCTAACACTGCTCTTGTGCCAAAAGGAGACAGTAAATATGCAATCTATTTATTGTAAGCACAAAATAATTTAAAAAAAGTTCTGACGCTATCATGACAGAAAAGCCAGAGGTTAAAAGCATTTACCACACAGCATAAAGTCTGCAAATGCGTAAAAATAAGATGGGCAGAGTGAAGCCTGTGAGGAATGTTCTCTCTCCAGTCAGCATCTGTTTCCCTCATCTGGTGAGCTGAACCTGTGGACAGCAGTTTAAACTTCTGAACCGTTCCTCTTTCTCTCTCCTTTTTAGTAATAATAAAAAAAGACAAAACGGAAAACTATTTTTACCCTGGCTCTAGTTATGGATTTTCTCTCCCTTTGTGGTAAATTCATTTTGTTTCTGAATGCACTGTGAAGACTAATGTTTTCACATCACTTCCCATAAATCTCAATTTCTGTCAATCAACCCACAGAGCAGAATAAAGCAACTGGAGCCTAAAATTTAAATTGTGATTTTCATGTATCATTGTGAGGTAGCTGCCACTTCAATATTAAAATAATATTATTAAGATGCTAAGGACCAAAGGAACATAATTATAGTTAAAATCATTGGAGGAAGTACCCATTCTTCTGTAAGACTTCAAGCAAATGATGAATTTTATATTGCTGTGACACATGAGAATATTTTTACTTGGCACTTTCATATGGTTGTTCATAAATTGAAGCACAAAGCATATTTAGTAGTAGTTCTTGTATCTGTTACTATCTTTGTCAGTCTTTTTTTTTTTTTTTTTTTTGAATGAATCACCAATAAAAACTTCTGAAACTATAAAAGATAGGAAGCATTTTTTTCAGAGGAGCAGAAAGACACCTCATGAGCCCCTTTTGTCTCATGAAACCATTAGTGATGATGAAAACTGGAAAAACCCTCATACCCTTATCCTTCAGCAACACTTTTTTAATATGTGTGTTTCCACTTCCTAGCAAAGAAATTATTTTTGGGTGCTGTGACCTGACACTTGAACTCCATGACGAATGTTGCTGCCTCAATTTCTGTACAAAGTAAACTGCACTGCTTTTAAAATTATGTATATGTTTAGAAGGGAGAATCCGTACCTGATACCTATAGTTAAGATTCATAAAGGCATGACAAAACTAAAGATTTGGCATTCTAAAATGGTGCATAATTTAGTAATTACTGAAACCAAATTAAAGCTAGTTGAAGGGATTTATTTTAATATAAATACCAAAGGAATTGTAAAATATACTTCAGATCGAGCAGATAAGTTCTTCACATTATAAGTTATACTCATAAAGGTTATTTTACTTGCCAATTTAATGGCTTATGTTTTTGTTGTAACTATATATGTGTGTGTATGTATCTGTCTAATGTTAGTTGTAGTCTAACTGCTACATATAGTTACATCTTTCGTAGATATTGGTAGAAAGTTTGAGCACAAGGGTTATTCTCAAATCCTGCTTGCAAAAATGGCAACAATCGTTGGATTTCATTTTTATTATACTGGTGTGTGGTGGCAAAGTGTGGTTCTGCTCAGCTGCAGAGGGGAGGTGATGCAGCAGCTCAGGAGACAACACCTGGGAGGAACTGACTGGCTTACCTGCACTGCATGATGTGCTACATGGCATCTTTCTACGACACCCCCCAACACTCACCTTGTGTATTGCTCTGGTTTGTTGTTGCGCTAACCAACTGTGCTCAGAGGCAGTTTAAGAAGCAACAGTTGGCGTCACATCCTGTATGAGGAGACCGGGTAAATGGTAATAACAGTGCCCGATAGCGTTTGTGCACTGGGATGCCAGAATATTAGAAAAAGGGGAACAGATCGAGTTTTGTTTTTTGTTTTTCCGGCTACTCCACTCTTTTCATTGATTGCTCGCTGTGTCTGACCCACTTGCACTTTTTTGATGTCACAGATATCTCCTCCTCCCTGTCATTATGATGCTGCGTTACCCTGAACAAGACAGCTGACACATGAGCAGCTCTCAACGAATCCAGCTGTGCAGTTGCAGTGGCTCCAAGCACAACAGCATCCTTTCTGACCACTAGACATGCCTTCAACTGAGGATCTTTGTGAATGACTAACCTGAAACAATAAAAATGTTTAGGCTTCATGCATAAAATAAAATGCAAGGGGTTGACGCCTAAACATTTTTACTCACACAGTAAAGAGACAGTCTCGTTTATCTGGTGAAAATCCACGCTAATATTTGTTTCAAATTAACATGCAGATTATATCAGCCTACACTTGTGCCTTTCTTTAGCGCTTGTTAATTAAATGAATGTCGTGCCACTTACTCTTCCAGTAATGATAAAATAGTCCTTTGTTGAAAGATTCCAAAGCTGAATATTGTGCACAAACCCAGGGCATACCGTTCATTTATACCCCTCGAGGCTTTTGTATTTTTTTTTTTTCAGAGATTCCCCGGAGTATGATGAAGAAAAGTTGATTAAGTAGTTGTATATTTCAGGATATTGAAGGTCTGGTAGCTCCGTTGCAGTTTCAATGCTTTCAAAAAGTACTCTTCAAGCATTGTATCGGTCAGTAATATTGAGTCTTTCTATTTTAGCAACATAGTTTTCAATATCCTTTGGTTGTTAATGTGCAGTGAACTCGGATGCTTGGAAATTCATAATTGACACCCCTACTACTTTTTCAGTTTTTTCCCCCAGCTATGGTTGAGACAGGATGTGGCTCGTCCTCTAGCAGGCCTTACAAGGCAGGGTAGGGAGGCAGAACCGGTTAATTGTTGCTCAGCCATGTTACCAGACTACTGTTCAGTAGCTGCATTTACATGGACACAAATATTTGGAATAAACAGCTGATCAGAATAAAAATGTGTCATGCAAACATGTCAATTGGAAGATTCTGATTGGATTCAGCTCAATCAGAAAGAAATTATGTTCAGAATGAGAGGAGTTGTTAATGCTGATCCTTATGCCAAACGGAGTCCACGTACACACTTCTTCGGATCGCGACTTTCTGTCTGGGTCAAAACTAACATGACTGCACATGATGGTCGTCTCGCGTTCACAGTCTGGGAAGATGTTCGTTTGGCACAATTGCTCGGGGGGGGGGAACGCACATCGAAATGCTGAGGTATACAGCATGTTCAGAAAATGCACAATGTTGTGTGAAAGTTTAAAAAAAAAAAAACTTTGACAACATTACAATTAGGTGCGAGGTTAGGTTCAGCACCTGGTTTTGGTTACAAATTCTGGTCCACTTGCAATAACGCTCAATGGTCTGGACAAAGCAAGTGAACTAATGGACCTTCCTGGTGCGAATAGCTCCTTAGACTCCAGAATATTTGCCCCTTCCACATAAAGAAAGAAAATGTAGGCAACTGAGCATGGGTGTAGCATTTTCTTGCACACTGCCTGAAATTTGTTGAGTTGCACATGTGCGAGTAGGTCTGGAATTTATTTGACTCAAGATTTGGTCTCAAGATGCAAGCACTTGGTCGCGGTCTGGAGCCCTGCTAGTTCAAGACATGCTTACCATGATTATCAGTCACTGCCTTTCCTGAAAAAGTATTTGCCCTCATTAGTCCCCACAGGCTCCTAAGTCATTAAGTTGGCTTTCGCATCAACTGTTCCAGTAACTGACTTTGATTGCATCATCCAACCATGGGTTGCATTCCCTGCCGACTGCTCAGTAAGCAGACTTTTGTCATGTTTTACTGTTGCATCAAAGCCATCCCTTGCAATGTTGCATCATAGGAAATGAACATCGGTTTTGTTGTCATTGTTTTGAAGTAAAGTAACTAAGCTGGATTCTAAGTAAGTAGCAGTGTCATGCAAGTTTACTGCAAAGCTTTTAGGAAGAAGGCACAAAGAAGGAAAAATAGGGTTTGGCCATATATGAGCTAAAAAAAATTGAAAGAAGCCTTTTGGAATTTGTTTCAGTTTAGGACATGGTGAAGTTTGCTGTTGATCAGTTATCAGTTCTAATTAGTAACGTGCTCTTTCACAATGTCGTGTTAAATTTCAGTGCCCTTTCTGTCTCTTCTGCAGCCTGATTATTATACTGCTGTCTTCAAGAGTCTGTGGGCTGATAAGATGCAATTGTGTCTGCATTATTTTTGATCACACTGTTGTTGTTGCTGTGCTGTATAAGTTAGATTTTTTAACTTGACTTTTCCAAAAGACATTATATCACTTTCATAGAAGTGCATAGTTCCTCGTACGCATGCCCTGCATGACAAACGTCTGTGATAGAGTTGGTCTTTGCCTTTTAAAACACAAGATTACCTGCTGGTTCTTTCTTATAACGATCAGATACTTGAGACTGTAGTGACACAGGACGGTGTGAATGATCCTTTTGAAAAATGAACTGGTAATCAAAGGAAGAGAACAAGAGCAGCAAATAGCTGCTTGGTAATCAGACATACTGTGGGCAGATGACAGCCTGGGAAGCGTCCTCGCCCTCGTTTTTCAGGATTTTGACAGCTTTGTCATAGCATTTTCTTTCTCACTCACGCATAACAGACATGCTCATACAAATACCCTTCATTGCATTTTGTTTCATACGACATATGACAGTTTATATCGCATATGGGCATGTTGCTAAGTCATACAGGTGCTCCTAGTTTGAGTTTAGACATGTTGTCTTAGAATTTTGTCATAAAATTGAAGTAAAATGGTTGTAGTTTTAAGAATTGTCAGGAAGTTCTAACATTGTAAAGCTCTAGTGATCTTACGAAACATGTCAGATATACATGACTAATCTGATTGCTAAAATGCCTCGGTCCTCTGCACTAAATCTGTTTGAACTTGTATGAGTGACTGATTAAACTGGCCCTGTTGCGTACTGTGAAGACATGCATGAGAAGGTTGTACAGGGGTAAAGTGAAGGTTGGAGAAATTATCAGCTTTCCCAAAAAGAGGACATTATTGAATATTACACCGCCAGCACTAATGTTTATCTAATGACAAAACTTCCACAGGGTAATCCCTGTCAGCAAAAGAGAGGATTTCCTTTAAAAGAAACAAAAAGTCAGTGGTTTAAAAGTGACTTTGAATGTGCAAGTGGGAACTTCCCAGTACTTTAATGGGAATATTTTAAAACAAATCTTAATTCATTTGACATGGCTGATCTTGCTTTTTTCTGTAATGTTTTCATGCAGTCATCTTTTGGTGGCAGTGATACCAGTTTCTAAAAACATTTAGCAGTCATTGAACAAAGAATGCCTACCGTATTTGCCAAATCCACCTCTGTTTATCAGAGAAAGGAAATGAATTCACACCGTTTTATTGAAAGAGAACTAAGAACATTAATCAGCAGGGCATTAATTAAGTAGTTTTTGTTCAATCAAAATTTCATCTTGGTCTTTTTTGTCCTTAAAAGGGCATTTTTGAGTCGTTTAAATATGAATTAGTCATTAGTCTGACCATACAGAGGTTATTGAGATTATTGCACTAGTTGTGAAACTTCCCCTCTGGTAAAAAAACAAAACAAAACAAAAAAAAAACGTTAATGTTAGCATGTAGCCTTAAGAAGTAAACATTTCCAGTTGGGAAAACTGGTCAATGTGTAAAAACAGCTGAGGTCAAGTGTTGGAGCAACTTCTGGAAATAATCGCAAGTCAGTTTCTCTTTTCTTTTTTTTCTTTTTTTTCTTTCTTACTTCTTTGAACCTAAAATTAACACCAACAAGCTTAATGTGGTTATATGGTTAATGACGTCAGCTGTTTGCCTTTGAAATATTGAGCTGACTGCCATTTATCAGAGATTTGGTCTGTTAACACTCTTAATTTGACCTTCTCTGTCAGTCTCTGTAGTTGTTTGATGTGTGCTACTGGCCTTTGATTTAGATTTTCCATGTGAGATCTCTGGGGTACAGGGAGTTTATGGGTTTGAAAGTGGTTATGATGATCTTAGTTAACCTCTTTTACTATTCCTGCATACTGGGAGCGTATTATTCTCCTGCAGACTTGTATCCTGTATTCGCGCGTGTGTGTGTGGACTTTAATCAGAGATCAAAGCTTAATTATTTTATTTTTAGATAAACTAGTGAATCTACTTTACAATTATGTATCAGTTCCTTATAATAAAAGTAAAGTAAATCTCGACAACTATCACATGATCATTTATTCCACCAAACACAACTGCTGGTTGTTCACAATTATCACTCACTGATACAATGTGTGCGTACACTCAGAAGTGGAAGGCAGGTCTAAACACTTTTAAGATGTTGATCAATTTGTTTTCTTTCCTTTTTTTCCCACCTGATCAGTACCAGAAAAAATGTCTCATCACATCTTTCAAGAGTCTGTTGCCAGTATGATTTAGAATAGAAAAGTTATGAATGATGACACTGTCTCATATATGGCAGTATTTGTCCTCAAGGTTTATGAGTGTCCTTGTTTCTGTGGTTACTGTTTACAGCCTACAGAAGCTCCCTTTCTCTCGTCACTCCCAGTCTTTGTCATCATCACTCTCTCCCTTTAGCGTCTGACTCATTCTTCCCTTCCTTCCTAAGCCTCTCAGTGTGGTACTATTGGAGATTTAACTGCAGGTCATGAGGACAACAGCACAGCCTCTTGTTCCATTTTATCTAAGTCACAGCTTTATACCACTTCTTTGATAAATAAACCAGATATTTAATTTGCTGTGTCGCAGTTCCTAATAGGGCGGTTGATTTTGATGACCTTCTCATATTTAACTTGACAGGATTTTCTCTGCCCTGTCAGGCCGAGGTTGTCATCCTAGCACGGAAGACTCATAGGAATCCCTTATTCTCCTTTTTTTTTAATTTTTTTTTTTTTACTTTTTTCATTGTTAGTATTTTTAATGACATCAAAGACTTTAGAATAACCATGTCCAACTATCTGCAAATGCTGGTCGATAAATTGATTTTATCAATTTATGTTGAATTTATCTTTAGGGCTGATTATCGTTTATCGTATTGATATAGATACTGAAACTGATACTTGTTTTTAATGCCAATACCCGAACAATACTTTTTTTCGATTCTGGCATATTAAAATTTTAACATACAGGAAGTTATTTTAGATATTAATGGTAGTAGTGTTGGGCAATCAATCAAAAATTAACAGAAACTGTCATTCATGACTCATACATACAGTATAATCTTGCCCTTGTCCTCTGTTTCATTTGTTTAAAAATATACAACAAATCACCATAAATAGTTTATCTGTATGCATTTCTTTTCACTTATTTTAAAAATCGCAAATGAATGTGCAGTTGCTACTAGGATATTTCTGCAACAACAAAAAAAAAACGTCAGTGATTTATTGGGGCAAAAATAAATAAATAAATAAAACAAATGCAAAAAAAAGATTATTAATCATAATTAGTTTAAGAGTTGAGAGATAACAAATCTCACCGATTCTCTCCACTGGAGCTACTGGTAGTGTTTCCAGGGGGTTATTTCATTTGAATTTGAAAATTGTACAACTCTTTATTTATTTTCAGAGAGAATAAATCAATTAAACGAAAAATCAGACACAGTGTTGAAGAAAGGAAAAAAAAAAAGAAATTGGGGATTTAATTTCTTTGCCTGAATCCTCCAGTCCTCCTGCAAGGATCTGGAGCTGGCTACCCTCAAACCAGAAGGTGCAACTGTCTTGTTCAGCTTGCAGTGAGTGTCACACACTTATTTTCCTCATTTAGGATGCAGGAATAAATTTACAGCAAAACTTTACACTGAAAGTGTTTTGCATGATGTCTGATTTCAGAAGCACGAACCACTTCCTGGCAACTACCTAAAGTAAAAAAAAAAATTCTAGACTGCGTGTTCTGTAAAAGAAGTAGGGAAACTTGTGGAAGCTGCAGCAGTGCCATACCGTGTTTATGTAGAATAAACTGAATTAATGATTGAACATATTAATGGATAAAATTGATATCTCGTCCAGCTGTTGCCACTTCATAACAGTATGAGTGGTTTAAGTTACAGCTGTGTGATTTAATGCAAAACAGTGATATGCTGAGGCATGTGAGATTCAGATTTATTCCACCAATTCCAACCTTTGGTTGTCCAAAATAGTTGTTTTTTTTAAACCAAATACATAAACAAAAACAATGAATACATTGAAGCAAGAGCTTCATTGTATGAAAGAGAAGTGACAATGAATGCATCTTATCCAAGCAGGCTTATTATGAAAAGTCTGAGCTGATTTTGTGCCATCTGTGATTAGAGATGCAAAATAAAAAGTGTTTTAGTTGTAAGGCGATTTTAATTAGTTTTCAAAACTTTTAATAAGATCTGTGGATATTTAAATGTGACTGTAAAAACTAATTTTCATTTACTTTGGTAGGGTTAAGTTCATAACCTCAGTGAGAAAATGGAAAGGATGGTGAAAAATAAATGAAGTTCCAAATCTTGAAAAGTTAACAGAAACAAGCTTCAGTATAATTAGTTTCCTTTTTAGATGACATAATATTTTGCTTCTAAGTATCTCTCATAGTGATGAAGGAGCTGGAAGACACTTATGCCCCCTTTTCCCCCCTTCTTTATTTCTTTTTTATTTTAAAGGTCAAATATTTTGAACAAATATTCATCTTTTCCATAATGGTCAGATGCTCAGGTCAGATGGTGCAGGAAAGTCTGATTAAAGCCGTCTGAAAGGTTTCAGTTTCCGTTCTGGCAGAAAATGATATCCCTTGTAAGCTAGGAGGAACATCCTCTTATTGATTTAATTATTGGCCTTATCTAAAGTCAGTGCTCTTCCTGTAGCTGAAAGTTGGACAGTCACCCACCACTGACATTTAGAACAACAAACTCCTGACGGGATTATCAAAACCACTTTGATTTATTTCTGTCTTTGTTCATTATTTGCGATTAACAAAATAATAAGGATGCTAATCCATGACACTTGGAGTTTTAAAATCACAACACATCCTGAGAGCAAATTCTTGAGGAAAACTATTGTGTTGAACATATTGGCTCTTGCTATCATGGTGAGGCAGACTTCAAACATTAACATTATTTACTTTTACTCCCTTAAATAAGGGAATTTACTGTACTGTCTTTATAATTGCAATTGAATCGCAATCTTTCTTTGTTTCTTTGAGCAGAAGTGTTACTTTACCTTGATGTGGATCAGTTAAATCTATGTTTGTATCTTCCAGAAGGCCCAGATGGGTAATTGATGTGTTTTATGTTCTCGGATGACACAGCAGCTGGTAAATTTTAGCTCCACGTAGGGTGGTGCTGGCACAATGAGTTCAGTCAGCCTCTTTACAGCTGCCTTGTGAACCCAGTCTGTCCCAAAGGTGGGAAACCGACACCAAGTGCTTAAGTAACGCAAATAAATAATTGCGTCTCGCTCTGAGGTTTATCTCCCCAGCCAGCTACTTTGACAGGTAATCACAGAGTGTATCCTTATCAGAATGTTAAATGGTTAAAGAGCTGTCTGCGCTTACGTCAGAGTGGGAAAGTCTGGAGAGTTTGTTTTAAGCAGCGATAAATGGATTGTGTTGTGTTTAATCAGATATTACATTTGTGGTGAAGTTTATTGTAGTATCACATCACGAGTTACATTATGAATTGGTACCTTTAATTAACTTTAAAAAATTAGGACTTATTTAGAAGTAATGACAGAGAGGCTAAGTTTACCCTGACTACTTCTGTAGGAATATATGAGGTAAGGAGCAGCCAGATGCTGCTGATCAGATGCACTTATAGCTGTTTCACATAGACAGACGGCAGATGCAGTTTGTTCTGTGGAGGAGGGAATCACGCTTCTCTGATTGCCAGTCAGGTGGTTGAGTTTCGGTTTTGTGGATGTTACTATGGCATCAAGTAATACCCTAAAGTATTGTGAATTATAACCCAAAAATTGAGAATCAGAAATCTGAAAACCAAAATCCAGACTCTGTAAATAATAAGAGTTTAGTCATCTTTCTCAGTTACACTGTTCTTATTTTTGCTTTTAGTTCTAAAACCATCTCTGTTGTGGTTACAGTTCTGAAATGAGTGGAAAATCAGTGTCACGTTAATCAACACCTGAGGAAGTGGGACATAGCTGAGATCTAGTAGTTCATCGGCTGCTGAATAAGATGATAAAGAAAAAGCACAACTGAGACAATATGGTTTAAAAACTGAGATGGTTTTACAACTGATAGAAACGAAAAGTGTAACAGGCAAAGATGTTTGAAGTCTCGATTACATATTTTTATTATCTTGGATACAGATTCTGGATTTTGGTTCTCAAATTTTGAATTTTGCAATGCATTAGACTCTGACTTAAAGACCATATGTTACCTGTCTGACATCATTGTGCCGAGTGTCAAGTTTAATGAAGGAATAATAATATGGGTCTGTTTTTCAGGGTTTCTTCACTGACAGTGGGTCTTAATGCTACAGTATACCATACTAACTCAGTGGTAACGGTTTGGGGAAGGTCTTTTTCTATTCCAAAATTACTATGACTAAGCACACAAAGCAAGGATTATTAAAAACATGGCTTGATGAGTTCATTGTTGAAAAACCTTACTAACTCGCACAGAGCCCTGACCTCAGCCTCATCGAGCACTTTTGAGCTGAACTTGAACAAAGACTGTGAATCAGGCCTTTTTACATCCAACATCAGTGCCTGACCTAAAAAATTCTCTGCTGAATGAATGAACACACATTCCCATAGAAGCACTCATTCTTCAAAGAAGAGTGGAAGCTGTTATAACTAAATAAAAAAAAAAAGAGGGACGAGCTTGATATTAAACTATATGTATTTAGAAACTAACTCATTAGAGACTGAGTTGGTTTAATTGTCAGGTGTCCAACTACTTTTGTCTATATGGTGTATAAGAGCACCGCAGTCAGTCAGAGCTCATTCATTCAGGAATACAGCGAATTTGGAAAAAAAGGTGGCATGAAGCTTGAGTGACAGTCTGATAAAGGATTTGGTGGCTGCTTGTGAAATTTCTTGGCAGACTAGTGATGCTGTGAGGATGAAAACTGGTAGAATGTACTACAAAAAAGGTGTCAGCAGCAAATCATAAGGGATTAATAAACTGAAATCACTTCAAAAATAATTTCATGAAATGTCCTAAGTAACAATAGCCAAGAGAGCTGGACATATTTATATTTGCAGTTCCATATGAGGCAATAGACAGTTGGCAAAGTCCCACTGCTCTTGTGAGCAGTTTGGACGTAGAAGCGTTAATGGAGAGATGACAGAGTCAGCCATCCAGAGATTATTGTTATTGGTGTTTCTATGTCTATCCTCAGTAGTTTAGTGGTGGTGTTGTCACCCACCATGCAGGAGGTTCAGGTTCGAATTCCAGCTGTGCCTGGCTGGGCATAAGTGTAAAATTGGTGCCAAATCAATCATGTGGCTCGCTCTGCTGTGGTAACAGCTCCTGCTGCGTTGCAAACTGTCAGATAAATAGGATTAGTGTGAACACTAAGGGTTTTTTTCTTTTCTCCTTGAAAGATTATGCTCCACTTGAGTGATGATCATTTTTAACTCCCCCTTAGTTACACTTAAGTGTCTGGTGTGTGCATCGGCTGTTCATGAGATCGATAAATTTGTCTGACCACACACCATTGTGTTAGCGATCTTAGCCTTCATCCTCCTGGAATTTCTTCTTTCATTTTTCTAAGAAAGGCTTAACATCGTGAAGAAAAGGGGAACCATTACTCTTTATCCTCATGTCTGAACCAGGCTCAAGAGGACCTGAAACCACTACCACTCATAAAAATCAAATGTGATTTTTTTTTTTTTTTCCCCCAAAAAAGAAAAAAGCATATAGAAGTCTTACAGTCATTACAACACGAGGACAAGAAGTAGTTTTTAATAATATTATTATTATTCATTAATAAAACAAAAACTAATACTATGGTATTATATATGTAATGCAAAAAAAGATATATGGTTTTTAACCCAGTTTGATGGGATGGCAGGCGACTTTTTTTGGGACAGAAACCTCACTTTTAATTGATATTATTTTCAGGCAGATTATTGATAAAATTACAAGGTTCTCCTCACCATATAACGACAGTGGCGCAGTAGCACCGTCCTTTTGTCTAGCGTCGCCATCGATTTCTGAACCCCTTTGGCATATTTTGACGGTAGCACAGTAGATCATTGTAAGCACCGATCTACTGTCTCTGCCCACCCTCTGCTATCAAGGTGTGGGTAGAGCTGACCAGTTCTTCATTTACTTGGGTGGATGAACCCATTCTTCCTACTGAATCATGAATCACAAGTCCTACATCTCCACTAATCCGGTTTATATGAGTTCTATGGCTGCTAACACTAACGAAATGGCGTGAGGCGTGACGGACTCAACCGGAAAGCCAGTGGAGCCGAGTCCTGGCTTTCGCTGGCTTGTGTCACTGGCAGCACCACCATGTTCTCAAAAGCTGGGGAGAACCCTGAATTATTGTCTAATTGATTCAAAGAGAAAATATTAGAACATTTCTGCCCTGATGGGTCTTCTTTTCTTTTTAAAGTCCTCTTCTGCGTGTTTAATGTTCTTTCCACTTTGAAGCTTCATGGCATAAATGTTAACCAGCTTGTGAGATGGAAGGCGTTATTTAAAGGGATATTTATTGACAGGGTACTGAAAAGTACAACAACTGGCTACGTTCTTAGATTTATGTTTGTCTCCTCATGGCTGTGTTCATCATGAAAACTGTGATTATTGTCATTTATCTTTAGGTCTTTTTTTTTCTATTGGTCTCTTTCATCTTACTGTGTCTTCCTTTGATTACTGGGTTGGGAGACTCCAGCCTATATTTATGCTGCTCTCTCTCTCTGGAGCTTCATCCTCTTTGTGGCCTCAGCTTTCTGATGATAAGAACTGGTTGCCCACCACTGGGCAACAACCCTCGCTGTGAGGCTTGACATGTCAGCAACCTCACTGTCCTCCCCAGGGCTTTCATGGCAGCTCACTCACTTGCTCTGGGTTATGAGTGTACACATCACTGGGGAGCCAGCTGGGGCTGTGCTGGCATTTGCAGACTAATTAGTATAGTTTCTAGAGATGTGGTTTTTGTCATCCGTTTAAAGGGCAGGGAATGAAAAATATAATCACACCTACACTGAGCTTCCTGTATGTTTATGTATGAAGATTCTCTGTGCGATACAGAAACCTATTGCAAATAAGCAGAAGTCAAGAGAACTGACTGAGGAGCTGTCTTGTGTACAAACTAGTTTACTTTCTTCCAGTGAAATTAGGAGTTTCAGAAAGGACAGCATATCTGATCATCTGTTACTTTGCTTAAGTTTGAGATGAGAGCAAAATTATCCAACTTCCCCATCTTTATCTCTAGCTAACTGCACATCATTTCCTGAAGTTGGTAGCGCAAAGTTGTAACACTCATCTTAAAAGGAGAATAAATTGTGCCGAAGGGGAGCAGTGTAGGAGTGACTCACTATAAACCCTAAAAGCATTTGCTAAGAATGGAGGTCTAAAGACCTATTTGAAAACGTTGCTTTCGTCCTGCACCTCAGATAGTTGTCAACAACTGATAAACTGCAATAATCACCTTCACTGGTGTCTGACGAACTAGACGCTAATGCTAAACGCTAATGGTGTCAACCCAAACATGATTGAAACTGCTCAAGAGGTATAATGTTTAGCACATTCACAATCTTAGTTCAGCATTTTGTCATGACATTAACTGATATTAAGTACAAATTAAAAAAGGGGCTGTTGTTTAAGGATTACCAGACTTAAGTTGTTCAAGTTCCATTGTGTTGCTTTAATGGGCTTTAAATCTAAAAAAGATAGACCTAAAACAATCAGTTAGCAGTTTCTGATTTCTGACCCCTAAAATACTATTCATATTTTTTTTCCTTTCTTCTCTACAAACTCAGTGCTCCTCGTCTTTGACTTTCTGCCACGTGACTTTATAACTCCTGAGGGAAACTTCTGACTCTTTAAGTGCTAAATTATCTGAGTCTGATTGATGCTTGATCTGGTGACTCATTTTTCATCCAGTACAGCAACTCCACATGAAATGTCAGATTGTTGGCATCTTACCGCTTCAGTTAGGTTGGCTTTGGTCACCTTCTAGTACTGTTGTTTCATTAAATATGTCCAGTGACTGCAGCATAAAACTAACATAAAATCATTTATATTCTAATCTTTATTAGGCCTGCAGACTCTGTTTTGTTGAAGATTTTACCATGAAATGATAGAAGGGAGAGAACATGCTCAGTGTGAATGTGCATGTATATCTTTTGTGCATGAGAGATATCATGCGAGCTCCCAGTGGGGACAATTAAAACTGTGTGAGTTGACGTCTGCCTGTGACCCCTCAGTCATCAATTTACTGTCTGTGTTTCTTTCCCTGATGCTTTTAACTGTTGCTCTTTTCTTTTCTTTACTTTTCTTTTCGAAAGACGTGTGTTCAGACTGCTGAGAAATGATGGCGCCTGAAATTGTGATAAGACCTGTAATCAGTAGACGATCTAGGTTTTACAGAGCTCGCATAATTTTGGGGGGTGGGAGGTGTGGGGGTGGTGGTTTGTAACTAATTTACAACATAAGATGGCATGCGCAACAGTGGCATGACATATAAGATATGCAGCAACAGATGTACTGACAAACTGCAACATTTAAAAGGCAGGGATTAGCTCATTTGTCTTCAAAATGCCACGTTGCGCAGGAAGAACTCACATTCGCTACATTCATGGATCGCATTTGATAATTTTTAAAAAGCAGAGTTCAAGTCAGCACAGAGATACAACTTGTGTCTACAGCTCAGTGGCAGACACGACGTTAACCACTAATGCCAGCCAGATTACCTAACGCGTCAGCTAAGCGATAAGTGCTTGTTTAATGAATAGACAATTTATCGTGCAGATTAATGTAAAGAAGTTTATTCATTAATTTGCGTTCTCCCTCATACAGAACTGCTAAACGCTGACATTTTCCTTTTACCCCTTAAATCCTACGATGCTGTCATGTCACTTATATTAGTACTCTTCCAAAGCATTTTATTTCCCTTCATATAAAACAATCATACAAAGTAGTGAGAATCCTATTAAATCTCATATATTATGCGAAGCTTCAAAATTGAATTAAACTGTATGATGCCGATCCCCAGTATATGACTGGTAGAAGACTTATTAACCAGTACGATATGTAAATGGTGTGTTGTAAATATGTGTTGTGATATCAATTTGCATTTAACAGCTGTTTACGCTCCTCTTGTCTCACAGTCCATATTAGTGCACAGCTGCACCCACATCCCTTAATCACATATGATGATGTGTTAGTGCCATTCTTTAGGAAGCAAAATATCTAGGTTGGGGTCTGAAAAAAGTCAGAATTTCTGACTTAAAGAAGTCAGAATTACAAAGTAACAAGTTAGAAAATCTGTTAAAGTGGATATATGGAATACTAGGATATTTTATATGCTACCTTTTTAGTTACATGTTCATAAGTACTGCGTAGAGTGCTTGTTATACCATATGTGAAATTTTATCTTGTAACCCAATTTAAAAAAAAAAAAAGCTCCAATTCATATTTTCTATCCTGAAAATACCAGGATATGACTGTTTGCCCATACCGCCCAGCCCTACTTAACGTCATCAGTCGTGTGTGATCAGTACTCTGTCATTACCCTTCCGGCATGTCAGACAGAGCCAGCACCCTTTCATCTGTCACTGTTCAACTTTGACCTCTGCTGTGCTTCACAGAAAGCCAAAGAAAGGAGCTGCCAGCTGAGTCACTGCAAAAAAAAGCTAAAATGTTTATATATATATAAAATTATTCTAGAAAGCTTCACAACGCAGGCAGTGGCCCACGGTGCTGCTTGAGGTCCCCCAGTAAAATGGTAGGAGGAAGCACTGCAGACCCCGAATACAGATAGTAGATAGTTCAGCCAGAACGTGAGATGCAAGAATTATTTTGGACAAATTGAAAAAAATTGAAATTTTAAGATACCATTTTTTTTTTTTTTGGTGATATGTGTTTTATTTATTTTTTTATTAATATATGTATATTTTATTTATTTTCCTTTTTTGCACCATTTTATTGGTTGATATACTTGGCAGATTTAATTTGGTTTCTTTTTTTTCTTTTTTTTTCCTCTAGCCAGTGGTCAGTAATTGGCCCAATTAGTCAGCCAAGTGGTCGATCACTAGTTGTGATGAGGCAAATTGGGCACAAAGTTGTGCTTAAAACCTCTCAGTCTGTAGCCAACCTTACAGTTATTAGAGATTGCAAGCTTTCAAATGTTCTGACCCACAGTGGAAAAACCAAACACACGATTTCTCTCAACCTAATGTCCTGGTAACCAATCATTGGTGGCCAAACTGGAAATCACCTGATTCCAGTCACTGGTATATGAAGCATGTTCTGTGTGGGTTGTTCTTTGTTTTTTTGTTTTTTGTTTTGCTTCATTTTTTTTGACAGACAGCCAACCCCAGGAAAATCATGATCATACCATAGAAGGTGACTTTAGTTGACGACTCTTTTTAGAAGCTGACTTTAGTTTCAACTCACACACCATAGATTTGCATTTAATAAGCAAAGCTCACTGAAATTGCTCATTTCCATCTGTGCAAATGACTTGTTGCACTTGCATTTTGCTTTTTTTTTTTTTTCTTTCCCCCATAAGTCTCTGCTGACGGCTGCTAGTAGTGTGCATGTGTCTGTGGAGATGATGTTGCACATGCTTCACCTCAGCTTCAGAGGGAGAGAAACTCTGTAGCAGCAAAAATATAATTGATAAGGTTGGAGCTCATCGATTCAGCATCCTTTAATAATTTAGCCCTGGAGCCCGATCTGTCTACTTAAGTAACAGCTGCAGGCTCTCTGTCAATACGATTCCAATTTAGACAAAGGGTTTTATTTGTGTTTGTTGTTGTTTTGTTTTTTTTACTTTTTCTGTTTGAAACTAATATCTAACCATTTGAAGAGAGGAAAAAAATACAAACCCTTCATAGTTTAGAGTTATTCCTACTCAAGTTTGCCTTAGTCAACATCCACAGTTGTTGTCTGTAGCGGTTAAGTGCAGAGTCACATGTTTCATCGGCGCTGCTTACAGATGTGCCTGCCTAATAGTTGTTTTTGTGTGCTGTCCTTGATGCTGATTTTGTAAGAAATGCCTATATCTCGGCCAAATAATCATTACATCAATTATTCAGTTGTCCTCACTTGAGGGTTACAGTGGAGGTCGTCATTCGCTATTATCCCACTTTTAAAGATTTAAACCACAGCTTGTGTTCCATGGTTTTCAGTCTTTACAAGGCATATAAATGGACCATGAGTGGAAAAATGTGAAAGAGCAAAAATATCAGACAGTCACTAATTATCTAGATCGGGGTTGTTAAACTGTATTTCATCCTGGGACGCATCATCACCATGGTTACTGTTAAAGGGCAAGTTATTCTTTACTTCCTCATCCATCTATGTTGTCAGATTTCCTGTTACTTCCTGGACTTATTCATAAAGAAAGAAAAAATAATACTATTAATTTTGTCACAACATTCATCATAAAGTTGAGACTTTAATACTAAAATCACAACTTTTTCTTGTATAATTGCAAGTTGTAAGACTTCTTTCATTAAAAAAATTTTGCTATATCACATCGCTGCTTTTGTGAAGTTGAATCTTTCATAAAATCTCTTTTCTCTTTTATCATAAAACTGAGACTTTTGTACTTAAATCGCTTATTTTTTAACCAAAACAAAAAAACTAATTTTGCAAGACTTTGAAAGACTTTATTTCTAACAACCACAACTTTCTATTGTACAATCATATATGTCGCAAAATTGCAAATTTTTCTATAATTTCAACTTTTAGTCCTCAAATCACAAATTTATGTAATAAAAAGGTTAATTTTTACAAAAATCACGAGTTTTGACAAAAATGATCCACTTTTGTTGTAAAGTAACTTTTTGTTGTCACTACTGAATCAAACATGCTGTCACATTGAAATGTTCCAGTTACAAGTTTATGATGGTCTTTGCACGCTCTCGTGGACCAGATAACACGCAGTGTCAGACAGGATTTGGCTCGCGGGCCTTGAGTTTGACACATATGATCTAGAGTTTCTGGTAAATTAGTTCTGAGACTTTTCTCTGTCTTCATTTTCAAACAGGTGAGGTGAAGATGGTGGACCGGCTTGCTAACAGCGAGGCCAACTCCAAGCGGATCGCTATGGTGGAAAGCTGCTTCGGAGCTGCGGGGCAGCCGCTAGCCATACCGGGCCGCGTCCTGATTGGAGAAGGCGTTCTCACCAAACTCTGTCGGAAGAAGCCCAAAGCACGGCAGTTTTTCCTCTTCAATGACATTCTGGTCTATGGGAACATTGTCATCCAGAAGAAGAAGTACAACAAGCAACACATCATTCCTCTGGAAAGCGTCACCATCGACACGGTGCCGGACGAGGGCGAGCTGCGCAACGGCTGGCTCATCAAGACGCCCACCAAGTCGTTCGCCGTCTACGCTGCCACCGCCACCGAGAAGTCTGAGTGGATGAACCACATCGGGAAGTGCGTTCGAGACTTGCTGCAGAAAAGCGGCAAGTCCCCAACCGGCGAGCACGCCGCCGTGTGGGTGCCTGACTCTGAGGCGTCCGTTTGCATGCGCTGCCAGAAGGTAAAGTTTACGCCGGTCAGCCGCCGCCACCACTGCAGGAAGTGCGGCTACGTCGTTTGCGGGCCGTGCTCGGAAAAGAAGCACCTCCTGCCCAGCCAGTCATCCAAACCCGTCCGGGTCTGTGAGTACTGCTACGTGCAGCTGACGTCGGGAAGCCTTGCTCCGCGCTCGGACTCCATCACCCGGCTTGGGTCAAAGTTTAACAGCAACCTGTCAGACGACGATGACGAAGATGACAGCAGTGATTGAGAAAAACGTACTCACAACATTCACGACCGTCTGCGCATTGAGGAGGAAAATACTCCTGCTCAGTTATTTTTCTCAACTTGCTTCCTTTTTCCCCCCTCTGATTTGAATCACGAAACGCTGTGAGAAGAATTCTGCCTCGGAGGATTAATTCATGAATTAATTCGCTTTAGAGTTCTGGCCCTTAAACCTCAAAGTATATTTCCCTTTGTCCAGTTCACAGAGGGTCAAATACTGTACTGAATGCAGTGGTTACTCAGTAAAATGTGACTCAGCTGGGTGACCACTGGCACTCTGGGATTAAGTCTGACTCTTCATCTCAGCCCCCTCCCCCATCCTTTATAATGCCTGCTAATTAGACTGCATTTAGTCACTACAGAAAACAAAGGTGCTAATGAAAATTCCAGTCTGCACTGTCCTCATAAGTTAATTTCTTCTTTAATGGTTCCCCTCCCAGTCTATGAACTAAAACAAGGTGATTGTTGGCAGTGTCTGCAGGGTGTCTCTCTTCCACCTCTATCCTTCAGATACCAAACAGGGCTTTTTTTGTGACAGATGTGGGCATTTTTCTGCCCTATTTTTGTAAATTTGTCTTCATTAATATGCAAAAAAAATGTTGGTTCATTTTTATTAGTAACAAAATGTAGATATTACGCTAAACCCAGAGATTTTCTAGTTGACCTAATATAGTTGCTTCTGACAAATCAACTAAAGCTTGTCTCAAAACGAGCGCTCATGGCTCACGTCGCAGAAACTAACTCTACCCACTGCCTTTTACCTTCACATCGTGCCTTCTGGAAAACGGAGCTCTTCCTTCAGAGAGGTGATGGGTTCACTGTGAAGCACAGCACGCTGAATGCTGTGCGGTTTGTGTGTCAGTAGCAAGCAGAAGGTGCAGAGGGAATACCAATCAAGATGGCACAAAGGGAAAGTTAAGTTTGGTCTTAGAAAAGCTAGCTTTTTAAAAGCTCTGAGCGTCTAGTGATTCTTAAGGCAGATTTAGCTGCTAATTCCAAGAATCTGAGGATTTCATTCGAGGCTCTGACCATGTGTTTCCACTGTGTTTAACAAACCAGAACAAGAATAGAAGGGAGTTTTTGGTCAGATAGGAGCTGAGGCAGTGTTTCGTGTGTTCTTGCACTCTAGGCATTTTCAGCTGTAGTCAGGAGGCGGGGCTCATACAAGCTAGGGACAAAAATAAAGTGAACGTCTCTCATCCGAGGTGGACATTTCATCCACTTTCACCCACAAAATACTAAAGAAAAAGAGGCTTTTTACTTGAAAAATACCTTACTGTTACTGAGAAATGTAGTATCTTTCAGACAAGCTTCAGGTTTATTTATAAATAACGATAACATTCAATCTGAATGTGGAGTTATGTTCTCGCAGCACTTGTCTGAACACATGTCCACTGCTGCTGTCTGGCACAGCGTCTGCTGCAAACAAGTTCTTGCTTTACGCCCTCCTGAGAATTCCTGAAAGCCGGATTTACTATCACCTCATGGGTGGAGCACAGTGGAAACAAAAAGGCGAGGAAAAAAAAAAAAAAAAGTGGCAACAAGTTCAGTACATTGAAGTGAAAATGTGGAAGAAGGACGAGATTTGAAATTGTCTTTCACATTAATAGAGAACTTAGAACAGATCAAAGCATCCTGAGAGATGTTTGTGTAGAGCTGGTCTACTGCCAGTAAATGATTGATTTTAATGAAACGCAATAATCAAAAAGTATTAGGGCTTATTTTGTTTGTAGTCACATGATTATGTGTTGCATAGCTCATGTTTAGCTGCGGTGGTTTTCTGGACCGAAGGTCAGGAAATCAGCATGCGTCTTCCTGGTGGTGACTCCGAAGTCAGATGACCATAAAACAAACGCATCTCCTCTGAACTCTGCTCCTCTGCGAGCTAACGCTGCCGTCCTTCCTTCCTTTCTCTCGCACCACCAGAACTTTCCTTCCTGAGATAAGCACAGTCGGCTAACCATCGACACCGAGAGCGGTGAAAGTCATGTGATCCGCCGATGAATCAGGAAGTGAAAAAGGGGCTGCCTGGGAGGATTTAGGAGAAGGAGCTGCCTACTGCAGCCTGCAGAGTTGAGGTTCAGCTAGATGCAGATGCACATGTTCTCTGTTCCAACCGGGTCCTCCAAAGAGTTGAATTCATTTTCTCAGGCAAAAAAAAAAAAAAAATAGAAGCGCTTCAAGTTCTGGCAGAAACTTCAATCAAAACTGCAAATTAATGTTTGTTTGAAGTCATGAGTTTTTGAGCACCATTTGTCATTGCTAAAAAAAGAGAGAAAAAAATGAAGTATTACCTTTCTTTTAAAAATATTTATTAAAAAAGGAAAAACTTTAATATTTACCCATGCCTTTTGCCCTGTTACCCTGAGTAGGGATCAGTATTTGTAAATGATGGATGGAAGTTAATAATTTCTCCCAGATCCTTAGTTAAGTTTCTTAATCTTAAAACATAAGGATCCTTACTGTGGTGCTGAAAGTTTTTCATGAGTAATTTTATAGTACAAATGTTTAGACTTCACGGCAGGGTAAGCGATTAACCAATATGTCATCACAGTAAGTGTAAAAAAAAAAAACGAAGAAAAACTGCCTTTGTAAACAGGAAACAAGGAAGGTTAGGGCTTAGCCTGCGCCTGAAACCATAACGTTGCTCCAACCAATCAACAACAAGGGGAAGTGAAAAAGAGGTTTCAGTTCATGATGGGGCTTCTTTCTTTTCTTGGTGGCCACTGAAGGTGACCACTCTAGCTCTCCATGTTTTGCTGATGTTTTGTGTCAGATATGAACAGATGTGCTGTCCATCCAGAAATTGCTTACCCTGCCTTTAAACCACTGAGATGCATGTCTGTTTTCATGCAGCATTTCATACCCAACAGAAGACGGTCCATGTTTATTGGATCTGTTCATATTTTTCTTACGGTGTCAATAAACATGGGAATAACTGAAAATACCTTCTTACCTTAGAGAGAGTCCATTATAATTTAGATAAACTGGAATGATAAACTCACAAACTGCCATTCTCTAAACAAAGGACCGCAGGTTTCAGAGAATATAAAACAGTAAATGTGATGACTTCTGTGAGCACATTTTGGAGCAATGACTGGAAACAGAAACCACCATAAAAACTTTACACCTTTAGTTTTAGCTGCTTTTAATAAAAAGCTCAATCTTTAAAAGCAACACTGCAACTGTCTTTGTAATGTCGGCATTAAGCGAGGCCTCGTCTGAACTGCAGCTCAAAGCAGCACAACCGAGGGAAGAAAGGGATTTTCTTTGTCGTTTCATGTTAAAAGTTCACATTGTTTAATGTTCATGTTGCTGCAGTAGAGGCAAGTGATTAGAGAAATTAACACATTAATGATCACTAACTAGCTGCCCTTTATGTCCTCGCCGATGCTGAGGCGCTGACGGAGGAGACATCTTCACTGTCAAACCCAGAAGCACAAAGTCGGGCCTCAGGTTTTGCTGTGGATTGCACTTAAAGTTGGCACATGGACTCTTGATCCGGGCTGTAACAACACACTGAGACCCTGGATGTCTTATAATGAGTGCTCATGTGGTTTTAATCCTGATGATTTTTGTACATTTGTACAGGTTTGTTTGGGGTTGTTTTCGTTGTACATTTCTGATCAGTTGTGAAACACCTGTGTCTAGCCAGCGCTCTGCCACGCCGTCTCTTTCTCCTCTTAGGAACATTTCAGCATCATCTGCAGCTTCTTCTTTTTTCACTCCACAAAAAACACAATTATAAAACATGGGAAAATTGCCTTTATAACAAAATTCAAGTGGCAATCTGATGAATCTGTATTTCAGTGGTCTCTGTTCCTCAGAGAGGTCAGAGGTCAGCAGCTGGCAGGCATTCAATGCCTTGATCTATAAAAAATGTAGACGTTTGGAGAGTCTGCGGTAACTAGATTACAGTCGGTTTACTCTCTCGTAAACTGATTTCTTGGACATTGGTCACAGTTTTTAGGCAGATTAGAGAAACAGTGAAGTCCTTCTGTGTTTAAAAGAGTCCATCCAAAGGCCAAATAAATCCAAAGAGTGAAATAGTCTTAGAAACAAAACCTAGATATGAGAAAAAGAAACTAGCGGACTGATGAAATACGTCTTCAGAGATGTACAGCTACGTGCAGATCAACAGATTGTCTTTAACTGGTTCTGCTGCAGTGAAATACGACAGAGGACCTGCTAAATGTTTTTACCGGTCACACTCATCGCTGGTGTTAATTTATTTTCCTCCCTGATCAGAAATGTCGTGCCTGAATGACGCTCTTCAGCTTCATGTGTGCGTTCACACCCTGAGCAACATGTTAAATAACACGTCCCTGCTCTTGCTGATTGCAGATTGAAGGGTTTCAGTTACACCTGTTCTTTGTTTTGTTTTTTTAACAGCAAAGCTTTATTATGAAAATGACGTATGTAAGCAAATCATAGATGTAATTACTTTGATTTTCATTTGTTATGTGAAAGGTTTATTTTAACTAGCTGAAAGGGGGGGAGGGTAGAGAATGTCAAGTTAATAAAAAAATGAAAAAAAATCATTTTCTTTGACTCAGTTGTTTATTTCTCTTAGTGTTGAACTGATGGTTTGTGACCTTTGTCTGCTCACAAACATGTAGCCTTTCCAAAGTCACTGTTAAGTAAATAAATACACAAACTGTGGAGTATGATGAGCTGAAAGTTATGAAAAAAAAAATCAAACATAAACTCCAGGGTGTGTTCCTGTTTGTCTTCTGGATATAAATCATGAATCTTTCCACATACAGAACAGAGAACGCTGCTGAGTAAAACAGTTGGGACTAAAGTTCAAATTCTACTTGACATATTGATCACCGAGACCTTATTTAAACAACTCTGAGATATGGCAGCTTTCCAAAAGTACAAACAAAAGAATTTGGATTGTAGGAAAGCTGCACAGTTATCTTTACGACTAGAGATTTAACCAAAAAAATGAAATGGTACTGATGGGTTTTATGTGGAACTGTTTTGTTTGATTGAAGGCGATTGTCTCTTTAAAGGGAAACCAGGGAAATCCTGAGGCGTTTGAATACCGTTGAGCTCAGCTCGTGTTGCTCACACAGTGAACACTAATCAGTGTGAGTGGTGACATCATCTGGAGGCGAACCAGAGAAGAGCTGCAGGTCCTGATGAAGTGACTTGATACGGATGAAAAAAAGATTTTGTTGCAAGAGCCTCTGTTTCATGATATCTATGTCCTCTTTCTGTTGCTCCTATGGCTTAGTTTGTTTTGTTTTTTGTTTGTTTTGTTTGTTGCTGCTTACCATCATGAATAGGAATTATTTAAGTGTATGTTACATATGTGTAAAGTTTGTTGTCTTTGTTAGAAGCTTTTTTTTTTTAATGCCTCATTTGAAACTTGTAAATTGGATGGTTAATTGAAAAACTTTATCCATTAGGTTTAAATGTGGTGCTGCCTAATTAAGTGACAATTTCAATTACAAAATTTCACCTTTTAAATACAAAAGAAGAGTAAATGTATTACAGTACGGGAACAAAGCACAATAATGTTACTTTAATATTTATATTGTCTTTCTTTTCTAGTGGCTTTTTTAAAAGTGACATTTTCCATAAAACAAAAACATGAATTGATTTAAATATAGGAGAAGCAGCATGTAGGATATTTGAGATTCAAATATTGGTAATCGAGGGTACGTTAATGACAACCCATGAAAAGCTGTTTAAAATAAAGTTCAAATTAAGTCAGACATTGCTGCTGTTTTGAAACATTTTTACTCCCTTCAGTAACAAACCAAATATACGGGTTGTACTTGAAGGCACCATATGCAGTTACTTACTCCGCCACATGGTGGCGCTGATGACACCAGCTGCCAGTTTAACTTGAAGAAATGGTTTTCGCAATAATACAAAAGTTATTAAAGTGGTGAAACGGTCCAAACCCAGAAAGTGTGATAAAGTCTTTAGTGGTTGCCCACCGTAATGAGCAACAATAAAATCGTTTTATGCGAGTAAAAAGGAAGTGATCTGGACTTCTTTTGTTCATTTTTTAAAATCCTCATTCATAATGTTAAGAGGAAAAAGTTTACCCAGTTTGAAGTCAGTTTGGGGGGACATCTTTGTCTTATTGTATGAGAAATATATTTTCATAACCAAAGTGTTGCATACTTATTTACAAGATAAGATAAGCATTTAATCATCCCACAGCAAAGACGTTCACATTGTCACAGCAGCATGAGCAAAAACAAATCATAAATAAATAGCATCAGTAAAAAATATGTAAATAAATCTATGGACTACAAAAATTTATACAATAAACGCATGAAAAAATAAGCACCAACATATATTATGATGAGTATCAAAAAATTTTATTAGGTTAATAAGAAGAAA
Organism: Arrhamphus sclerolepis; assembly: GCA_037176975.1. NCBI lineage: Eukaryota > Metazoa > Chordata > Actinopteri > Beloniformes > Hemiramphidae > Arrhamphus > Arrhamphus sclerolepis. The sequence continues at coordinate 15,998,859 of JBAMYA010000008.1, forward strand.
ATAAGATTTTTTTTTTTTTTTTTTTTTAAAAACTACTTCATGAAATTGTGTTGGGTTTTGCTAAGATTTACTTAATATTTTGGTTACAGCTCCACTCTCATCTATGAAAATATACAATAAACTTTACTTGAGTAGTTAACATAAATAGAACATTTAATGGAGCATTTAATAAGTAAAGTTTACTTATCTCAAGAACCATAAAATGTAAACATTACATTAGGTTGCTGCCAGTAAATTGTGCTTGTTATACTGTGAAATCTGCTTTTTTTTAAAAAACAAAACAAAACTATACAAATTGTTGAGGTTTTTTTTTTCTTAAGTAAATTGTAGCAGAAAGGAGGAAGATGAGAGCTTCATCAACCCCACGCACTTTGTCATGGAAATGTAACTGCATCAGTAATTGTTACATGGAACAACGCATTCACCTTAGAGTACTTTATATTTTGATGGCTGTTTGACAGTCTGCAATTTGTGATTGATAACATTAACTCTCACCCTGGAACTTTGAGTTTGTGTCCAACGTAAGACATAAGATGACATGACACTTACTACAATGTACAGAATTTCAAAACACAACAAATTTATTGCAATAACATCATAAATTTTTAGTTTTGTCTCATGTGAGCTGTGTTGCTCCATGACTCAGAATACCCCCTGGACACCTGCCTGTGGAGGTGTTGGGAGGATGTCCAACGAGGTTTCAGGGGTTTTGTTGATTTTGGGGATTTTCTGGTCTTCAGTCTCATCTTCATGTCTCTCTGTCCTAAAGATGTTTGGACAAGAACTCACTTCCCAGTCTTTCCTCAAACAGTTTCTCTTGATCTTTTGAAATACCCCCACCTGGAGGGCTTCTCTTGTGGGACCTCTGTCTGATTGTTTTCCATAGCAAGTTCCAGTGTTATCTGACTCAGATGTGTCTCCATTTGGGGTTTAGACACCTGGTTGAATGCGATGGACACACTTTCATCAGAAATGCATTCTGGGGTGACTTCTGTTGGAGATGGTACGTGTGGACCTACAGTGACCTGAACTGTGCAGTCTGAGGGATGAGCCAAAGTGTCCTCAGAGGATGCTGTTGAGCGATGTTTTAACTCTTCCACTTTCGAGTTGAAGTAATTTTCGAATCCAGTTTTGTGTAGCTCCTGTTGAGTACTCTGCAGCTGCACTCCTGGTTCAGAGGTCAGTTCAGGATTAGCTGCTGGCAGCTGTTGATTAAACATTTCTACCTCCTCAAGGGCATCTGCAAATCTCAATGTATGGCTTGACACATTCAAAGAGCGACGTAAAAAACAGCCAGCAGTGAATCTGGAATAATTCGAGACCGTTTTATGGCATACTCCAGTGGGTACTCCAGAGAATGCCATGATGCTGACCTTTGCCCTTGTCAACTCATTATCTTCTTTCCCAGAGTGTAAGTTGTCTTTCTCCATTAGTTTTGTCACTTGATGAATCATCTCGTCAAGTTTACTTTTCAAGTTTGAAATTGATTTCAGAGAAAAGTGATGCTTTTCAGAGGCGCTTTGGATAAGCGAAGTTTACGATGGGAAGAACCTACAAATGAATGAAAGAATTGGCGGTTAAAGAATGTGCTTTGTGACGTCATCAGCGGAGTCAAATAGAATCATCTGACCAAATCACCACCCAACCCTACTACATTTGTGTTTTTATCTTCTTTGTTTGTTAATACTGCCATATTGATATCTTTTTTGGAACAAATAAAGTTGTTTTTTTTTTTTAACACAGTCATAATTGCTACTTATTTTTTGCAGTTTTCTTTTTTTTCATATACATTACCCCTGGCGTAGGTTATACAGTATCTTTCACCATTTCATTGTATCATGCTTTTTTGAATGAAACAAAATAAAAAAAAAATAAAAAAGAGAAAGCTCCAACATATATTCTTTATTGATTTTCTTGTACATCGGAGATCATTTTTGCGTAAATTCACCCCTTCATGGAGGGACAAAGATGGCGCCGGTGTGTGTGGCTGCTGGCCGTCTACCTGTCACTTTTGTTTTCTTTTTCTGGTCTTAATTCTTGACACGCAACATAAGTCTCTGCTGGTATGTAAACGTCCAACACTCTTGAATCTTCGGTCTGTGAAAATGTGTATTCTGACCAGATGTCTGCGTCCCGGATGGCTTTAGCATCTTGACAAACACGGAGGAGCTCAGTTCACTCCTCCTGCCAAACCATCCTGGACTCTGTAGCTCCGTTTAAACTCAAGCACCCCAAAGCTAAACTAGAGCCCTGCTTTCATGGCAGAACTTGTGCAGTCAGACTGGAATGACGAAAAGCTGAACGCAGGAAGAAGGATTAGCTACAGGTGTCTCATTGGTGGTATTCACACCAGTCCAAAAGGTCCGAACCAAGGGAAGGAAACGAATTTGAGTTGGGTTTAAGCGAACTAAACAAGGCAGGCGTGAATACCCGCTTAATAGTTTAAAGAGCTGCGTCATTGCCAGAACACCTGTCTAATATTACTTTCATCAAATAGTCAAAACCATTGATTCTGTTGTAAATCCCCTTCAAACCACCAGTTTGGAACCTTTTTCTGAGTTATGTGATAATTTTTTGAAATGTTTTAATGATAAAGTTGCCCCCACAAGGGCTCTGATCTCAGCTCCTGCCTCTGACCCTTCTGTTCATGTCCTTTGTCCTGAGTCTTTGACCAGTTTGAACCTGTTACATTATTAACACCAGCCTGTCTTTTGGTGTGGTTCCTGTGGGTTTTAGTTGTGGAACCATTAATTTAAAAAAAACTGGTCTGGAGCCCTCTGTTTTGGCCAATTATAGACCTATATATATCCAAGATGCCTTTCCTTTCAATAATCCTGGAAAAGGTTGTTTTTGTGCTCAATTAAAATCATTTCTGGATAATATCATGGAGATCTTCCAGTTGGGTTTCTTAACTCTTTCTGGAGATCATGTGATTCTCGTCCTACTTGACCCAACCGCAGTCTTCGATACTGTGGACTGCAACATTTTATTATGTGGTTTACAGCATCTTGTGGGCGTTTGTGGTTCTGCTCTGCACTGGTTGAGGTCCTATAGAACCATTAGCATAAACATTTTGGATCCTGAGTCCTCCTCCGCTCCCCAGTTATGTGGAGTTCCACAGGGCTCAATCTTGGGGCTCCTTCAACAGATTTATTGACGAAAACGCGACACAAACTCAAAACGGGTCAGAGATGTACTAAACCTGAACCTCATGGGCAATTTAGAGTCACCAATTAATGCAAAATTTAGGTTTTTGCTGAAGTTGGTTACCTTTGATGGCAATAGATTTTAGTTTTAAGAGGTAAGAGGTGCTCGAGGTATCACAACTAACTCTAACTCTGAACGTGGAAGAACGTTAATGTGCCCAATGATGTAATTTAATTACAATGACTTGGAAGGTGACAAATAATGTGATTCGTTGAAATGATCTGCATCTGTGGTGGACAGCAGCTGGTTTATGTCAAAAAGTCGTGATTTAGCAAAAGTTTTACAACAAAAAGTGTTGCTTTTATTTAGCAAAACTCCAGGTTTTTGTAAAAATTAGCCATTTAAGTGACAAAATTTATCATTTTAGGACAAAAAGTTGAAATTACAGAAACATTTGCAATTTTCTGACTGTTATAATTTTGTGTTAAAATGTTGCAAAAAGTTGATATTTTCCAATATAAAAATTGTAATTTTAAATTAAGGGGTCAAAATGTTGTGACATTTGTCATTGTATGATAAAAAGTTTTAGTTTTGTTTTTTTTGTTTGTTTTTTATTTGTTTTATTTATTTATTTATTTATTTTAAATGCAAGTTTCGATCTTACAGAAAATTAGCTTTTTTACAAAAAAATGAATCTAGTTTTTAAATTTGTGATTTTACAAGAAAAAAAAGTAATTTCAGCACAAGGCTCAATTTTATGTTAGACTGCGATTTTTGTGAAATTTGAGATTTTCTGACAGACTCACTGTATGAAAAAACATGTGATATTGCATGATTTTTCTATTTAACAACAATTATTTATATTGATATTTATTATTATTATTATTACACAAGGAAAAGAAAAGAACATTTTCTTAATATTAGAACAAAAGCCTCAGTTTTCTGATAAAATTTTGAAATTTGAAATTTTGGGATTAATTTTTTTATTTTTTTTTAAATTTGTAGTCCAGGAAGTAGCAGAAAACCGGTAACCGTGGTGATGATGTGGCCTCCGATGAAATGGAGTTTAACACCCCTGAGCTAAACTTTTTTTTTTTTTTCTGAAATTTTTAAAATTGTTAAGTCGGCCTGTCAATCATGTGACTTCCAGCTCTTACTTTAAAAATACTTTCAATGAAGTTGCTAAAGGTACTGAAAACTGCAGAAAGAATGATATTAAAGAGGACAGATCAGAACCTGATCTATTATCTAATATTAATCCTCTAGACAGTCAAGACAGCTGTCATCAAGTTAAAAGTGGGTTAACAACTCAGCCGTTTGTGAGTTTTTAGCAGTTAAAAAGAGCATACTTCAGCCAACTTGACCCTGTCCTAAAGACTGAAAATCACTCTGAATAAATATAACTTCATTTCCCCTCATCTGCTCCCACACTCAGTCACTCTTGTCATGTCTTTTTGAGGAATCTGCGGGTGAAAACCAGAAGACTTGATTTTTTTTTCTTGGATTTGTGAGCTTAGGTCATCAGAACTGTATTAAAGTTCACACTGTCTGCAGCATCACCGTGAGTGGCAGGTAATGGAAGAAAGCTGCAGCCATTAGTAGGCCGATAATGGAGGATAATAGCAGTAATCATGTTGATGATTTTTTTTATAAATTTATTTTAAAGGGACACTAATCCTGCATTACACCAGTACTGGATGAGGAAACTTCAGGTCAGACTGAGGCCATGTGCTCCAATTACATTCAGCAGCTACAAAGATCAAATGCAAAATGAGATGCACTTTAAGTTATAACGTTTTTTTTTTTTTGAAAAGTTTCTCTACAAAATTCAAGTACAATTTATATGAAAGTTCTCTGTGTTCATGGCACAGAAAAATGATGGAAAAATGCCTTTCCTGAACGTTTGTCTCAATCTTCACGCTACATCATGGCCGTGAGTCCGAGGTTGAAAAAGCTCCGTGGACTCCCGACGTTGAAATGTCCAGTTTCAGGTCGTCATGTCCAGTTTCAGGTCGTCATGTCGTTCTATCAGCTGTTGATTAATGATGGTTTTTGATGCAGTACGTTAGAAACCTAAAAATAATAATAATACTAATACAAAAAGTGACATTGACAACAAATATCTCACATTCATAAATCATTTATTTTAAACAATTGTCATTTTCCACATAGTTCCATGATTTTTAGAACGTGGACTTGCATAAATACTAGCTGATCTGAGAGCAGGCAATTTGGTATTTTTCTCAGCAGTAAAAGTAGAGGCTCATTAACTCGGTTTTCAGTTTTATTTGCATATGGTCATTTATTCAGAGATGACCTCCACTCCAGGAGCACAAAGCTGCAGCTGCTGAATGTTAATTTAGCTGACAGCTAAAAAACAACAATAAAAAAAAAAAACACTCTGTCAAATCGTTTTTTCAAAAGGAGAAGGTCGCCAGACATATTTCTAATACATCATATCATTTTTTTTTTAAACTTGATTTCTCATATTGAACATATTAAACTTGTGATATCTATCGGCTTATCATATGACACGAGCGAATCCCTGAAAGTAATAATTTGGATCACTGAAGAGAGGAAACGTCATAGAAACGATGATGTCTCCAAGGGTTCATGACAAATTAAATGAACCGTTACACTCTGCTGATCATGGTGACCAGCAAATAGTCAGTATCCTCTCCCTTCATCAGTGCTCACAGAGCAGCTTTTTGTTTGTTTGTTTGTTTGTTTTGTCCTTGACTTGGGGACGTAACATCACAAACGACTGTCACAACAGGGAGTTGTATCAACAGCTGGCAATTAAAACAGTTGCGCCGTGTCGCTGGAGTAGTTGGAAGCGACACCGTGTAACCTTTGAAAGGTGAAACCGATTCCCTCTCATATTAATTAAGTAGAATTCACAAACGGTAAATCAGCTCCAGGCTTGTTCTGGTGGCTTTCATTGTTCAAACGTGACCATAATTGGAGAAAAACAAACAAACAAACAAAAAAAGTCACCTTGTTTCATGTTAATGTTCCTTTTTCATTATGTTGGTGAACATAATGAGCGTAATGTTCAGTCAAGTTCAAATGTAGATAAAACTGAATTAAGTTCAGTCTCATATTTCATTCACAGCAGAAAATCTAAACTTATCAAAACACTTTGCTATTTACTGCTTTACAGCTGTTTGTACAGCAGCAGCGTGACTCAAATGTTTACCTCCGTTTATACATCAGGGAGCTGAGGAGACCAGTGGCTGTACTTCCAGTTTTTAATGAATATTGGTCCATTCTTGCCTCATAAAGGATTTGAGCTGCTCAGCAGTCCTGAGATGTATTTTTTTGTTTAAATATATCTGGCTTCTTCTTCGCATGATATGGTTTTAATCTCCGTTTGTGGACGGCACGGCGAACTTTGTTCTGAAACAGTGATTGCCTGAAGTTTTCCTGCAGCCTTTGGTTTTTAATGCGCATCCACCTGATTGGCCATTATTGATTTCTGGGACTTGTCCCCTGCACACAGAGATTTCTCCAGATTCACGTTATGATATGATGCTCTGCAGATGATAAGATGTTCTTTATAACTTTAAACAGAAGAAGTTTTTCTTTTCTTTTAAAACTTGTCTCAGTTTGTAGAGGACATTTTTGAATGGTGAACATCTGTCTCTCTAAGATGCTATTTTTATTACATTGGCCTCCTGCTAACTCATCCAACGAGTTGCCAGTTGTTCATCTACTGGTTTCTTTTTTTTTTTAGTACCACTTACTTTTACAACCCTTTGTTGCTCCCTTTCTGGCTTATGTGATCTGTACGGCTGTGATTTAAACAAACCCTCGTTATTTTCTGTGCAAATCAACGTCCGTCTGTACCAGACCTCCTATTGGTGCACATGCTTGTTAGAAAAGTCCTGGGTGGTGTGTGCACGTGCTCTGGCATCACCACAATTGTAACCGTGCACTTGAAATGCTGGACTCCGTCCTGCTGCGGTTTCTGATTTCTAAAGGAAACATTTAAATTTCAAAACACGATCAGGCGGCTGAAAGTCCTGCGTGTAAAAGCTGCTTCAGCACCAGTTATCAGCACCAGCACAGCATTGTTCTGCTTTCATTCATGCTTTTCAGACTGGAGTCCAATCAAGAACAGTCTGTACGCTGACTGTGTGCGCGTGTGTGTGTCCTTGAAAGTCTGAGTGGCCGGGATCTTAAAACGCATTTCTTTAAAACACTGAAGACACTCAGCACTCTTACTTTCTCAACAAGTTCACTTTTCTAATTTTACTTCAAAAGCTGCCTCTTCCTCAGTTTATCTTCCTGCTTTTTTCTCCAGTTGACTCAACCAGAGGAACAAACTGTTTACTTCTTTTACTTTATTTGGCTTTCCATTTGTTGCTACTTTTGCAACAAACTTCTTCTCGGGGTTTCCAAAAAAAAAAGACTTTCTGCTTCTCAGAGGCAGGCAAAAAAGGGACTACAGATGTTATAGATGTAAGATTTTAGGTTATCCATCGATGAATGTCCTCTTGTCCAAGTTCAGGTCACAGGTGGAGAAACTGTTGGGAGTTTCATTATAGACTAATAATAATAAAGAATGTGAAACCACACATTAGCAGGTTGACCCCATACCTCTCACAGCTTTATCTGCTATTTCTTCTGCAGATGAAGCACTTTTGTCTGAGACCAATTGTCCTCCGTGTGGTAAATTACAGATCAGGTTTCTGATTGGGTTTTGTCGGTTCAGGCGGGCCGCTGATTTATGCAGGAGTATGTGCAAAACTGGGCAGGGACACAACTCCAGCATCTGGTCTGTGGTGGTTATTTTCAGTAGACTGGTCTCTCAGAGGGCAGCATGGTGGTCTGGTGTTTAGCACTGTTGCCTCACAGCAAGAAGGTTCCTGGTTTGAACCTCTACAGGGGCCTTTCTGGAGTTTGCATGTGCTTGTGTGGGTTCTCACCAGGTACTCTGGCTTCCTCCCACAGTCCAAAGATATACTCCTTAGATTAATTGGTGTTCTTAAATTGTCCCTAGGTGTGAGTGAGCATGTGACAGGCAACCTGTCCAGGGTGGACCCTTGTCTTTTGCCCAAAGTGAGCTGGGATAGGCTCCAGCAGACCCCCGTGAGCCTGCACATAAAATAGCAGGTATAGATGATGGATGGATGGATGGTCTCTCAGAAACATGCGAGTCACATGAGCTCGTATTCTTGGAGCTGGCCAAGCACTAATATCAGGCGTAAAGCAGGTTGATTTATTCATATTTTTAATACTAAAGGGGAAAAGAAAGTAATCAAAGTGTTGGTGTAAAATGTATTTATGCCAAAGGTGGCAGCAGTCTGTTCTAATGAGACAGAGTTTAAAAAAATAAATAAAATAAAATGTGAGCGCGGTGAGGAAAATTGAAGTTCACTCATCTTCAGTTTTCATTATTTGGTGAAAAAGGAGGCAGGAAGGTGTGAAATTAAGATTTTTCTTTCTTTGTGCTTGAAAATAAAACGCCATGAAGATGTTAAAACTCTTGTCCACTCAAATAGCTCAGAAAGTAGCGACAATGAATTGATTTCTTTTAAATGGTCAAACTCAGCAGCTGTAAAATGTATTTTGCTCCCTTATTAGTTACTTTTGTTCCTCTTTAATGTATTGTGATAAAATGATCACTGATTCTTGAAAAATTTATTTCTAATAATTGATCATCTTGATTAAAAACACCACTGAAAGACATTTTGTTTCGGGTGCATCAGACTCAACTGAGAAGCAACAGGAATAAGACATTTATTTCTGTAAAACATTAATGAGCATACTCAAATTTGACTAAAACTTTCATTTTCCATTTGAGACTATCACATTTCAAACTGGTCCCAGTGCAGCGTGCTGGTACACATCCGCTGACCCCAGAATCAGTTTATCCTTGTTTTTACAAATGTCACACTGCAGCCATTTTTTGTTTTTCCATCCTTTCCTTCCCTCTGGGATTAGATTTTAGGGGTCAACTACTTTAATTTCTCTGCTTTCGAGCCGCTTTAGCTCAGATAGAAAGACACTAAACGGGAACTTTTAATGGAGGCTGTTTCCGTGGAGATGACTTTCTCCAAGATGGATTAGCTTTTTATCCTCCGTCACTTCTGACCAAAATGTCAGAAGATGAAAGCAAATAAGGATAAATATTTTTTTATGATGTTCATATGCTGCACGTCTCTACAGCAGAGATGATTCTAAACTGAGCTTGAAGGAAACCACCAAAGATGAAACTGATGGTGGGTGCAGCTTTTATGGATAGTAGCAGCATGCTACTACCTGAGCTGTTACTACGGCGATGCTGAAATCCAGGTGGCCTGAAGCACAGAGCTGCTGCTGAAGCGCATCCTGTGCAGATGTGACGTGAAAGCTGCTGCTGTTTGGCTCACGTTTGCTGACGCAGCGTGCTTTCTTGAGCGCTGACGTGGATCTTCTGTTCGTTCAGAACTACTGCTTGGGCTGAAGCCATCGCTCCAGGTTTCTTTTAAACAAAGCTGAACTGAAAGACCACCCACTGACCTGATGCGACTGCACCTGGACTACAGACGGTGTGAAGCAGCAGCAGCAAAGCTCTGGATCTGTCCTGCTGCATTTGTTTAAGTTCTGGTGAGTTTTATTGTGAGGCAGCTCCTCTGAGTTTATGTTGAGAGGACTGAAGTCTCACTTTCTGTCCTCAGATGATCCATCTGGGTCCACCCAGTCCCAAACGTGGACGGAACCGTCTGAACCGGCAGACAGCAGTGTCCGAGGACGCTCGGGATGCCAGACGTGAGAGGTGACGAAGACGGGGACGCAGCCGTCCGTCTGCTGTGACAAAACCACGTGACCGCGATGCTGAAACAGCGGCCGAGCGTTCTGCAGCTGCGTGGTCCAAGTACCTGCGTCGTAGATCTGAACGACTCCATCAAAACCTGATGGAGACGAAGGTGAGAAGCTTATGTTCATTAAGAGTTTGCTCAGTCGTAACAAACAAGGAAACTTTCTGTGAATAACTGTCACATGGATCACCGAGCCCACATAAACGCACCTGACACTGAGATGCGGTTTTCCAGAGTCGGAGCCCACGACACCCTGACACTGTCCAGTTTGGAGGGACCTGTTGGGACGTCCAGCTGAGCCTGACACACGGCTTCCCCCAGATTCCTCAGGTCTGAAACCACCGCCTGCCCAGAAGAGGACAGCCTGACGACCCTGCAGCTGGACTGCTGCGGACCCACGGAGGCGTCTGTCCACCAGAGGACCGACTGACCTGAGGACGCCGGCGGAGGTGAACGCTGAGGAGCAGCAGACGTCCGAGTGTCGGCGATGTAAACGCTTCCGTTACAGCAGCTGGCGAGGAACGCCGTCTCAGTCATAAACTGCAAGGAGCTCAGAGGATCTGCCGAGTCCGTCTCTGTTGGGAGAAAACGCTCAGTGAAGTTATTTCATTTCATTGCACCTACAGTTAGCTGTACAGATCTGGCAGTTTCACCTAATTTATAAAGAGTTTGTCTGGAGGTCAGCTGAGTCAGTTGCACATCGCTGCTCAGAGATCCATGAAGGATCTCAGGCGGCGACGAGACTCGAGGCGCGATCCTGCAGCCCGTCTCCGAAGCATCCGCCCTCCCCGGGATACTTCCTGTTCTCCTGATCACATCTGACGTTGGATGACAAGACATCAGACAGTTGTTTTAAGGACCTGCTGCTTCACTACAAAAACACAACATCCTCTGAATTATTCAGAAGCATAAACGGAAATAAACTCACCGCCGTCGTCTCCACCGAGGTCCCAAACCTGGAGGTCGGAGCTCCTCCCGTCGGTCACGACACATCTGAGAAGACAAACTTTGGAGTTTTACAAAACCACTTCTGTGTGCGCTTCAAAGAGCAGGAGCTTCTTCAGTCCACATAAACACAGATTCAGAGCCTGATGTGTTTCGAATCAAATCCCAAAATTTAAGAATCAAAATGTGAGAACTTAAATCCAGAATCTGAAACCACAAAATCTAAATCTGTCACTGAGAGTTCAACCTTCTTGAACTCTTTGTTACAGATTCTGGGTTTGGATTCTCAGATTTTGGATTTTTTTTTCTTTTAGATTTTAGGTTTTGAGTCGCAGCTCTGAATCGACGGACGTCCCGCCTACAAGTCTCAAACATCAACACACACCTTCACACCTTCAAACACACCTTTGAGCAGTTTCTACATCTTGAACGTGCTGAACGAGTGCGTTGAAACATCTGGATGGAATTAAAACCAGAGGATGCTGCTGTTCTAGTCTGGAAAGATTCAATAATCTGAACTGAAAGTTCGTTAAACTAGTTTTCATGCTTTATTATTCATTATTTTAAAATGTATTTAAAATGCTTAAAAACAAAAATGAAAGACGGTCTATGCATCTACTTGTTTTTTTAACATTCCTATTTATGACTGTAGTAAACTTGTAAAGATCAGTCACTGAAAGAAGGAAAAGTAATTTCAGAGCAAAAGAAAGAGAATGAAATAATTAGTAAAGGTGTTTTTATTTGATCAGAGCTTTTCACTAAGTTCTATTTTTTAAATTGAATAAACGTCTGACTGTAGAAATAAAAGATGACTATTGTTGTTTTCAGCTTTCTTTGTTCTAAATGGGTTTTTTGTGTCTTTTTTGCCTCCTTTTAATTCATGACTTTGTTTCTGAGTTTGTTATTCTTTTTTTTTTTTTTAATGATTTTCCAAAACAAATCCCACAAAAGAAGTTTTAAAAAGAGCAGAAACTGCAGGACAGCGTCCAGACATCACTGGGAAGTTCACTGCAAACACAACACAGAAGCTGGAATGGAAGTTCATTAACGGAGGGAAAAATAAGAAATCATTCAATCACGAGGAGGGAAATAACTAAATCGTCTATTTATATTCCTTAAATACTTGTTCAGGTCTAGCGTTGAAGATTAATTTGCAGTTAAAACGGCTCTTTGACTTTCACAAGTGGTTAGATGTGATGTTATGGTGATGGAAGGATGAAATGAAGTTGGAACACAGGAGAAAACTAATTATATACTTATACTTAGATTTTTAGAGTGCACATGTCGTGAAAACCTAAAGCCTGAATAAATCTAGTCTGTTACATCTCAACATTTAATTTTTGTGCGCCTGAAAACTTCTTAAAGAGAAAGAGAATATTGAGACAAATTTTATAAACTGGCCATTTTGGCACATTCAGGCATACCACTGAGGATTTTCCTCTACCCAATGATAAACTTAGTAAAATTAATAAAACATTACCGCCTTAAGAGTCCACAGTCAGTGAGTATTTCAGGTGCCATGTCAGAAAACGACCATAAAAGATACATTTCTAAAAGTCGAAAATGTTCAGATGTTCAAGAAAAGGAGGATGTGGTGAAAATCCTCCAAGAGCACTGGTTCCAGTCTCGTTTCCACGGGCTGTAATTTAATCAAACCGTCTCACCTTGTCCCTGGGACGTGTCTCAGGCGGTGAACAGGGCCTTCGGCGAAACCTCCGTGGACAACTTTGAAATCCCGCTCTGCGCAGAGACCCTGAAAGTCACCAGCAAACACAGCAGTGGTGACCCTGGGATCTACCGTTTCTAATTAAGAAGCCGACACCGCTTCAGCGGGGCTTTTACCTTATTTTCATCAGCGAAAAGTTTCAGCGGCAATCGAAGCTCCAGAATTTCATTTTTAGATGAGCTGTAGCCTGCAACGCAGATGGCTGGAAGACAATAAATACAAACAGTATTAGTTTGAAAATATGAAAAGTTGTTTTTTTTTTTTCAAAGCGTGGGAATATTTTGTTTCCCTACAGATAAAGGAAAGCAATAAATAGCATCATGTTGGGGTTTTGTGTTAATGTATTCAATAGCGTTTCTAGTGGACCAGTGATTCACAGCTGAGCAAAACCAACAAACAAAAGCTGTGAAACAAAAAAAATAAACTTTCATTAGACATTTTTATCATAACTGTGGGTGGTGTCGGTGTCAAATCTTCGTGATGATGACTGTTAGATGAAATAAACCCACTCACTCTTCGCTGACGTCCATTCCATGACCTGGGTGGGATGTTCCAGCTGATACACATGAAGGTCTTTGTACCTGCAGGGGGACAAACTGTAGTTTAGTTTAGAGTTGAGTTCAATATAATAGCAGTGTGTGTAGTTAAAAAAAAAAGTAAGGAAAGCTCAAAATCCTCATAAGAGTTTTTATTTCCAATCACACAAATGCATTTGGAAAACTGCACATTCTATTCCAACTCAAACCACGATCAAACCGTGCTGTTACCTTACAGAAAGTGAAGAAAAATGAATATTAGGCTGTTCCTGCATTTTTATTTTCAAACTCCTTTTCAAAACAAGACAAAAGATCTTCCAGTATTTTAATGTACTCAAACTGATCCATGTTCTGTGGTTTGAATTCAGTGTTTGGGGGTCGTCTGACAAACTCTCTGTGTCCTCTAGACACCAAAAAGAACAATCCAGCCTCCGTCAGTCCACAAAATGTTGCTCCATTTCTCTTTAGGTCAGTCTGTGGGTTCTTTTCTTGTGAACATGTTCTTCGAGAGGGCTTTTTGTCATTATCTTGGGCTTAGACAGACGTCTTCTAATTGTTGTAGAAGTCACAGGTAACGTCAGAGCATCTTTGATCATCCTGGAGCTGATCATTGGCTGAGTCTTTGCCATTTTGGCTATTCTTCCATCCATTCCAGTGATAGTTTTCTTGATAGGTCTTTCTGGTTTTGGTTGCCATTTTAAAGAATTTGACATGATTTAAGCTGAGCAGTCTTATATTTCTTTATTTTTTTACACTTATTTATATTTTTTTCCTATCTTTATTTTTTACACTTATTTATATTTTTTCTCTCGAGCTTTACTCACTTATTTTTTTTCTCAAACACACATGATTTTAAACACAACTGTATCTGCAGCTGCACACAGCACAGATGTACCTCTGAGAAAATAACTTTGATTTGATATTACTTTGTTCTAAAGTTTTTTTTGTTATTTAGTCAAAACACGAGTTGGTAGTTTGTTAGATAAACTACAATTTAGTTTCCACGTGTTGCACAATAAAAACAAACAAACAAAAAACAAAAACCGGGAAACATAAAACAGTGAGGAGAGTCAATATGTCGTCAAAACTAATATAAACTTGGAAAAAGGAGCTTTCTATTTCACTACTTAAAGCATGTTTTATATATTCAAAACAAAGACTTTTATTTTGAAATTCTGTCCAGGTAGAAACTGATTAGTAGCTGAACTTGCTTTTTTGCGATAACGTTGTTGTTAAGCTGTCTTTAAGTATTAATAATGATTAAAAATGCTTCCAAATGAGTGAATTTGAATGATAGGTGATATCTGGAATGAAGGAGCGTTTGATCGTCAGCGGTTAAAATGATAAACATGAAAGATTCCGCTCACGTTTTCAGGGAGTCGATGAACCAGTCATCTAAAACATCAGACTCTGAATCTTCCATCTCTCCGTTCATCATCTCACGTTACTGCAGCTGTGAAGCCTTTAATCCACATGTGTGTTTGTTTCTGTTCAGCTTCCTGCTTTTCATGCTTCACGTACCGACAGCTGGAGAACGACAGCGCCTCCTGCTGGTGCGGAGTTTCAACTGAAAGAAGATCCAGGAACAGAGACTCCTTAGATCAAGACATATCTGGATATTACATCTGTTTGGAGTGCCTTCAGATGAGAACTATTAATACAAATAAATAGAACTGAAGTGGTGTGAAATTACAACACTAATTTCAAAAAAGCTGGAACACTGTGCAGAATGGAAAAAAAACAACAAAAAAACAACATGATGCAATTATTTGAAAATCTCATAAGCCCCCCTCCCCCTTTTTTTGTTCCAAATGCAACATAAAGAACAATTCAGATGCTGAAAATTAGTCATTTTACCATTTCATAGAAAATATTAGTTAAATTAGACTTTGATTGCAGCAAAACATCTCAAAAAAAGTTGGAACGGGGCAATAGGAGGTTTGAAAAGTAACTTGTAACTTGGAAAAGTAATTAGGTTAATTGGCAGCAGATTAGTAACATGACTGGGTATATAAAAGGAGAGTTTCAGAAAACCTGAGCATCTTTGATGTAAAGAGGGGCAGAGTTCCACCAATCTGTGACAAAACTGTCAATCAAGCGAATCGATAAAACATGTTGTCCAGCAGTTTAGACCACCAGAGACTGTCGTTTTGGCAGTTTGAATAAAACACTAATGATGTCTTTCTGTATATCTCCTGGCAGAAACACAGAAAGCAGCTCAGGTTGTTTTGTTATTGACAGGATCAGCATCATAGGTTTGACTGTTGATCTTAAAGAGCTGCATGTTGCTGACCTGAACGAGGAGTGGGTCAAAATTCCTCCACAGTGGGAGTCGTTTCCAGTAACATCATACTATAATTGATTCTAAATTGAGTCTAACAAAGAACAAAAGAAATAAGAAGGGCTGCAGCATCCATGTCTTGTAAAGCAGTAGTATTTTTTTATTCCATGTTTCACTTATTTTCTTATTGCAAGTTTGCAACCTTAAACAAAAAGAAAAAGTTTTACTTTTTTTTTTAAACAACATGCAGATCTAAGAAGCGTGTTTAACACATTTAGAAGTTTAAATGGCATCTGCTCAACCTTTCTTTTGAAATTTAATATTTTTGTCTTTCCGGGGATAAATCTCTTATAATTTGGGGGAAACTTTTCATTTTGTCACCAATATGACTTGTAGTTTAATGAAGCAAACCAGTGTACCAGTGAAGTGTACGACTCTTCTTGGTCCTGATTTTTTTTGTTTTTCTTCAGGACAGACTGGTGACAGTGTCCTGCCCACGCCGTGCAGCGGCTCCATCACTGCAGCTGTTGTTTTCCCACTCTTCTTCCTCCTCTTCAGTCCTGTCATTCTGTTCTTCCTGCTGTCTGACAGGCAACACACTGAGCCAAAGTTCTGGCGCTCCATTTTTCTTTTGGAATCACAGATCCCCGCTCAAAGCGGAGACCACAACATGAAAAACGAGCTCAAACGAACACGGCGCTTCCCTGATGAATAAAAACTGATTAGACGTAGATTTTAAATGCATCAGACTCTCGCATCTATACGTCTTGTTAGAATTTTCTCACTCGTGGGTGTGTGTTTTCTGGCAGGAATAAAAGTGGAACACAACAACCTGATACAGTCGCATGCAACAGAAAGAACACAATAGTTCAGTTCGATAGATAGATAGATAGATAGATAGATAGATAGATAGATAGATAGATAGATAGATAGATAGATAGATAGATAGAT
>JBAMYA010000008.1:16015350-16102789 GCA_037176975.1 Arrhamphus sclerolepis
GTTACATTATACAAGTTAACTAGTGAGCTTCATAATATCTGACATGTTAACAAGTTAACACAGTTTTGTGCTAGTTAACTAGTAAGAGTAAATAAAGCTCATAGTAAACTCGTAAATACAGAAATGTCTACTAGTCAGCTAGTACTGGCCAAAAATTTCACTAGTTAACTAGTTATGGTCTCTTTATTCTTGCTGGTTTACTAGATAAAAATAAGTTTTACTTGCTGACTGGTAAGGTCCACAAAATTTATAAGTTATACAAGTAAAAAAAAGCATTACTAGTAGTTTTCAACATGCTTACTAGTTTACTAGTTAAAGGATGTTTTGGTTTTAGTAGTGATTCAATGAAACCAAAAATGTCACTAGTACCACTAGTTGGACTAAATGCTAATGAGGAGGGAGGAACGGTGTTGGTTCTCTAACAGAGACTCCGCCCAGTGAAAATGTAACCCTTTAAAGCCTGAGCAGCTTTCAGTGTCGTTAACTTCATCTCCTCAATGACTGTGCAGAACAGTTATTGAAGGTACCATCAAATCCATGTTGTACTTCACTTTATTTGTAGAATTATATGTATCACACCTATTTATGATTAAAATAGGCTCTCTTTCAGAAAATCAGGGTAAGAAGAGAAGAAGAGAGCCACTTGAAGTGATACGTACTGTCTTGGTTAAGGTCTAGGTTCAGCAACATTTTGCCCCCAAAGAATGAGGTCAGCTGACTACATATATATATTGAATGGCTTTAGTGGTCCGACTCGCCCATCATTAAAACAAGATCTTGACTAAAACTTAATGCAACCTTAGATGGAGATTAATGTGACGCTGCAGAAACATAATGGAACTGTGCCACAGCAAATGCATGTCATAATCAAAACTAAATGGGGCCTGGGGAAATATTAGTGTGACCTTTTTTTGGCACAGTTAGCGTACATATGGTTTTATTAATTCAACAGACTGCATCATATAAAGTAGAAATACATGATTTTCATGTTTTTCAAGTTTAAAATCACAGAATCTCTTGCAATAATTGAAAATTTTAAAATTTATTGCACTACCTGTAGACTGTTTTACTGTGAAACTGTATTGTCTCAAGTGAAATTAGCAGAGTTCATTTAAGTATTCACTTTAAAAAAAAACAGGCAAAGGTGCCCATGGTAATTTTCATTAAACAAATCTCATAATGCTTTTCTAATAAGAAAGCTGCCATGTATTAACTCACTAGTGATATTTCCATATATAACACATTTCATCTTCATAATAACATTGATGTATTGTACCAATGTAAAAACACATACAATGGGTCAAAAATACCTGGAATTCACAAATTTAGTCAACACCTGAAAAAGTGCAGATTGAAGTTGAATAGTGGTAAAGCATTTGCTGGAAAACCTGTGGGTTTAAACCAACAGTGAGCATAATATGACGGATCTTTTTGATTCTGCATATTATTTTGTGGAGCAACAATACATGTATCTGTATTGAACCGTTTGATACAGCACTCTCGGTTCAGTACGCGCATATTTTGACAATACAGAATTTTTAATTCATTTTATTAACTTGTCTTCTGACAATTGCACTCTGTGTTGAAAGCTCAGTGGATCTGTGTTCGACTACTCTGCCTAGGCTGCATTGTCGAGCACAGATCCACTAAGCGCCTCCCACATTCAAGCTAGTGAGACTGAGCTATTACTACACCAGAGCAACAGGAAAGCATGCATTTTTCAAGTTACTGTAACTCTTCAACTGTTCGCGCTATCAACATAATTCCAACGGATTCTGAAAGCTGAGAAGCACAGTTTTGCGCTGATATTTAAGCAATATCACGCTCAAGGTTGTACTGTTGTGCTGAATATCAGCACTGTGTGATTCGGACGTAGGCACGAGGCTGCGGATAATAACATCAGTGCTGATATTCAGAACAACAACATGACCTCGAGTGTGATATTGCTATTATACAAAAGTTGTACAAGCACATTTTATTAGTTAAAAGCAATAAGCGACAAGAGATTATGATTTGTTTGTTTATTTAATAATTCATTTAGCTCTCGTTGCCTTTTGCCCGAAGTGATCTGGGATAGGCTCCAGCAGACCCCTGTGACCCTGCACTGGAAATAGATAATGAATCATTTAGCTCTGCCAACACAATAGTTTCGCAACTGGAAGGAAGACAATTGTTGCCAGGCAACATATAAACATTTCCTACACACAAACTTGCTACTCTGTGTCTGCTTATTACCACTACTTTGTATCATTTACATTTATCTGAATATTTCCATGTATTGTACAACCACTGAAATAAGTCTGTTGACAGATGTTTTGGTGGCTGATGTGTGTTTCTGATGAGTGAACAGTTCAATCAGATAGCAACGTGCTGTCTGATCTAAGATAGTTAACTGATGTAACGTTAATTAACGGTTAGTAAAACGCCTGTACAATTATAACCCTGATGTTTTCCACAGAAGATAGGTGATTTCTCCATCAGATACATTTTATTTATTTATTATTATTTTCTGTTTCAGCAACGTTTAATTCAAAAACTGTTCTTTTGAGTTTAAACAATAAAATAATAATAAAGTCAAAGAGCAACATGCAGGTTAAATGTAAAACTGGATGAATACTTGACCTTATCTGAAGAAATCTTTTAAAAACAACAACATCTAGAAATTATTATGTAAAACAGAAATTTTAATGCAAATGCACCCATATTAAGCTAGTCTCTGACAGCAGCCTCTTTCCCATTAGCAACGCTTCATATGATGTAGACGGAGGCAAACAATATAATCTCAGGCTCGTTAACTTTAATTGTTGGCAGATGTAGTTGGGAGAACAGTAGTGAGAGACAGAGAGACAGAGAGATAGAGAAGTGATATTGGTGAATTTATTGTGTTTGTATTGATTGCACGAATTCCTGCCTGCCATGCTATTAACTAAATTAATCAAAACATCCCATTTTTGCAGAAAACCTCTGTTTTTCAAACTCACTACACGGTATCCCAAGTGTTCCTTTTTAGTGTTTGTTTTATTTGGTACATTAATTAGCAATAAAGCAATGTAAAAACAATGGGAGTTTACAATGGGAGTGGAGGGGAGAGATGATACTTTTGACCAACTTAGCAACAGAAACAGAGGGCCGAGACTATGAGTGGGACTTGACAAAGAGTCAATTGTGATGGGAAGATGTAAAGAGTACTTTAAAGAGCTGATGAATGAAGAAAATTAAAGAGAACCAAGAGTAGAAGGGGTGAGTAGGAGGTAGGAGAGGTGGCATTAGTGTTTTTGACTTGGACATTTAAAAATATCTTAGAGTGTGAGAGGATCACTGAGGGATGGAGAAGTGTGCTGGTGAAGATTCTTTTTTAAGAACAAGGGAGATGTGCAAAGTTGTGGTAATTACAGAGTAATAAAGTTGATGAGCCATACAGTGAAGTAATGGAAAAGAGTACTGGAAGCTAGACTAAGCAGAAGTGAGCACTGATGAGCACCAGAATAGCTTCATGCCTAAAAAAGAGCACTACAGATACATTACTTGCTTTGAGGATGTTTGATTGAGAAGTACAGAGAAGTATGAGGAAGTCTGGAGTAGCAGAGAAGCATGTTGGAGAGGTGCAGGACATGTATGAGAGCTGTAAGACAGCAGTGACGCGTGCTGTAGGTGTGACAGAGGAGTTCAAGGTGGAGGTGGGACTGCATCAAGGATCAGTTCTGAGCCCCTTCTTGTTTCTATGGTGATAGACAGGCTGACAGATGAGGTTAAACAGGAACCTTGCTGAACTATGATGTGTGCAGATAGCATTGTGATCAGTAGTGAGAGAAGGGAGCAGGAGGAACATCTAGAGAGGTGGAGGTATGTTCTGGAAAGGAAAAAAATGAAGATTAGCTTCAACAAGACAGAATACGTGTGTGTGGATGAGAGGAACCCAAGAGCAATGGTAAGCGGAGATAAAGAAGGTGAGGGATTTTAATTACTTTGGGTCAACAGTCCAGAGTAATAGAGACTGTGGTTAAAGATTTAAAGAAACGTACAAGCACGTTGGTGGAGAAAAGTGTCAGGTGTGATGTGTGATAAGAATATCAGCAAGAATGAAAGGAAAAGTATACAGACTATTGTATAGTTTAGAGAGTGTGGCACGGAAGGAAAGACAGGAGGCAGAGTTGGAGGTAGCAGAGGTTAAAATGTTGAGGTTCTCTTTAGGAGAGACCAGGATGGATAGGATCAGGAATGAGGACATTAGAGGGACAGTACATGCTAGATGTTTGAAGAGAATGTCAGAGATGCCAGACTGATATGGTTTGGACAAGAGCAGAAGAGAGGTATTAGTGAATATATTGGTAGACGGATGATGAGTTTGGAACTGCCAGGCAGGAGACCTAGAGGAAGACCAAAGAGCAGATTTATGGATTTATTGAAGGAGGACATGTAATTAGTTGGTGTAAGAGGATAGTGCAGAGGATTGGGTTAGATAGAGGAAGATGATTCTGCCTGAAGGGGAACAGACAAAAGGAAAAGAGGAGAAAGACTGTCACCAAAAATAAATAGTTAAAAATACTATATATCAAAAAAACAACATCCATGCCTGATTTCATGAAAATTTGTCCTCTTCTTCATCTTCATCTTCTTGCATGCATACTCACAACAGTAAGAATTTTGTGTCAGCTTGTTTCAACTCCTGGATCATGTGATGTGATCCAGAAATTACTTACCTTAACTTTAAGCATTAATATAAGGAATCTCAGTGTATTTACTGCTAACTAAACAATTTAAAAGTTTATAAACTCAACAAAAACATTGAGCTACAACACAACATTTCAGATTAAGATACTTTTTTTGATTCCAATAGAAAAAAATAGTCTTCAAATTGAGAATGGCAAAATAGCATAACCGTGGAGTTCAAAAATAATTTTGAACTTGCCGTCTAAAATACAGTGTATGAACAGTTAAAATGACATGCATTGGACTATACTGTTTCATGAGCTTTTATTAACATTTTTGTCAGTTTGAAGAGTCCATAAAATGAGTGAGCTGTGAACAAACGTCTTTACTTTTCTTTTTTTTTTTGACACGTATTTCAGGCTATTTGAATATCACTGGCATGTGCGCTGCTGGATTCCACATTAAACCACATTACCAGCTGAGATCTAACCTTTTCTAGAGAGAATAAAATAGCAGGGCAGCCTTCAAAACTTCACATCAAACTGAATTATAGATGTCTCTTGTTTCTGAGTCAGAGACTGCACCAATTTAAATAAAAAGCAGGTTCATTATGTATATAGCTACCTTTACAGAGCAAAACAGAAGTCACACTTTTTTCATAATATGTGGAAAACAACTCATTGCAAATTGCTGCCAGCTCAGGATTAAGCAGGTCCAGAGTCTCTCAGAATCAAAATTATGACACCATTTGAGCTGCACTGATGACAAAAAATGATTTTCAAAGGTTTAAGCAGCTACTTAATGTAATTACCATAATCAGTTCAAACAGAAAAACAAGCCACCTGTCTCACATGCAACATTTAAACACAGATATTTACAAGATGGACTTTTTGCTTTTACAACAATATCCAACAGTAAGACACATGAGAAAAAAATATATGGCTATTTACAATAACTTACATTATCAATATCTCTCCTTTTATTAACAACATTTACACAGCATTAGAGGAAATAAAAGTCGTCTCTTCTACCCAGCTGCCCAAAGTCGCCATGCTTCAGTCACATTACAGTGTCTTTGCTTTTGTTTCTCGAGTTTGGCTGTAAAGAGTAATCAGCTAGAATCTGACCAACAATTGAGTCCAAATGTTTGTCCAAACAAATGTTCATAACACAAGGCAGTGGTTCTTCCTCGTATCCACTGACAGCTTATCGCTTTATGCTTGGATCGTTGTGTTTAAATGAAGCTCAGAGTTCCAACGTGAAACAGAATATCTGAAGTTGAACAAGGGACATTAATACAGTAATATCTGCTATTGGCAAGTTGAGGTATAATGCAGCTACCATATGACAGTTAGTAGACATACTGTATATCAACAAGGCAAACAGACAGACTTGTAATAATCTGTGCTTAGATAACAAAAAGCATATTAGCTGTCGATTAGTTGCACAGAGACAAAATTGGTAACACAGCCAGTCCTGTTTTCCTCGAACTGAAAATGATCCATCACTCGGATGCATGTCATTACAGTGTTGTGTCTTTCAAATACCTCTAATAAATAATCTCCGTCAATCAGACAATGGATCCTTTGGAGGAGGACAGGTGGATGGACTGGATGCGAATGGCCAGGGTTTTCTCCAGAGCTTGGAGGATGTCGTAGCCAGGGCTTTCATGAGCCGTGTCATACAGCAGCTGTTTGAATGGCTCCAACTCAATGAGGATGACCATGTTCTTCAGGAAGTAGCCCTCTATATAGGACGCCAGATCTTGAGCATCAAGAAACTGTAAAGGAAGGGTTCTGTTAGTCACTCAGAGTTATTTATTTATCATGCCCTTTTCAAGAAATTTCCTCAGACATATATCAGATGAAATAGCATTATTACAAACATCATTATTTATTTATTTTTTACCTTGGCGTGGTTGTAGATCTCAACACAACTTTCTGTGTTGATGTTCTTTGAACAAATCATCTCACAGTGTCTCTGTAGTGCTTCCAGCTGGAAGAACTTGGCTGCTGACAAGAGCTGAACAAATGAATAAATAAACCAATCAGTCAATCAGCCAGTTGTGTGGGAAATATGCAAAACCATTTATTTTACAATCATCCAGAGTATGTCAACTCCTAAACTCTCACTTATGTACATAAGATTAGTACGAGTGTTTCTTTTCCTAGAACGCTACAGACCCTTTCTCTCTCTCTGGCTAGAGAGCAGCTGGCAGATAGTCAGGTTTCGACAAAACACAGTCATGCTCTACTTCAGCTGGTGCCACTTACTTGCTCCTTTGGTTCTACTCACTAATAACATAACAAAAAGATGGTCTTTGTGGAATAATATGAGAATAAAATAAATAAGGATAAAAAAAAACATTTGAATTTATAAACAGAATATCTTCACAAAAAAAGCTTAAAAACACATGGTGGAAAAAGGAGAAGCAATACTTTTTATATTATTTGATGGACAGAGGAACAATAACAGCTGATGCTAACGTAGACTCTAAGTCATCCAGGTCATAGTCACCCTCAAAGGTTTGACTCAAGGCTGCTGAACTTCTTCAAGGCAAGGACATGTTCACTCAAAATGCATAATTGCTTAAACGATTTGTCTCACATCTGTAGCCTGTGGGCCTGTGCTGAATATGAAGTCTGCACCTCTGGGACTATTGATAATTTCTTAGTCCCTCATTTCAAGCAGCAGAGCCACTAAGAGCTAATGTCTTCAGGCAAATCTATAGATATGCTGCTTCTGTTACTGTGCTGTTATTACTTAACGAGCAAAAAGATCTTAAAAACAAACTAAATCTATATTCAAATAGAACAACATATATTTTTATACCCAGAAAAAAACCTCCACAAACACTGATAACTGATCTGAATCTGTTCTACGTGCAGTGTACTCTGCAGACAGAGCATGACTTTTTTTTATCCTTTTTATACATTTCAGTATTCTTCTAGTCTGTTTAATTATGTTCTATAATTTCTTGTCTTTTGCTTGTTGGTGAAAACACTAAGGGGTCATCATTTCTAAACATTAATGTTCCATCCAAGAAAACAGAAATTGATCTTGATGTTGGGAAGGAGAAGAGAGTTCAAAAATAAAATCAAATTCAGTAAAACTAAAGCAGAGCTGAAGTGGGACTAATTTTCTGCCCTGCGGTTTTATGTCCCGCTTGTTTTCGGTGCAGAGGAGCCTGGATGAGATGAGACTGAATCAAGTTGGGTTAGTTATTGATAAAGTTATTGATAAAGCAACTGTACTTTATTATTTGTGAACAAAATATGAAAGTTGCAGAGTAGCACAATAAAGGCATACATTTGAAGTGTAAAAATAAAACTCAATGGTTATTTGTTTCATCATTCATCAGAGAACCTCGTGTGCAAAGTTTATCGTTCGTGACGGTTTTCCTTCAAATTCTTTGAAAACACCTTGTTCATTATTTCTGTTTCAAATAATATTTGAAGACAATTTAGTAACTAGTGGTTTAACATTTTGACATGCTAACAATGAGCCATTTCATTGTAATTATAAGACCCATCAACATCATCTCAAGTAGCTTGTTCTGTGCTTCTTTGTCCCCTTGACAAATATCTGCTAGTTTCACACGTTGGGTTGTTTTTCTTTGGCACTTGAGCTTTTCACTTCCTACTTTTATCTTTATACTGTCCATTTTTCCCTTTTCCCTTTCATTTTTTTATGTTTTTTTTTATTTTCATTTATGGCTACATCAGTGGACGTACTAAAGAACTTGAGGAACGAGATCCACATTCTGGTTCAACAGTTTAGTTGCTGAAGGTGGGCATTAAAAACAAAACAGAAAGAATAATTGTTTCTCTAAGATCATGGATTATGTCTTTCCTCTTTGGCATTTTGTTAATACACGCCTGAACACTCCAGGCCATTAAACTATGCCGCTCCTGTCCTGTGGCTGCTACTTGCCCTCTTAAATTTTATTAAAGCCACTAAGCGGATAATTGGTTTTTCACACTGATTCATATTTTAGCTTAGTTTTTGTTGAATAAATAATGGCATAGCATATTATATTTTTAATCCCATGCTGTGTATGGCTAATATTAGGAACTTAGAAGGTCCATTTTATTTCTCTAAAATGTCCTGTTGCATAAAACCTTGAACTGGACAGAGAGGGTGCTTTCTTTTTCATGTAACTGTGCCTATGGTAATGTCTATTTGACTTAGTTCATTTATTTATTGGCCATTACTAAAGTAAAAATCTTGTGAAATCCTGGCCACTAAGTGTGCTTTGTGATAAAAGAATGAAATCTAACCTCCATAACGTCAGTGTTTCTGAGAGGCAGAGTCTCTGTCGCTCCACAGTACAGATACTGCATCACCAGCTGAAAACAACACACACGTTACACACACTCACAAACAGAGACACACTGAATATGTGCACAAGAGAGCGTCTAAATATGACTGAAAGATGCTATTTCATGTTAGAAGTGACCTCACCTGGAAAATGTGATATTTGACGTTGCTGATTTCAATGCACGTGTTTTCACCACACGGTCTGTTTGCCAGAAGAGTTTTGAACCTTGAGAGGAAGAAAAGGACACACAGAGAGAAAAGTACAAAGAAAGTAATCAGTTTCTCTGTGGAAGTACAGTCAAAAATGTTCTCTTCAGCCATTTATTAAATATTCATTAGTTTTTATCAATAGAACACAATTTGGAGGTGGAATGGATTTCCTGCCAAGATCCTTGAGGAGAAAAACACTTTATGAATACTGGCCTTCCCTTTCAACATCAAACAATACTGCATAATAAGTATTTGGGGACAGGTGTTAAAACTAACAAGACTCTTCACAAAGTCAAAGCGGGATTCTACAAAAATGACCGTTTACATGGATTGTGAAAGCTGGTGTTTAAGTACCTGTTGGATGCTGTAAAGAGCAGGACTTTGTGAGCATAAAAGGGCTTTCCCTCCACCAGAAAGGTCACATCAGACATCTCTTTATTGTTCAGGAAGTGAGGATCTGAAAGTCATATGACCACAAATGATGATTATTTTTTCCTGCTTATCAAAGAAAACTAATTAAAGAGGAGAACTTGTATGCAGCATCATCTCACTACCAATGGGAGACATTTCAGCCACTTGTACTCAGTTGGCTACATTTATGTAACAATTTTTATTACAGGTTGTGAACACTAGATGGTGTTATAATCATCATCAATTACAGCGTTATGCATTTAGTTAGAACTTGCTCAAATGCATGCAGTGTAGTTGCGATTTTATACGCCCTTATTTTTGCACTTTAACATGTTTTTGGTTTTTTGGGTTTTTTTTTCAAGATCTAATATAACATTGATAAAGACAGAGGCTCACCCAGACGCGATGACTGCTT
The DNA here is from genome assembly GCA_037176975.1 of Arrhamphus sclerolepis. NCBI lineage: Eukaryota > Metazoa > Chordata > Actinopteri > Beloniformes > Hemiramphidae > Arrhamphus > Arrhamphus sclerolepis. Next base: position 16,025,357 of record JBAMYA010000008.1, read on the forward strand.
CCTCTTGATCTCTGTCAATTTGGGGATGGGGTAAGGGCCATAGCACTGGGTGAAAATTGCAGCCAGCTGCTGGCTGATCACTTCATTCTGAAAATGTACAACCAGAGTGAAAAAAATGGGGGTAGGAGAGACATCCTTAGACAGGAAAACATGCACTATGAAGTTATAAATGTTGCATAAAGACTGAGCCCTTGTTATGCAAGAAAGCAAGAATGATGCACAACTCCTTTCCTCTGCTGAACATCAGGACAGGGTGAAAGGATAAATGACTGCTGCATTCACTACACTGTTTCTGCAGGCCTCATACTGCAGTGGTAGATACCTCACACGTTTGAAAGAGGACACATGAATATCGGGCTTACTTCTTACAGCTTCATTTCCTTAGAAACTACTTTAATGGAAAAAAGGTAACTGCTCAGAGAAGTCAAGGAGAGTGAGAGACAGAGAGGGATGAGAGAAAAGGATCTTCGTTTCCTAATTCTCAGGTTTCCATTTGTGCATGTGTGTGAGTAGGAGCGAGAGAGAGAGAGAGAGAGAGAGACTGTTTGTGTCTGTATGTGTGTCGCAGCAGGCTAGACTAAAAGCCCCCACATGTGCAATTAGGCTGCTTGCTGTCAATGAAGCATGACAGCAACAAACACCCATTAACAGCCACCTCTTCAGCCAGGAACAAATATTTGAGAAAGAGAGAAAAAGAGAGGAAGAATGAGGGAAGGAAGGACATAGATACAAAAAGTATACATATACATATATATATATATATATATATATATATATATATATATTTATCTCCACACACACACATAGCATTTGGGGACCCCGTCAAGCTACAGGCCCAGACAGAGACCAGAGACCAGCAGCAATCTACTGAAGTCTAGAATTAAAGTGTTGTAATGTTTGTGTGTGTGTATGTGTGTGCTTGAGAGTTGCTGTTGTCCTTTGACACAGCTGTTCTTTGTATAGTGACACCTAATAAAAAAGGTGCAATCCAATTTTAAGCGGATGCAGACACTGCAGTACCTTGCTGGCCCTGAGGATCTGGAACATGAGAGGCAGGCCGTGCGTGTTGAGCTCCTCAGTGTACTCCTCCTCCTCAATGCAACTGAACTCTTTCAGAAGACCTTGGATCAGAGGTCGGCGGTGTTGTTGGAAGCACGTACGCAATGACTCCAGCCAAGTGTGCAAAGTCCATGGGACCCCTGGAAATCAATTCCAGGATAAACAAACACAAAACTTATTCAGAGCAAATCTGCAGGTATAAGGTGTTAAGCTGCACGCACGAGATACAACAAAAGGTTAGTTTTAAGGATTTACAGAAACCCACCAAGGCTCCGTATATCTATGGTGATGTCTACGTGCCCATGCTCAGCACTGTGGTACATAGCTTCCTTAAGGGCTTTGAGTTTGGCCTTTCCAGTCCGGACTAAGTCCACCTGAGATGAACTCGTCCCGTCCAGCACTGAACCTTCAGCCAGAATCTCTTCCAAGGACAATACGTCTCCTTTCCCTTTGTCTGGATGGGACAAAAGCTTGCGAAACACATTTCTACAGGAACATAAGCACAAAATCAGAAAGATACAAAAAAAACTTGGAAACTGAAGCTTCAACTAGGTTTGGTTGTATAATGTTCAGAGACATCATTGTATTTTGTTACATCAGACATTTAAGAGAGCTGTGCAGCTTTTGGAATTGTACCTTTTTAGAAGCACAAACAACAGGAATTCATTTGTGAAGTAAGGTGTCACTTTCAAGGACATGTTCTCATGAGTTTGCGTTGTACATAAATAGGATTATTTTTGCTCAATGCACAGAATGAACTGAGCGAGTTTTTACATTTTCAGTTTACTCACTTGCAAGTGTAGCGACTGGAGATAAATGTACCTGTGTCCGTGAGCAGCAGCCAGGCTGTATGAGTTCATGTCTCCCTGTGGCGCAGTAGAAATCCCATTACGGTACATGGTTCCCACCATGGGGTCAGCTCCCCGTTCCAGCAACAAACTCACCAGCTCAAAGTTACCTACAAATGAGAAGCCACACTTACTCATACACACACGTGAATATTAAACCAGAAAAAAAGACAGGGATGCAAGCATGCATTTCATTATTTGCTCTACACTCATTCCTCTATTTGTATTTAATTTCTCAGCTTGAAGTAATCATGCTGACAGTCACGCAAGAGCTGCTCATAGGAAGACCAGAAGCTGCTGTCAAATGGTGCAGTCCATCTGGACAGGAGGAGGTGAGAACGTGAGTCCTGCTGCATCTGTACCTGCAGCAGCTGCCAACTGCAGAGGGGTCTCTGTGTAGTTCTCCATGCCGTCCTGCAACGAACCCTCCACATTGGCTCTGGCGTCCAGCATCAGCTGCAGGCGGACACACATGGCGAGCATCATAAAAGAGCAAGAAACAACGACAGAAGGTTTTTCTGTCTTTGCTTTCTTTTTAAATGTTACTGTTTCTTTTGTAAAGCTTTGCATGTCTCATGGCTAAAAACATTTTTCACAAACTATGACACTTCCAGACATTCTGGTTGCCATTATTTTGATTGACTAGTCTTATTTTGGAAATTTACCTCCTTTTAGACAATTTGTTTTTATGTTTTGATTTGATGCATTTCTTTTTTTTTTGTTTTATGGAAAGCTCTTTGACTCTTCTTGTTGCTGAATTGTGCTTTCTGTATTTACAACGCTGCAAGAACGGTTGCAGAATGTCAAGAATGAGGAGGATTTAAAGTCTTTAACTGTGCCGTCTGTCCTCTTTCCAATTTCTTGTGATCTGTCGCACTGGAGTGCTTTTCCGTACCTCAGAAACACGCCATCTTCTTTAAATTATGTGTAACACTTGTCATAACATTAGCTTATACCTATTCAGCATTATTGAACAACATTGCAGATATCTCTGGGAAATGGACACACTTTTGACACTACATTGAACATCTAATTCTATGAAAAATCTTTTATATTTTAAAATTAATATAGTGGACTATCATGAGAAAACATAATTCAATTTTACTACTTTACTGCTTCTTTTAAATGTTTTATCTGATGTCCTCAGAGATCAAATCACTATGTCACATGGCTTAAATATTTCCCATTACAAGCCAAAATCCAATAGACAGAACACTTAGAGAGGCTAACCGAATTAGTTAAATGAGTTCGATATCAAAACGGCAGCTCAGTTTCCCCTCTCTAAATGTAGTCTGATCCATTTCCTAAAAAGTCTAATTTGACAAGTTCTGGCCTTGAAATGTCCTCTTTGAAAAAGTTCAAGCTGTAAACTCAACAAACTGGGATTTTAACAATTAAAAAGGAAAACAAAATGAGAGAGGAGAAAAAGAAGCTGTGATGAGTAAAGTGATGATGATGACCAACCATGAGCTGAAACACAACAAGAGGTCACAGGTAAGCAAGGATGTCACTACCTGAACCACAGGCACATGTCCGTGTAACACAGCGAATGTGAGGGATGTCGCCTGCCTCGTTTCGGGAAAGATTGAGGGGTGCTTGTGTACTGTGTTTGGCACCTGGGGAAGGACACAGGTAGGTGGGATTGGTGGGTAGGAGGGAGAAAGATGGAGGAGAGAGATACCAAGGCATTAAAAATATCTACATGGTCAACTGGGAACAAGACACGTGGCTACGAGGAGGACAGAGAGGGGACAGGGAGCTCTACAGAAGGACCTCTAGTGATTAGACAGGAACCCTGGGGGCTGCAGAGGACATCTTGTCCCTGTGTTCACCTTACAATGAACCGGGCGGATTGATCTGTGTGTCCTGACTTTGTCCTAATGGTTTCTCTCTGATCTACTGTGGCTTTCTTTGATAAGACTCTGACCTAACTGTTCTAAAGATCATGTCTCTGATTGGGCTGATCAAATGAAAGAATGGCATAGATAGGTTAGCCACATGAACAAAGCACAAAATCACTTTATTTATTTTTTTTTTTTCCTCAAGCTCTGGGGACGAAGGGGACTAGGATGCAGATGAGACACAAGAATAAAATTGTTTAGTAACTCTTGCCCATACATCAAAATTATCGTTTTGTTGCATGAACCAGGTGGCAGTAAAATATACAACAATATGCAGTTTTAGGAGGAAAGATAAAGTAAACACAGGGTGCATGTAAAGTGGACCTTTTTGCTTGATTTTTTTTTCATTATTCCAAGATTGGTACCTCTCTAAAACATCTGTACCAGATGTCCATACTGACTTAAACGCCTGTCTGTAATCAGCATATTCAACATGCTCCGCACAACCACCACCACCTGAGAACTTCTGAAAGTCTCTTTTTACTATCCTATTTGCCATTTAATGATATTATATTCCAATTTTATTAAAGCCAGCAAAATATTAAACATATCATTATTATTATCAACGTCGATATGTTTCCTGAACCGTAAATTGTACGTACCCATTCTACATACAACAATACGATGTTTCCCCACCAACGTTTCATCAACAATTTTACATGTTTATTATGTTCTGATCCAGTTCTCAACTGGATTTGATTTCTGATTTGATTCAGTTGGGATTTATAACATTTTTGCTTGGGTACAAAAGAGCCATAAGACATAAGAGAAATAATGCTTCAAATAACTACATATAGTGGTTGAATTTTTAAATTAATACCAATTTCATATAAAATTCTTTTTTTTTTTTCTTTTTTACTACCAAAATCACATAGTAAATGCTGGTCTCTAATATAAAGTGTTAACAATGAATCTGACTTCCAGCTGCAGAGAGAAACACGTTGGCATAAACATCTGTCTTTCTAAAAAGGGGGAAAAGTCAAAAGTGCATGAAATTAATCAGAAAGCTTGTGCTTTGTACTTTGCGCAGAAACGCAGTGCAATGCAGTGGTTTGCAAATGAAAGCAGTTGATGTTTTTACTGAGGTGATCAATAAAGATCAGGATCATGAGGCCTTAACTCACAAGGCACGTCTGCTTCGCTTCAAGTCAGCAGATGATGTTTTGTTTGTTTCTCCAGAAAAAAAAAAAGGCATCAGCTGCAAACATCTGTGCCACATTTCAGATTCAAAATCAAATAATTAGTATAATGAATATAAATATTCCAAGAATATTATTATATTTTGGATACTGCTTCATGATCCTCACCTTTAATATACTTAACAGCATGAGACATGGGAAAGAACGGGACAAGATGAGAGATGACATGATGCATTACTGAACACTACACAAATAATCTGTTACTGTTCATTTATGCAATAATATTTCTATTATACTATTTTTATAAAACAAAAGATGTTGAGCATGAAGTCCCATGGACACCTCTCAACTGTCATAAAGGTTTTCCTTAATCTAAAGACCGACTTCAACCACCTGACAGATCCTAAATAGCAACAGAAAGTACTGACCTCGCTGTTAATGTCTGCTCCTGCATCAAGCAGCATCTGCACCATGGCCTCGTCTCCGCGGACGCACGCGTACATCAGTGGGGTCATCCCCTACACCAGCACAGGTGTGAGAAGAAGAAGAAGAAGAAGAATCAAAAGAGAAGCATTTAGAAGATAGTTAAAGATAAGACACGAAACAGCCTCTTTTCAACCCTTCCAAACATTTAAATAATGTGACGACAAAATCTCAGCCTTTTTTTATAATTAATCGGTCCCAGCTTGAAGCTTTGGCCTGCATCAAACTGGAACCTTAAAATCACTGTAGCTATAGCGGGAACTTTGAGTTTGTTAAGAGTAAAGTTCTGCTATTTATCACATATTTATAGTATACCATATGAATCAATATATCATGTGGGCTATATGGGATGACAGTTGGAGAGAAAAATTCAGTACTAGAGTCTGCCTTTTAAGGTTTCTGCTAAGATCAGCCTCGAACTAAATATTGATTTTCCCATGGAAAATCATGAGTTACACTTGCAGTATTCCCCTGATGATTTATTGCACTGGAGCTGGTGCTCATGATATAATGAGGCTTGGCAGAAAAGCTGTAGGAAATATAAGCCTGAGGAATATTTAATATGTACGGCTGCCATTTCTTTTGCTCACAAGCGTGTACTGCTCAAAAGTAAAGGGGCCTCAGTTTACCAAGAGGACAAAACATACCATCTCCACAGGCTGTGCAACTGTGAGTACATAAGTGTAAACGTGCCAGCGTATGCATTATTCAACATGTTGACTGTGTAACTAACCTGCTCACTCATGCTGTTGATTCCATCTGGCCCGAGCAGGTTGACAGCCTGCTTTACCAGGTCCGTGCGTCCACAGCTGAGCATACGGAAGCCCAAGTCCTGCAGGAACTTTGCCTCAACTGAGGCAGCATCCAGTTTCCTCGAGGTACAGAAGCAGTCATCCGTCCTGAAGGGCAAAGCACACAGAGATTTACAGTTCAGGCTGACTGTTACAACCATGTTGTTCCCAAAGATCTGATGAGCTTTATTTTCTTCCACTAAGGTGAGGTTGAACACATAGCAAATTTTCAATGTCTTTTGTTGTTTGTGTCACTGATGTGTGTATCGTGGAATCAGATGAAGAATCAGGTTGCATGCGTGCTTTGCAGACTAAAGGCCAGCACATTCCTCACAGCCGTACCGGAGCTGACGGGGCTCACAGTCCACCCCGGGCAGCAGCAGCCTGGCAGTCTGCCGAACGTCATCACTGTCCACAGAGAAGCTGCGTCTGTGTTCGGTGTGGACCACAGACACGCGCACCCACTCCATCAGAGGCGGCAGCACCAGAAATGGCCTGCAGGGGGAGATAGAAGCACATGTTCTGGTCACCGCAAACAGGCAGTGAACATGGATCAGATTGTGTGGTACTTCGTGTGCCCAGGCAGTTGCAAGGAAAATCCACCTGATACAGAATTTTCATGTTTTATTTCTTCAGATTTTGCCTGGTGCAACGGATGCCTGAGAACAGGATGAACTGTGTCTACGAAAATGAAGACAAAACCACGAAACCAGGAACATGCTGTGGATGTGGGGAAATGTAATCAAGAATAAAAAATATTCACATCGACCATGAACAATCACAATAAAAAAGTTAGATGTAGATAATCACGGCAAGTCAGAGAGAGTGTTGATGCTGTTCATATAATATTACCGCATAACTGCTGCATTAATCCAAATTAATCTGTGCAAAGTGTGTGTAGCCATGTATTATACCGTAAATCACAACAGTCACAGGAACATCAAGTATCAATAGAAGCTTTACTTTATCAGTTTTGTATGATAGATGGTTTCTTTCATACCTTTCCATGCCTTTCATGAACGAGACTCATGGAGTTGCTCTTTGACACATACAGTCCTCATGAGAGCTTACTGCTGGTTTGAGGTGAACTCAAGGTGCAGTGATACTTTCCCAAATGTATCGCGGCACTCATACAGGTGATTCTGAAAAGCCTCTAAACGTGTAGCACACATTTAAAAATTGGAGCTGTACAGAGAAAATCAGTCCGGGTTTACAAAATAATTCAGTGGGACTTGACCATTTGGAGAGATTGTCAGAGTTGTTAGAAGTTTGTCTCACATATTACATGAAGTCCAATGTGATGCCACAGATCATAATGGTTCACTGAAACTGGGACTATTTTTGGTTCTTATTGCGCTTTGAAAAATATACATACAACTACACGACATATAATTTTCCCTGAAAGCCTGTTCCTGAGTGTAAGCACAAACAATGCAAATACTACAAGAATTAATTAAACTGTATCACAGATCTTCTACCCTTGAACTTCTGCGTGCTTCTTTAGCCCCATTCAGATTGCTCAGTCATACGGTATCACTGTGCATTAAAATACATAAGCATGGTGTCATATATTGACCCTTGGTACTTCACCAACAGCTTGCACTGTTTAAGCAAAACAGTAAACTGACAAATACATTATTCAAAGCATACTGACACTCCGCATGCTTTACGGACATAAAAAGCACATTGATATTCATAAGAAGTGTGAGTTCGCATGGTTGTTTGTCTTATTTGTCTCTGAGTGACCCTGTGATGAACTGCCGACCTGTCCAAGATACACCCCGCTTCTCTCCATCGATGACAGCTGTGACGGGCTGCAGCCCCACCTGTAACCCTGAACAAGATTAAATGGGTATAGAAGATGGATTGGTATTCTCAAACGCTTGGTATGTAATAGGATGAAGAGAGTAGTGCCTTGTGACTGCTGCACAACATGGAAACTGAAATGCACTCCTGTAATCCACTACATGTGCAAACATAATCAAGACAGAGATACTTTCAGCTTTTAAAGAGAGTGATTTCATCTTTCATATCCAAAAAAAACAGCATACAGATCACAACATTAATAAGCTGGCTGTATTTTGTTGTCACAAAGGGCATGTGCTGGATGCACTTGTTGAAACTTGCTCAGTTCCTTTTGGATTTACAGATCAATAAATCGCTTCACAAAGGATTTATTAATGTTTCTGGTCACATGCTTGGCTCACATCTTCCAATTATTTCAAATCGGTGTTTTATAGTAGCTTACCAGCATAATTTTCAATCTTCAAAGGATCCTAACCTAAAGCTGCATGACATAATTGGTTCCACAGACTTCATTAAAGGAGCATGCAACACTTCATCTAGACGCGGGGTACCTACAGCATAATCGCAATGCATTCCTTCACAAGCTTGGTGGAAACTATAGTTAACAAGTAGTTCAAGGCCTTTCTGTTTCCAAACCACGTTCTCCCTGAAGGAAACTTTCATTCTGGGCGTTCCCTTATTTTGGCTGTCATTGCGCATCAGCATGGTTAAAAGAGATATGCACATTGACAGAAAGGGGTTTGATCTGCAGCAGATGGAGACCTGGGGCATGCATTAGTTGATAAATTACTCTACTGCAGGTGATAGAGTCTGGAGCTGCAGAAGAGGACTGGTCGGACTCGAGCATTGGCCCCCTTTTACATATATGTGAGCTGACTGGGGTTAACACCAAAGTGTAGGAAATACTGAACATACGAAATAGGAAGAAATGAAAAGAAACAACTCATAAAGTCAGCTGAAATGTTGTTTCATGCATAAAAAATGCAAAGAAAAAAAATCAAAGAACTCTTTTCTGCTCTCCTAACTTTTGAATGAAGTGTGAATTAACACCATGGAAACTTTTCCCGTTCACGCATAAATCACCAACAGAGTCCAACAGCTGCCAGCAGTACTGTGTCTCAAACTGCCCCCTTCCTCGCTGGGTCACCTAAAGAGCTCATTTGGGTATCCAAGAGGAAGTTAACAGTTCCCTGGTGTCGGAAGCACCTGGTGCACCTTTTCACAGCTGAGCTCAGAGCCAGAAACGATACCAAAGAACAGTCTGCGGACGTGTCCAGTTGCAGCTGAATGATCTCCACAGTTCTGCACAGATGCAGCATAGCCACTGCTATGTTCATGAGCTGAGGCACAGAAGGAGAAAAGTGCAAATTGTGGTTACCTGCAGGGAATTTTCACCTTTTCTCACTATGGTTTCATGGCATTTTTAAGTATTTTTGTTTTGTTTTCCCAGATAACTTTAAAAAGGCAATATTTTTTTTACAATTCCCCACAAGACATAATGAAGCGTCGGTTCCTCTTGACTAATCAGACACAGGCAATTCTTCTCCTACTCTCTAATGGCCCGTTTACAAATTCTCACTCCATGAAAATACAACAATTTTTCACAGCTCAATTAGTCTGTCATGGAGATTAGAGATACAACAATTAGCTTTAACTTTCTACCCACTCAACAAATAAGAAAACACATTCACTGTGTTGCACTTTGTGGTATAAAACCTGTTTATGCCATGTTTCTTAGAGCCCTGCACTCGCTGGTATGTTGTATTGCTAAAAAAATATCTGAAAAGGCTGAATGCTGTGTAGAACACACAAAGCCATTGTAATTCTGTTTTTTTGGTTCACACTAAAAAGAGAGCTGGGCATTTCACATTTCACTTTTTTTTTTTTTTTTTTTTTTTTTTTCGGACTGTTAGGTTAGATAATTTGAATCAAATGAAATCAGCTGCCAGTCATACAGGAGGCAGTAAAATATTTTTTAGAAATATCTGCACCGCAAACAGCCTTGTCATCGTGACTTCTGCGGCCTCTGCGACTGCTCTCTATGCTTTTGCTTGTGGAAATTTATATATCTAATATTTGAGTTCACTGCCTTGCAACCCTTTCCATACACACAGAGAACATACAAAGCTTCTCCGAGAACGTTGCCTTCCCTCCTTTACTCCTTACTTTCCGTACCTCAAATATCTCCATGAACGCCAATACAAGCTGCTGAAATGAGTTTCCTACATATGGTGGCTCTACTCACTCTTAGAGAAGAAAGAGCCAGGACATGCTGGAGGGATTATATCTCTCAACTGGTTTGGGAATGCCTTGGTGTTCCCCCAGAGGAGCACGAGCATTTGGCTGGAAACAGCCTCTAAGCTCCTGTGACCCGAACTGGGATAAGTGGAAGTTGATGGATGGATGGATGGATTTTTTTTTTTTTAATTATGTTGTGATACATGAAACCTTAGCACAGATATAGAAACCGTAATTCAAATCTTTCTGATAATATTTAAAAAACAAAAATCACTATACATTTTTCCCCCAACTTTATTTATTTATTTAAGCCTTAATGGTTTCCAATAAGCCTTAGTAGTTTCCAAAAAATGTGCTTTTAAGTGTACTTTTCTGCAAAAAACACATTTTCATCCTGAATGAACACACTGTCGCACTGGTAAGAGTAATGGCAGCAGACTAGTGTATGAATGACCAAATCAACGTGAAGCTTGTGGCTGGTGGCAATTCACAGACCAAGGGAGCCTCGGGAAAAGAAGAAAAGAAGTTCAATGTGCCTCATACTAATAGGAGCTCTGTCCAGCACATCTTACTGTTGTTTCAGGTCTTTTTTTTAATACTGTTTTCCCTCCAAAGGTTGCTTTTCCAGCCCACTTAAATAAAGGTATACCCATTACAATAAACAAATTAAATCATTTACCATTAACAGCAGTAGCATATTTAGCTGCAGAGCTCTGAGGGCTACAATATACTCAGAGAACTTGCTTACACCCAGAAACTACCACTACCTCTGAGTGGAAAAGCATATAAGCCACAACAATATGAAAGGATTTTTAACACACCGTATCCTGCAGGCAGTTTTCTACCACATTTTCCATTAAGCAGGACTTTCTGAGTTAATTAGGCTGGTTTAGTATTTCTCACTAGACTGAGAAAGTCAGCGCACACGGTGGGACTTCAGGAGAACTGCCAGCTATCTTGCAGACATGTAAACTCAGTCAGTCCTGTCTCTGAATGTTACTGCTGTCAGTTTCAGAGCCTCTATGTGTGATATAAGCATGTTTCTGCAAAGATAAAAAGATCTGTATTCATTCTAGCATCCCTGAGAAAAACAACTGACCCAAAAATTGCTTGTGTATCACTTTTTCACATTAATGTCGAGGCATTTGAAAGTAACAAGTAAAAGTAACGGCATTACTAACGGCATTACCTTTTTCAGTAACAGGTAATCTAACTAATTACTATTTCTACTTTTACAACACCGTTACCATTGCCTTTGATGATGGAGGAGGGAGGGGCAAGAGAACTGCATAAGGGATAATGATTGGCTAAGATAGAGCAAGCGTTCATGGTAAGCCAATCAGAGGCAGCGTTCAGTTTCAACGGCACACACTTCTACAAAGCTAGTGGCCAAAAACACCGTTGTTGATGATGATAGCAGGTCAGGGGTTCGTTTCAAAAAGCGGGTGATGTAGAAACTCCGAGTATGTGGAGCTGGAACTCAGGGAAAATGATTTTTTTGTCCCAAAAAGCGAGGTTACTTAACTCTGAACCAGAGAGTTCAGTTGAGCCGGTTTCAGAAACTGAGGTAACTCATTCTCAGAGTCGGTTACCGTGGCAACTGACTCTAACTAAACCTGGTCTGGAGCAGTTTTACTTCAACACACCCCAAGCTTCTTTCTGTCTCCTCCCCTTCATGAAGCTGAAAATCAATCATGTAACGATCATTTTGGAGACGTTTAAATGAATAAATGTCACATTTTGCGTCCATAAAGTTTGTTGATGATCTGAATAGATAGTTCAATAGTTTGATGCGGTTAAACCAGCCATGACTTCTAATCGTGACATCCTGATGATTTTCTATTTTCTTAAAGCGCGTTCGGTCTAGAAGAGTAACTCAATAGTTACTGTCCTATAATAACTAGTTACTTTTATAGTGGAGTAACTCAGTTACTAACGCAGTTACTTTTGAGAGAAGTAACTATAACTAATCACTTTTTCAAAGTAACATGCCCAACACAAGTTGAATAGCTTCAACAAGGCATGTCATTTACAAACTAAGACTCAGACGGTAAAACGAGGTGCTTTTGAGGTGCTGTTTCCTGGTTTGTTTTGTTTTGTTTGCTTTTTTCTTACAGGATTGCACAAAACACAGATAACACAGAAATTGCACATAAAATTTGAGAAAAAGACATAAATTGTGTTTGAGGGACTCTGGAAATCAATATGTCTTCTACTATCTAAACCACTCACAGGAAAAGAAAAATGTTAATGTTTCCATGTCGCTGCTTTAAAATGGATTAGAAAAACAGACAAAAAGTGTGAGATTAAAGGAAAAAGGAATAAGTGTTTGGCCAAAAACCTTTTCACAGTACTTAAACTCAGCTCAGCCTTGGTGTAGTTCTAGTGTTAAGGAGTGTTGGCGTATTTTTGCTTTTTGTGTGTTTGTGTCTCACCTCTCTGTTTGTAACGTAACCTTGGACGGCTCAACGTTGGGATTCTCCCACTCCATATGAGGGCAGTGCATGAAGTAACACAGGGTATAGATCGCCTCAGGTGCCCACTGAATCACACCGCTCTTCTGGTGGAGTGGCGTCCCGTTGTTGTGATTCTTCATATACAGTGGCTGAAGATGGTGCATTGCCCGGGACACTAGGTCGCCTACACAAACACACATGCAAGCAACCACGGGAGGAAAACAGCCGTTGAGAAAGGAATTTACAGGCACATTCAGCAGACAAGAGAGCAAATACTATTTTAAGCACGTGGCCTTTAAAGGGACACTGGGGAATCATTTTCATTCTTTCCAGCTTCCTCGGAGCTCACTCTGTCAGGGGAAATCATGAGTGTCTACATGTCACACTCAGGAAAAAGACAGGGTCCATCACTGTCTTTTCTATGAAGCTCATGGGGGCAGAGCAGGAGTCTGAGCGTGGGCAGGACTGCACGGGCTGAAGGAAGAATATTTATGGATAAACAACCGCTAATCAAAGCTGTTTCCTCAGCATCATTTGTCAGTAATGTGACGTCATTCATTAAGCTCTGGAAACTAAAATTTAAGAGGACTCTGATAATAAAAATTAAGAATATTCTCCAAATGAGTTTAAAAAAACAAAATAAAACAAGTATAGTACATCTCTTTGAGAAGCAAGTTTGGCACTGTCTTCCCACTTTTGGGACAAGACGATAACATTTCAGAGCAGCAAATTCAATATCTCAGAAATAGAGACAGGAATTAAAAGTTTTTTTAATAGCCAAGCCACTGTTTTCATGAAAACTTGATGCAAGTCTTCAGTTATTGATTCTCATATAGAAAACAACAACAACAACAACCTTGTATTATTACAGTCAGACCCCCGACACTATGAGTAAATGTAATAAAATTCTGAAACAGAGTTGAGCTAAAAAAGAGAAAAAAAAAAAAAAAAAAAAAACACACACTGTTCTGTTTTTTGTTTTTTTTTAGATTTTTTAAGCAGATACAAGTAACGTAGCATGATGCCAATTGGTTGTCCATTCAAAATGCACTCCGCTGAATGCACAGCTATATAATACAGAGTGGAAATAGTCATTCCTGTGGACAAAATGGTTTGTTTAGCATCGAAATTGCACCATTCAGAGCGTGCCAAGATTCCATTTAGGCCAGACAATGTGAAAGGCGAGTGTGCAAAGGATGTCAGAATGAGGGAAGAGCATTCATGCAACAAATCAGCCAATCACTCACTTATCCTTTTGGAGGAGTGGCACTGTGCTGATAGAGGAACGCGCTGGACATAATCTTATGATGCAACGAGCAGGAGATATTATGACAGGAGCTGAAGCCTAAATGGTGTAAGCTTACTGTTACTCCAAATTCATTTACAGTCTTCCAGATAAGCCACATCCTCAGGGTGCCAGTACCCTCGAGAAAGTAGAATACTTTTAACACTGAAGGAGTATTACCACAACTAGCATCTAAAGGTGACGTAACTAACTCCTGCTCTTTAGGTGGCTGTGATCAGCTTGCTGTTTTCTGGTGGCTGTAAACCAGCACACAGCTGGAATGAGTCTGTTTAGACCAAGAGGAGGAAGAACCTAATGAAAAAGATCAGTTCAATAAGCTTTAAATAAGAAAAAGATAGTAGTCTTCGTTTTAACTTAATCAGTACCTCATCTTGGCTGATTCATTATTTTGTTTAAGATAATAGGATGGATGGTAGGATGAAGTCTTCAAGCGTGTGGGGACAGTGCTCTCTTTGATTTCATATCTATATAAAAAGAGAGCATCTTTGATGTGAGTAACTGAGAAGAGGTACATCCACATCAATAATATATATCCTCATAAAAAAAATGGGATTCAAACTTTTAAAAAAAAATGGACGGGAGCAGGTTGACATACAACCTGAGTGGAAAAAAAAAAAAGAAATGAAAAAATTGTTGCAAAAAGACTTATGAACCACTATATTAACAAACTCCATTTGAATACATCCCGGCTAAGACTGTAAAGTTTTCACTTGGATGGATTAAAAACATTTACCGTTAAGATTGTATAATTTACTTATTTCTCTCTCTCTTTTTGGCCTGTTTGCTACTTTACTTTTCCAACTTTCTGGTGCGCAGCACAGTCTTTGTTGGAAATCCACCGTAGCTGAAAGCTGAGGTGTTTTTAATGTACTTGAAACAGAACCCACATGTGCTCCTCATGTTCACCATCCCAGATTTGGTTTTGAGAAATCAAAGCAAAGCATTGTAGAAAATACGACAAGTCGTGTTTTCACCCAGAAATAGAAATAAAGGTCTGAGACTAATAAAAGGACTGGCATCTTGAGCAAATAAAGCTGTAGCAAATAAAAAGGCCTGTTTTTATTGAAGAAGAAACGTTGTTTGTCATCCAAACAGCCTTTTCTGATGATGATAACCCATGTCAAGGTTATATTAGGAGGATTAAGCAAAATCTAGACTCAAGCTAAGTAAATTCAAAACAGAATGACTGCTAGTTAAAAAACAAAACACAAAAAAAACAACACATATTTTGGATGAGGGATTAAACTGAGTAATACTGATAGTATTGGAAAATATGGATGCAAAGAAAGCTTTGAAAAGGCGCAAACGTTGAACTGTAGTCCAATAGATGTAATGTGGGAACAAGTCAATAATCTTACTATGTGCTGTAATTTATAAACTGGAATATTAAAACGTATATCGTATGTGCATCTCATGTAAATATCGTAATCCGAGGATTGTGCTGCTTAAGGTCAGTAATCAGAATGGTTGGGTGAATGCAGAGATAGGTCAGCAAATGCACCACACATCTACTTATCACTTCAGAGTAGCGATTGATGTTTCATGTTTATTAGCAGAGAGACAGTATACTCTTTGGAAACGCAGGAATGAACTTTGATAGGTGATGAGGCAGTAATATTCAAGCCTTTGCAGGGAAAAAAATACACAGCAACCAGCTTTTCATTGGGTTTTGATGAATGGCTCGTCGCTTCACTGTGCAGCTGCTCCCATCATCACAGTTTCTGTGTTTCAATTATTTGCTGCTATGCGGCCGTGATTACATTTAGTAGCTGCCTGTGGCCATCCTGACTCAACAAGATGCAAAGCTATTCTTCTTGCTGTTAGTTTTGCCCCTTTCAAAACAGCTAAAGCTTTTATGCATCAACCACCACAGATATCAGATAACACAGAGAGCACAAACTGCGGGTTAAGAAAGTCTCTTTTCATCACTAATCTCTGCTTTACTTTATACAGCAACTTGACATCAAACACAACACTTACGTGAGGCTGTATTTGAGGACGTTAATGTGTACAGCACTTGCTCCTGAATCCTGGCTGAGATCATTCAACCTGCTACATATCAGTAACTGGCAATTCTCTTCAATAAACTAGCATTGTGATAAATCAGATCTTCACACAGCCTCTGAAGAGCAATATAAATGTATTTTATAAAGGGCATTTTACATTTGATCCCATTTATCATGACGGTCTAATGAAATTAATCCACCTTTGACCCCACCAGTCAAAATCACCGGGGTCAATACTTGAACCAAGAGGCACAACAATGATTCCTTCCTTTCGTGCTTCAATTTTCTTATTTTCTTAAAAAACATAAGCATTTTCAAATGAGACCAAAAAAGAAAAAAAACAAAACAAAACACATTTTACTGTTGCTACAGTGAGCTTTAAAAAAATAAGAGAATCCTTGAGTCTGGGTTTGGATGAAATGGATGGATGGATGGACGGATGGATGGATGGATGGATGAAATGGATGGATGGATGGATGGATGGATGAAATGGATGGATGGATGGACGGATGGATGGATGGATGGATGGATGGTTGGATGAAATGGATGGATGGATGGATGGATGGATGGATGGATGAAATGGATGGATGGATGGACGGATGGACGGACGGATGGACTCTTGTGTTGTTTTACATGTGACCCACAAGGCAGAGTCAAGTTAGTTTAAATCTCAGTGAGCTCTTCCTGGTTAAAGGTTTTATTATTATTTTCGTGGCACCAAAATATTTAAGCTTTAATTTAGGAAAAGATTCCAAGTTTAAACCTTCCACGATGGAATAGTCAAATGATGCTTGAAAGAATAGATTTCATCAAATATAAAAAGCCTGAGTTACAGTATTTTGTGGAGCACTTCTGAAGCAATGCCGGCTGATGATGACACACCTCCGATCCTTATAATTGCAGGATTTGCTGCTCTGCCATTTCAGATATGCTAATTTGGCATTTTAACATAGGAGAAAATGAGAAAATGTACAGAGCAGAATCAGTAGCAAAACTCTAAAACTCAAGTTACATACCAGTGCAAAATCCTCCCCCTTATATTTGTATGTGCTTGTTTTATTCCATTATATTTGTTTTCGAGAATCAAACTCAACAGTCTCTCTTCCAGCTTATACGTAAAATTATTTGTTTTCTTTCAGCTGTGTTTTGTGAATCTACTTATTCCTCTTCACAGTTAACAACAATATTGTTGAAACGAACAACTGCAATAAATGATTGAATAAGTACATGATCATATTTTATGTGTAAAATAGGACACAAAAAATCTGTGGTGTAAAGAAATTATATTATTTCCATGCCCGATTTAACATCTGCATTCATTTAATATTCCATTAATAATTCAGTTTTTCAGTTTGTTGCATAATTTCCTATTTTATTCAATCATATTCAATGTATTTCATCAAACATTTTTACTTTTTAATCTATACAAATGATTAAAATTCATCAATATACAGTATTTACTGTATTTATTTATGATTTCCACTCTTTTTTTAAATGTTAACAGTTTGTTTGTACATGTTTCTGCTTTATCACGCAAATGATGGAGTTAATTTAAAGCAGCACAAAAGACTTTGTGTTAAAAGAAGTTCCGGTTTCAGCCGAAGGAATATTTTCTTACTCTTGGAAAGCGTAAATCCGCTGTACCCGTCAGTTTTCTGTCGCTGCTGCTGTCATCAAAAGTCAGCCAAAGTAATTTGGGGCTCCGATACTGGTGCAAACTGTGCATCGCTTGCAGCACTATATCACACATCAGCACCAATGAATTTAGGTCACAGAGCTACAGTGGGCATCGTGGCAGAGGTGATTCAGAGACTCAACAAAGTTGTGACAGAAGAGAGAATGAGAGAGTAACAGAGTAATCTTGAACGGTATTGTAAAAGCAACTTTATGGTCTAATTAGCTAAAAATGACAGAGGGTCATTTTGTTGCTGCTTTTATGTGTTTGCACGTCTAACGCACGTGTTTTATGCGAGTTGGAGTTGATAAAATGTTGAGCAACAGTAACTTTTACTGACATTCCAGATATTTGTTTTCGTCCAGTTCAAAAAGGACGATGAAGTATAGAAAAATACTGTGAGGAAGGACAGACGCCGCTAGCAAGTGGACCAATCACATTTGCAGCAATCTGCGTCAACCAGACGTGCAGCTATGGATGACACGCCTCTACGTCAAACTGAGGATGTATATCGTTATGTTTTATATATTAGTATATATACTGTATATTATATTATATATTAGGGAACCCTTTGTTATAATCGTAGCCTTACATGATTTCACTTGCAATTTGTAAAAATAAAATATGTTTGTTTTTTTTGTCTTCTTATATGTTTAAAAAAAAAACACTGTTCCATGTTGTTGAAGTTCTAGTTATCTTTAAGTTGAATGACTTGCATATTTCTCCTTCATATACGACTGAACATCTACCCATTTTTCTGTAAACACGCAACTAACAAACAACTCTTTCCTCAACTCCACAAAAGCCACAATAATATTCAATATCAAGAACAAATCTATTTCTCCAGCGAGCTATTTCTTATTCCATTTTGTTCCATTAAATATTGAGTCCCATGAAAATCTTCCTGAGGGCAAGAGATTACGTATGGATGTGCACCTCCCTAGAAATAGCTGCGAAGCTGAGCCCATCAAACACTTTACCTTTCATTAGCAAAAAGAACAATAATAATGATGATAATAATAATAATAATAAGAAGAAGAAAATGTAAGTAAATTAAGTTGAAATATGACTCTCAAAGTAAATAAACTGACAGATATAATAATCATTTATGTCACTTGTAGGTTAAATGAATTGAATTATGTGTGTGTGTATATATAGATATATACTTTTGGCATAGACATTTTTTTTATTAAGGTATTTGTATATCTTTGTATGGAAACAGCTTTAATGCAGCATCTCTGTTGTCTACATTGTGTTTGCAGAGTCAACACAACAGAAAGGATCCTTGTTTGACCTCATCAATACAACACACACGGTCCTGAGGAAACATGCTTTAAGGAAACGGAGTCCTGTTTACTGTCATGATCAGTGTTTACACTCGATATACCGAAAACATTTTCCCTGTCTTTTATAGAGAAAAACCCTCCAGCCCTTTTCCCATTGTTCGACTCTTTTTGTTTTCTTCTCATGCCCATGAGGAGACGCTCTGCTCTTTCTGTACTCGTGAGTTTGAATAATTGTTCTGCTGTCAAACGATGCCCCAACTTTTTCTGGAGTGACTTGCAAAGCAGCATGCAAACGCTGACAAAACTATTCACCATTTCAAAAGAGCCTCCTGATTTGGTTATTATATCAGATTATATCAAACAGGAAGACATGGGCGTTCAGCGGTTCACAGAACAGCTTGCCACTGTTGATCTGTTGTAGTTTTAGTTTTTATTAAAATTTGTCAGAAAGCTTTCCCCAGAACAGAAAACATGCTGGAAACTTTCCTGATTGCCTTGAGTATTTTACAATATTTTCTCTTTTTCTGAAGCACTACACTGTAAAACATAATATGTACTTATTTTACTAAATGATGAGAGGAAAAAGCACTATTAGTATAGTATAAATATGACTCCTACGGCTTATGTAAATGGCTCCATATTATATAAACATATTTAGAAAGCATTATGATGGCCATTATTCTTTGAATAATGATTACATTGTGGGTGGACAGATATTTGATTAACTTTTGGAGGCCTTGTCAAATTTCTAAGTCAAACTCATTCACTTTAATGAATGGTTGTGGTTCATTAGAACAGCTGTCATTAACAATGCAGCTCCCTTGATTCACATTCATTTAAAAAGGCTGGAATAACAACTCTGCTAGCGTCACTAAAAAGTGTATTATGTCCTGTTGGCAAAAAAATTCATTCCTTCAGCAAAGATGTTAATGAAGCACATGGTTTTGAGCTATTTTTTAAATTGGATAAGTAAAAATGATGACCTTAAATACAGAGCAAATCTATATTTTTACCTAATAATGAGTGCAAGTCACTTATAAGCTGAAATGAAAATGAAAATGAAACAGCTCAGGTTGGACAACCTGGAGACAAAATGATTTGTCATGCCCGCTCCTTCCCAGCTACCTCGGTCAGGGTCTCCAGCCTTCTGATGACCGGACCCGACACTACAACTCCCAGAATCCCTCAGTTCTCATCATCATGGACTTCACCTGTGCCATCATCATCTTCATCTGCTTCACCTGGTCTCCTCCCTACATATACCCTGCACCGACCCAGCAACATTGTGTTGTATTGTTTCATACATGAGTACTAACACTACTCTGTCTTTGTGCGTTACAACGCATACCTTTATCCTAAAGATTAAGTCTTTCTAGTTTTTGCAAAGTCTGCACTTGTGTCTGCCTTTGCTTCAAGCCTGACATGATTAAACCTCAACAAACATAAACTTTTCAGTGTGTGTGTGTGTGTTTCCTGAACTGATCAACCCATCTCGAACAACGATCTTTATCTGACCTCAGATTGTGTGTATAAAACAGAATCAGAAGAAAAGAAGTCCACTTTTTTTGCCTCTCCAGTCACACATACACATTCACACACACGCACAAATGCAGCTTACTGAGTTCAGAGATGCTCCCCACCCTCGTGGCCAGTAAGCATTGCTCAACAGAGCGGAGCTCGGACTGACTGTAGGTATTTCCTTCTCCACTCTTCCCTCCTCGCTGCTGCTGCTGTTCTCTGTGAAGAATCAGACCCTCAGGAAGGCTGAGCACACCTGTCACAGAGTGCAAAAGAGGCCAGCATTACATCAATGACACTTTGAGAAACAGGACATCGCATCTCATATGTTTGCAGTTATATCTGAGGTGGGGTTTTTTTTTTTAACTTTTGAAAGTTTTGACTTTTGAAAAGGACATGCAAAGGAATAAGACACAGATGATTATATAACCTTATTTATTCATTACAACAGCATAAGAAAAGACAAAAGTTCAGGAAATGAAAAGCAGTAATTATTTGTATTAAATGGGAGAATTTGAGTTGAGTGTAACTAAACACCCAGTTACACCTCTCGGAGACTGTCCCAAAGGTAATGATGTCTAATAGTTCAAATGCAGTTTCATTATTCATACGTCTTCCTCATTTCTCCTCAAAATGACAGAGTAGATTCTCCATTTGGCTCTGCTGACAGTTCATGCTTTATTTATTTATATATATATATTTTTTTTTTATTCCTGTGAAGCTTTCTGCTGCACACTTCTAAGTATTTGCAGGGTATTACCTCATAAAATGGCCCAAAGCAGCAAGCGCCTTCTTCATCCCATAATCACAGAGAGAGAAACTATTTTGGCTGTAATGGCTCCACTTTCTTAATATGCTGCTAAATTAACTTAACTTTTTTACCTTAACTTTAACTAAACTTAACTTTTTTTTGTTGTTTTTAACTTGTGGGACTAGACAGATACAAATGAAAGTCAATTTTTCTTTTTTTTTTTAAAGAATAATACAAGGACTTACAAGTAATTTAATAATTTAAAAGCTTTATTTAACAAAATACAAAATATAACATATATAATCCTAAAATTTAAGTATATTATCATCTTTTTTAAGACATATATTTTTTAAATTGATGCTAGTTTTTCAAAAAAGGAAAAAAAAAGAAAATCTCAAAACTAATTGGGAAGAGTAAACATGCATGATTACATGGACAGATAATTACTACTTAGTGAGAAACAAACTTTTCAAAATAAAAATTACATTTAAAAATCTCAGTTATTTTAAGATGGAGAGAATCCAAAGTAATCTGCGTACAGAAAAGAATGCTGCAAACCAGTAACACTCAGAAGGTGCTCGTTTCCTGCCTGGGATGTGTCTGGATGGCACCAGGCCGACATGCCTCCCTGTCAGCATGTTTTCCTTTGTGTGTCTCAGGCCTGAGTGGGTTCTTCTGGGTCCCGGCTGGTTTTTGATGTGTTCCGGATGGCGGGGGGGTCTAGGGTACCCTGGGCTGTTAAGTGCCTAATTCACACATCTGTTAATGCATTACTCTCAAACTAAGAAAGAAAACTTCAGCTATGGGGAAAGTTGGAGTGCATGCAGTGGTCCAGCTGGCGTGCCACATCTTTTTTTCTTTTTTTTTTAAATAACACTTGTCAGTACTAAAATAATTAAAACCACAATAAGCTACTGAAATGATATAGAGTCACCTGACATGAAGAGTATCTTAGATATTGGGTCAATGGGGTTTCTAAAGGGTATGGGTTGTTGGTGTGTCTCTCCATTGTTGATGCTCTTTTCTTCATTCTCTTTTCCGTCTTCTGCCATTTTCTTCTGTGTTTGCTGGTGGCTGGTGGGCAGCAGGAGTGGCACTGCTCTGGGTGGTGGTTTGCCAAGTCAGTTGCTTTTGGCAGCTCTGCTGCAGCTAAGAGGGCCAGGGGGACTGGCACTGGATTTCATCCCAGCCCCCCGCTGCTGGGGGACTGTCTTTGTGGGGGTTGTGGCCTTGTATGCATTGGTGACTTTCATGTTGTTTTGCTGCAGTGTGGCATGGAGCAAACCTGGCATGTGACATGAACATGGGGGGGTTCTGAAGCAGGCTTAGATAATAATAACTTCCCTTTCCCCTCCTTTTTTCTTTAATATTGTCATAAATTGGGGTCTACAATATTGGTATGTTGTGTATAAATCTTATACAGTATAATATACATCAATTTTATTTTTAAATTATTGGTCTAGTTTCTAAAATATAGATATAAAGGTGCATGCATTCATGGGTATAGCAGCCATAGTCAACTGCCATTTTCTTCCTTTTTTTAAACTTTTATATCATGTGGAATAGTGTCATTGTAATTTTCAACAATATTTCATATTTCCTGTTTTCCTAATATTGTGCAGCCCTAATTTGTATGCATGTACGTACATATGTATGTACATACTGTAAATATGTTCAGACACAACAGTGCTTTGAGTTGGAAAAGACAATCAAAGCACAATGTTATAGCTATGAAACATGTGTAGACTTGTTTTAATTGTGACTTTTTGTGGGCATTAGGAAGACAAATCAAGCCAAACAGTTAATTAAGCACAAGATCTCTTCATGTCACTGTAAACCCTTGAATGCAAGCAGGATTCATCCTCTGGGAAAATTTGACAGCAACCATTTCGTCAGATGTTTTCTTCTGGACCAAAGTTGTTAACTGACGACCCAAATGACTGATCTGCCATCTGTGTAGCACCAGCTTGCAAAGTGTGTAAATCAAATTTTTGTAAAAGGCAAAATTTAAATGTAAGAATTGACTCAAAACTTTAGAATGAGATCACCAATGGATCAATAAAGTCTTTTCACACTACTATTTTTTTTCTTTTTGACTAGTCAGAGGAGAAGACTGTTGGTGTTGTAACGAGTTACAGATTTGCATAGAATACCAACACCTTAGCTTTTTTTTTGTTTGTTTATGAAGAAGAAGGGGGGAAAAAAGAACAGATACATTACTGTTACTCAAGCTCCCAGCTGTGGAGCTCCTTAACCTTGGTTCAGGCAAATAACAGGCCCAGCTGACAGTGAATTTGTGATGGCTCTCAGGATGGACTCAGGCAAGGTGACTCACTGGCTCTCTGTGTCCTAATGCAAGTCATTCTCTGCCCTCAGGGTGAAGCTGATGGAGCTTTACATGGCACTGTCACTGCTCTCTATGTGCTCACGCAAGCATCCCCCATTTTTTTCCCCCTTTTTCTCTATTGTTCCTGTTTTTCTGATATAATTTGATGATTTATTTGAAGAAGTGCTTACAATTTAAAACGCATAAAAAAAATCGTCAACAAACAAGTACAACTGGCAGCGACAAAGCGGAGCATGTTCAGGGAAAACGTGGCTCCAATTTAGAGAAACACCAGACACGCGGAACAATAATAATGCTCGTGTGACACCTCCCCGTTTCTGTTTATTATTATTATTTTTTAAATCTTTTTGCTCTCCTCCTGCATCACTTTATCATATTCTTACTTTCCAATGTTGCACGTTCTTGATGTGATTTTACAGAAAACATACACAGATGGAAACTGCACCTCCAAACATGTATTGTACACATACAATTAACAAGAGTCAACAAGACAATGTGTTTTTGTCCTCCGCTGTGTGTGTGTGTGTGCGTGTGCATGTGTGTGTCGCCCCATGTGTCTTTGATTCTGGGGCTCAGTGTGTGTCCACACTTGTTTGTGAATGAGTGTTCATTAAAGGTGCAAATGTCAACTCCAGTTTTTTCCAACCATTTGGCAGAGATTTGTCACACTGAACAAAAACTTGGTAATGCATGTGTGTGCACAAACATACATGCACACGGGGGAATGGTTGTGGAAAGAGGAGGGGAGGTAGCGCCTTCTGACTTTTATTGTTATTCCAGTTTTTATTCGTCTCAGATGGCGACTCAATCCCCTGTTCGCCATACACTGCCTCCTTTGTTCTGTCTCTCGTTCCCACTCGTGAGTCTTACTCCCTCCCTTTTCTTTTACTCATTTACTCTCCATCGCTTCCCTTCTTTTCCTTTTCTGCCTCCTTTCATGTGTCATTCTGTCACACAATGTCTCTATTTCTTCCTGCTCTCCCTTTTTCCATTTTTGTTTTTCTGTTTCTTTTCTAACACTAAGAGTGCAGTTAAATTTACACTTACTCATTTTAATTTCTAAACTCATGTTATACAAAACATACAATCTCATCTGTACTTTACTCACATTCTTGAATGCAACCTTTAAAGTAACAAATCACCAAATCAAAAATGGTAAATAAATATACATTGCATTAATTTTTCTTTTTTTTTCATTAAGACCGCTGATATTTACACTGTAATTTTAGCCTTGCGCTCAGTCATACTCATTGTATATCATATAGCACCCTAAATCCCAAAAATAGAAGAGAAACTTTTAACTATTCACAGTGAAAATGCAACCTTTTATCAGTGGGAATGTGTCATTGTGTGTGTGCTCGATCTGTGCAAAATCCCCATGTAGCACAGTGTCATCAGACAAGATGTGGAATCATCTGATGCCCCCAATGTGCTCATCCGGGTGTTAAAGCAACACCACGTAAGACTGTGCTCTTTAGCCCCCTCTCTGGTTGAGAAGCGCAATTGTCGGTGCTGTGTAAGCCTCCGCAGTAGCAACACAACACGCATGCAGTTTTTGACCAGCTGACGAGGGAAGAGCCGCTGACTCTTCCATGATGTTCATAGTGATAAAGTATGTTAGATAAGTTCATCTTATGGTTAACGCGTGGCTAACTGCAACAAGTAAACACTGGCGAGTCATAGGGCTGGGTGATTTTGGACAAAAATAAAATCCTGATATTTTTCTCTGAACACTCGATTTCCCATTTTTTTGGTAAAACTACAAAAGCTCCTTTTCCACTTCACGTCTGTCTTGCTATATGGGACACAACATGAAAATGAAGCCGCTAACGTTACCTGCTTTGGAGCTGGTGATGGTGTTTTAGCCAGTACTTCGTCCTTGTGTACAGCCTGCAATGATGCAACACACTGCTCCCACTCCCACAGTTGAAATAAGAAATTGATTTTTCGATATTCCTTTTTTTAACATCATCTTGACTAATAAGTTGATTAATCAAACAGTTGTGGCGAGTCATAAAACTAGTTGACCTCTTTGATTGGCAGCTGGGAGGCGTGTCAGTTTCTGGTTAGCTGTAATAAGGACAGACCCTACACAGCAACTGACCGAATACTGACCTGCAAAAGGTCAAAAGTCAGTGACACTGATTTCCATTGACGTTGTTTGTTGTTTTTATTAGTTGTTTAGATTAGTCACCTACATGGCACAGACACAGTGTTACGGCAATAGAAACAAACTTTTTTGTTTGCCTCTCACCCCCAAATATATCATATCATATCAATATATCCAATAGCAACACTTTTCTACATGTGTGGTATTGAGCCCCATCTCCACCCCTCTTGACTTCTGACCTCTTCATTCAGTCACCAGTTTAACCTGAGCAGTCAAGTACTATAATGTGAGTCTTGATATGAACAATGTACTACACACACACACACAGGCACACACACACACACACACGAATGCACCACTAAGCTTTTACTTTGCACAGTCTCCTAGGTTGGCAAATTTTATTTTATTTTTTACTCCCTGGACACGATAGCTGAGGTTCACTGGAAGGTAGAGTTGTGAATTTAGGAGTACTGCAGTTACTGATATGGTTTGCCATGAAGATTGCTTCCTCCTGCGACTTGCTGTATTTGATTTTTTTGTCTTTTGTGTGCATTTCAAAATTAGCAAATTTAAAAATCAGTTCATTTGAAAAGCATGAGGTGGTTTATGCTTCTTAGTCCGATATGTGGAGGTATATGCGGGACATCAAAAAAGGAATGAACACAAGAACAGCAGGGGCAGGAATAGGCAGTTTAAAAAGGAAGTCTCAACATAATATTTACATTTATATTAGTTCATATTTGTTTCAGTGTCACAATTAACCTCCCCTTGTCCTAGCCACAAAGTAACGTATGGATGGAGACACATGAGTGGTCGATAAAAGTGTAAAGATTTAGGTTAAAATAAGAGATTGCAGGAGAATAAGGTGGAGAAGCAGTGAAAGTGTGGCAAAAGCAAATAGTTGGTTAATCTGAAAAAAAAAGAAATGGAGAAATGTCTCGAAACAAGAGGTAGTGGACGGAAAGAAGAGGGAATAAAGTTAGTGCTTCTGCTTTACTTCATGAATTCAGGAGTTGTTGTTTTTTTTTTTTTGTTTGAAGTCATGCTAAGTTTATTGTCCCTGAGAACACTGGGACCAGTCTGAGCAGACTCACTGGGTTGGGCTTTGAGGGCCCTTTGACATGTTACCTGGTGCTCAGAGGTCTGATGTCCACAAAACCACTCTGACCTGTCCAGACGTCCCTAATATGATGGTGTAAAGCTGAATTAAAGAAAAAGAAGATAGAGAGAAAGGAAAAAGAGAGGGGAAGACAGAGATTACTTTATATTTGCTTTGGTTTTGTTTGTTGGTCTTTATGGGAATGGGAACACTTAAGCACTTAAACCAGCCTGACCAGTGTGACCTCTAGGGCATACAGGTTAAAAGCCTTCTGCTGACAGACAGTGACAGAAAGGGAGGTTTCAAGTGGGGCAAAGGAGAAAGCTGGAGGGAGAGAGCAATAAAGATACAGTGGAGGAAAGAGAGAAAGAGGATGGAGTGGAAGATTATTAGAGTATTGTTATTATTACTCACAATACTTCTGCCATCAATATAGTTGTCAGTATTGACACAATGTCTGTTTAGGATGCTCATTATTGTTGAGTTTGTTTATTTATTGATCAAATTATTATCTTTTTCATTGATCAATGATCAATCAAAAAGTAGACTGAGGTTACTTTCTTTCTAGACAGGATAAATTAATTTCATGGGAAAGTAATGTTTCAAGTTCTGTTTTATGAAAGATTAACTTTTAGTGGAGGTTGTTTCAGATCCGGAGGGAAATCTTTTGTGACGATCACATTCTGTGAAATATCCTTCTTCTTCTTCTCTTTGTTTTTTTTTTTTTTAAACAGTTCAGGGTTAAACTTGGACACAGGCAGAGAGGAGAATGAATGGTATGCGATGAAGGCATAAATTACACATTATTAAATAAAGACAGCAATACTGTCAGAGCATTTGAAAAGTATGGAGAGAGTCTCTGTAGGCTTTTTGCTATCGTCTTCT
Source organism: Arrhamphus sclerolepis (assembly GCA_037176975.1). Classification (NCBI taxonomy): domain Eukaryota; kingdom Metazoa; phylum Chordata; class Actinopteri; order Beloniformes; family Hemiramphidae; genus Arrhamphus; species Arrhamphus sclerolepis. The sequence continues at coordinate 16,053,061 of JBAMYA010000008.1, forward strand.
CCTCGGTTAGTTTGGGCTGGGGTGTCTCTCTGTTCATCTCTCTCCATCCATCCCTCCTCCTCCCGCCTTGCCTGTCGTCACCTTTAAGACCTCATTTTGCTTTTAGCTCCGAGTATTCATTCAAGGGCATGGTTAAGAAGGTCATTTCAGTTTTCTTGCCCTTCTATCTTACACTCGGAAATATGCAATGATCTGCACAGAAACTTTCACACACTGTCTGCTCACTTGCAGAAATTACACACACTTGCATGCACTTCCATTAGCGCGCATACACACACATACTTGGGATTCAGTCACCTGTAACAGACCGGTCTCAGAAACATCACGGCCCATTACACCACCACCCCACCCTATGTGTGCATGTGTGTGTGTGTCTGCATAGAGCCATTAGCTGTAATATATCCTTTCCTCTCTGTCTGTATTTGATCCCTGCTCTTTCTCCTGAGTTCTCTAGTTCTCTTTTCTTTCTGTTGGTTTTGGGGTATTTAAAAGGAAGCTCAAGTCATCGCCCATCTCTCCTGCTACATGTAATTTCAGTTTTCTCTTCACTCCACATATATGCACACTCTGAAGTTCTGGTCAAAGTTGGAGGTCTCCGTCTTCACTCTGCATGATGATGTTTAACGTACTTGATGTGTGACCATTTCTGTGTGTGTGTGGGTGTACATTAAGGGATCTGGTTAATATCGAGCTTACTGTATCCTGTTATGTCGACAGCTCAAAAACGCTGACAGGCTGAGGTTATGTGTGCATGTGGGTATCATTTTGTTGAAAAACCTGTTTGAAAACAGCTGGACTTAAAAGTGTGTGTATTTCCTATAAGTCAATGAATGAAGAATGGAAACGGAAGTTAGTCCTCATGATATACCGGTGGAGGTGTGGAAGTATCTAGAAGAGAAGGAATTGGAGTATTTTGCTCGATTTCTAATAATTGTTAACATCTCGTTGAGTGAAAGAACAGCTGAGGAATGGAGGAAAAATACATTGTTGCAAGGATGGCGAGAGGTGTGAAGCTACACAGTGAAGATCTGGGAAAGACTTGTGGAAGCTAGGTTAAGAGAAGTGGTTACAATTTATGAGCAACAGTATGATTTCATGCCAAAAAAGAGAACAACAGATGCCTTGTTTGCTTTGAGAATGCTGATAGAGAAATACAGCAAATGTCAGGAGGAGTTACTCTGTGACAGAGTGCCAAGGGAAAATTATGTCAGAGTGGTACAGGACATGCATGAGGACAGCATGACAGCGGTGAAGTGTACTGCCAGAGTAACAGAGGAGTTTCAGATGGAAAAGGATTAGCTCTCTCTTGTCTGGCATGGCGACGGAAGGGTAAACGGATGACTTCAGACAGGATTCTCCATGGACCATGATGCTTGGAGATGACGTCGAGATCTATAGTAAGCGTAGGGAGCGAGTGGTAGAAAAGCTGGAGAGGTGGAGATATGTGCTCCAGAAAAGAAGAATGAAGGTCAGTTTTCCCTTTATGGGTCAACACAGGGGATCATAGTTTCCATCTTAGCTCGTCTTCTGCACCTTCTTTTGTCACATCAATCAGCTGCATGTCCTCTTTCATCACAGCCAGAAATATCATCTTTAGCCCCCCCACCCCCCTCGCCTTTTTTTTCCCCCCCAAGTCTAGTCTGATGTAATCTAGTAGATAATATGATTTAATGCAGCTGCTTTAATCAGGAGACAAATAACTTCAGATTAAAATGCTAAACTTCCCCTCTAATTGTGAATTAATTAAGAATCAAATGTCTCATCTTTATTTCATCTAGTTAACCGGCTATTATCTTCATTTCTTGTCATTTCTGTAATTGCTACAAAATAAAGGCATAAAATAGAAAAAAAGTACATATTTGGGTTGTAGAAGAGTGTACAAGTATATTACCCTTATCTATGCTATTCCAATTTTAAAGGAGCAATGAAGAACATTTTCATTTTGAAGACACCGAATGTATTGATTTATTTATTTTTTTAAATTTCTTTTATTCAAGTTATTTTCTGATTGCATGGCCACCATGTTGAGTGGACATATGATTTCTAACCTGGGGGCGATTCAGTTATAAAATAATAGTTAGACTTAATGTTCCCAGCAAACGTTATTATCAACCATCAATAGCTGGCAATATTGATTGGTTGGTACAATGACTGCTTATTGACATGATATTGGTCTCTGTCTTTAGATGCTGGTTCAACCAAAACTGTGCTGTTTTCGGCTTTCCTTAATGGCCGGTACCCCCCTGCCGACCTGACTGGAGACGTCATTGTGTCCTACAGCTCGCCAACAGGTAAAAAGGCCCATTATTTGAGTGTGCATGTTTAATTTTATCTTAAGCCTTTAATATCAGACATATTTTTGACATATCTCTGAAAACATTAAACGTGATATATTTTTTTGTCTGGATTCTCTTCAGTGTGACATTGCTTCAGATTTCCCTGAATAAGATCTATTAACAGCTCCTGTAGAGTGTAATCCACCTTTTATTTCATGTCGTCTGGTTTTACATTGTGTTCTGCAATTACGTGTAAATATATGTACAATTTACATCGTCAGTTTAGTCAAACCACGGCTGTAGCTGGACCACGCTTGCTTTTTCCCAATATAGGTGCACAAAAGGAAATTGGTTTATATATACTATATTTTGAGATGGTGCCCATTCCCAGCTTGTCAACATTGGACTTTTCCTGTTGATCTGTCTAAGTCACACACTAAAACAACAGGTTCATCTTTCTCTTGGTGGGCAGAGAGGGAAAATTTAAAGAACAGCAAAGGGTAAGCTGGGCAGACTTTTTATGTTTCATACATCCTGTACTCTTAACATCTTTAAACTGCTCACAGTACTTCTGGATCAAAGGCTGGGGCAGGATCTATGGAGCATGTGCAAAGTGCATAGACCCGTTTCAGTCCAGTTGAACGTTTACATGCAGGGATTTGCATGTAAACGTTCTTATCTGGGTGGCAGTCCAGCTATTAGATGGTTGGTTTAGTTCAGTTCCAGTTGGAGTAAGAAATTTATATGCGTTTTAAAACAAGAATCAAATGAATGCAGTCATTTGTGTTTTTATAATGTCATGTAAAGTGGAATATTGCTGGCCAAAACATAGAAAAAGCTTGTTTCTAAACTGAACATAATTTCTGTACTAGCAAGACCTTTTTTTTATGAAGTTAGCAGCTGTTTGGTCTCTTAGATATCAAATCCAATGTTGTGTGACAGCGCTGAACACCATCTGCTAACAGAGCTCTGAATTGGCGTAAGGATATCTGGGCTTTTTCCAGACAAACCCAATTCATCCCCTTGCTGCCTCCAGGCATCTGTTTCCAGGCCTCCAATATTTCTGGAAGATATTACCTTCCCAAGCAACAAAACCACTCTTTATTTCAAATGTCACAGACCTCCCTTAAAAAAAAAATGAGAAGAAGAAGAAGAAAAAAAAGATTTGTTCGGAAATCAGGTCATCAAGAAAAAAAGGCTTTTTTCATTCTATTGTTTCCTTTGGATTGCATTTGCTTTGGCAGGTTTCTGTTGGTGGAACAGTTTTTTCCTCCCCAGAAGCACATTTAATGTGAAATGTCTGGAAATTTTGGGAAGTGTTTCTTTCTTGTCGGACGTTATTGTGATTCTAAAAATAGCTGAACACAAGGAGTCTGAAGTATTTCAATGAGCCTTTTAAAGCCAATCAGCTTGTGGAGAATAAGTAGGAGGGACCTGCTGGATGGCAAACAGAGTTACAAAGGTTTATTATGGACTGGAGGAAGAATATAGAGGATAGAAAGGATGGGTTGGGGGTTGTGGAGCAGGAATAGGGGCCTTGGGTGAGGTTTACTACGAGGTGAGATGGTGAGTTACACTGGGGGATGTATGTAGTATGGACTTACACTTTGACTAAAGACGATAAAGCAGACAGAATGAAAGACATACCAAGACTATGATGAGAGGATGTGGGTCAAAAGACAGAAACTGAATCAAAAGATGAAGGAAAGGTAGCTGACTTAGTTTGTGTTTGAGTGGAGACAGAAAAGAAAGAAAATTGGGTTTATGAGAGCAACATTGAGGACAAGCTGAAATTATGCTGCTAATTCTATCTGCTTACTCTCTTAGCATTTACATCCAGACATAATACAGGGTGATTATTTTCTTTTTTCCCCCCAGATATATGTTAATAAATCCAGAGTAGATGACTAAAGATTTGAAATGTCCATTTTTCAAATGTCCATTTCACATAAAATCACATTTTATTTCATATATTATACATGTTCAGCCTAAGAATAGTTGATTATGAATTTTTGTCCATATTACCCAGTTTTACCTGCAAGACTGTAGGAATTTATTTCCATTCATATACAAAATCATTACTTCAAAGACAATTTCTGATGGAAATGGAGTTAATGTAGTCAATACAGAAAATGCTGAAGTTTACACAACACTGTGACATCTGGCAATGTGACCAATAACATATAGTAAATGCAAGATGTTTTTAAAATGTAAAAAAAATAGTTAACAGAGGGGAGCTCTGAAGTTTGTTTCTGCTGCCCTTTTAATGAAATTCAAAACATTATTTAAACTAAACAGCCAAGGCCATCTAGGCCATCTGTTGCATACTTTAAATCTCACCCCCCCCAAACCTAACCAAGATGTTTTGATGCCTAAATCTAGCATAGCCTTACACATTATAAAAGTTTTACCTTTTTAATCTGTGGTGTATTTTATGCTGCTCATGTTCTGTGATGTAAATTAAATTACAGGGAATAGAAATGTCAGGAAATTAATTTTTTTTTTTTTTTGCTAGATGAAGCCAAATGTAGGACCCAGTAGCCAACACTGAACAGATTGGTACTAGATTAGGATCTAGTCACTGTAAATTCATTTCTGAGACCTCATAAAACATGTAGTGTATGTGCTTTCCCCTTTTAAGACCAGAGCACCTTACATGCTGCATCAACAATTTCAAGACATATAAACACATAAAGTCTTTCATTTTCAATAAAATCAGAAGAATCAACGTCTCAAATGTCTTAAAGGTTACTGGTATCTTCAGAGGTCATTAAATAGAAGTTTTTCCTAAACAAAATTTCCAGAAAACCTACTGATTTTAAGTGGGCTTTTATAAAATGTGGCCTTAGGACTCAATTGGTTAAACAACATGCCTACACAGTCACAGCTGCTGCACTGTTTAAAAGATGAGCTGTTTTGGTCTGAATCAGTTTTTTTATTATTATTTTTTTGTTTTATCTACAACCAATGCAGATGAGGACCATCTTGAAAGTGTAAATATGGGGAAGTGTGGTTATAATTCGTTGGTCCTGTGTTCCTCAAGTGTTAATCTCAAGTAATGCCTCATAAGCCGTCATCCTTTAAATGCTGTCCGAGCCTGGGAGGAATGCATCACTTTGTATCCACTGCCACCCAGGGGTGACGATTATCTCTTTACACCACCCACCCCTGCATAACACCATCCACCCCTGAGGCTACTGTGTTCTTCCTTAAGCTCTACAAAGACTTTGACATTTAAGAAGACTATTGACTTCTTAAACCCTTCAAAGAAGGCCTGATGATGGCGAGAGTAGTTACAATCTAGAAAGAATTTCATTACTCTGTGATTTTCCTCTTACCCTGTGAAAGTGGTTTTTGCACAAACACACTTGAGAAGGATCAAGTGGTCAAGTTGGCATTTGCGATGTATTGTTAGATCACGTACACAATGGGCATTTTCATGTGACCAGCTAACAGTAAGTTATGTCTATGCTGATACTTTCCATTAAACATGGCCAGCCATGATTCATCGCTTGCTAAGCCAATTCATGTGGAAACTTAGGAAGTTAGTTGGCAGTCTTTATTGTTTTCTCCTGTTTAATTGAGCTTGCCAAAGTGACCAACATCTCCACATGTTGATGTCTTCAGGAGCTGCAGCATGTTGTTGGATCCTTCCTCTTTTGACTAACAGGTCTAAAACCTATTTGCGAAGAATTTTTGTGGGCGTTCCTCTTTGCATCTGCCAAGGAGATCATGTTCTTAGCCCTCTTTGTTAGTGTGCACTGTACAACAACAGCTTAGTAACAGATTTGGAGGAATGTCAGGCCACAGGCCAGGGAACAAGTAATTCAGTTCTTGTGGATTACAAGTTTGCATTAGATTGTGAGATAAGGTACTTGGAACTTTTTTCCCCCTTTTCTCATGGCCTGTTCCAATTACTTCATGAAAAAACAAACAAAAACAAATATTAAGGCAAAATGGCATAAGAAAGCTAAATGGAGTTGGCAGGGTTGGTGCAGTAGTTCACAGGTGCTTATTAAAAAGGTACCTTAAAACCTTTATTTTCTCAAAAAAGCCTTCTGAAAGTGTTCAGAATTGTTAACAATGACTTATTAGTGTGTCTGACAGTTGAATTCATATCTTACTCAGTGTAATTCTGAAACATTCTAAATAAGTTCTAAATAATAATAATTTTTCAAACTCACTTCTCCATATTATAAGAAGCACGTTGAACTTCAGAGGTTTGCAGAGAACTACCTGCTTCCATCCTGCTGGTCGTTCCTTGTCCGGGTCCCTCTGTTCTCTTCTCATTATCTTTCATCTGTTAGTGATGAATGGACCTGTTGAGTCCAGGAAAAAAAAACTGATTTAAAACAAAATAAATGCAGTTAAATCAAGTCATATGAGCTCTGATTTTATGAAGAAGTCAACTCCTGCAGGATGGATGAACGTATTCATGTCACATGTCTCATGGACACTTCATGGTTCATGGAATCAAACTCTGAACAAATGTCTCACAAACACACTGCCGCATTCTGCCATATAGACAGATGTTTGTTTGTGTATCTTTTTTCAAGATTTTGTAGGCCTTATCTTGACTTTTATTGCTAACAGTGGAGGGAGGAGGACATTCAAGACAGACTCATTTAACCAGTTCAGTTACCCCGGCACAGGTAGGGTAATTTTGAAACCAGCATATGTGAATCTGCACATAAGAACACCTTCTGAACCTCCTCAGTTATCACTGATTTGATAAAGGTTCAGTCATGATACATAAAACTGAGTTTTTTGGACCACGTCAGCTAATGGATCTCGAATTTTACCCGTCTCAGACGGTCTAATTCTGAGCTGTAATAGGAGATTTGAGAACAACAGCAGCCAACTGAATAGTGGCTGGAAGCTACTACGTGTACGCACATGCACACATTTGCTTCATTTGACATCTCCTTCATGTTCATCCAGTCTTCACTGAGCATTGATTCTTTTATTTCCTTCGTGCCCCCCCCTTCTCTGTGTTGTTTCAGCCTTTTTCCCCCTCTCCTTCATTTCTGCTTTGTGTTGCAAACAAAAGAATGACGGGAGTTAATGTTTCAGGATAAGATGATACAGTTTAGGATGATTGCGCTGATCGTGTACGGAGAAGGATGTTTATCACCAATCACAAGCAGGCGTCAGTCTGAACTTTATTCTGTAACATGACAAACATACATTCAAGTGGCTTGATAAACTGTGCAGCCACACCAGATATTTGACTTTTTAACTGGTATTTAAGTAAGTAAGTAAATATTATCACAGAGATGTGTCACAAAGTGCTTAACAATGCAGATACAAATAATCATAAAAAAATAATATAAATTGGGCAGATTAAGTGTAAGCTTAAAAAAAAACTGGCATTCATTCTGTAAAAAAATCTCACTGGACAATATTGTCTTTGCTTACTGTCTTTGCACAGTGTGATGTACTATATGAGAAGAAATTAAAACTAATATTACTGGGATAAAAAGAAAATAAAAAGAGCAAGAAATAAAAAAGAGTAACAATAATTTAGCGTTGCTCTATTTGGGTTAGCTTCCCAGTATTGCTAGTTTACTAAATTACAAATGATTATTTCAAAATAAAAGTATCTTTATGTCGAAAGAAGTTCAGTTTCATAGAATTCATCTAACATGAAAGCCAGTGAAGCTTGCAGAGTTTTTACAGGAAAGAGAGGCAGTCATAAAGAAGCGTGACTTTCATTAAGACGTGAACTTTTCGACTCAGTACCTTTTGCTCGGCTCGCAACCTGCCATCTGCTTCTCATTCACCTTTCCAGGAAATCCTCGTCGACCAATCAAATCAGAGCTTAATCTTCCAGATTTCGATTGCTGCGGCCTAAAGGTTAGAGAAGCAGCAGACTGACTGATCAAATCCCAGAGCAGCTGGGAAAATATGGCACTGAGGAACGGGGATAAGAGATGTTCTCTATTAAAGACACTTTGGCAGTCTGAGTCTTGTTGTTATCGTTTGGTCTTACTTTCTTTTATGCAGATTTCTTACAGTTCAACGTTGGGTGGAAAAAGCTGGAAAGTTAGAACAATTTTTGTGTTACTATAAGCATTCGTACAATTTTTAGATCTAATGAAGTAACGAAAACAGATAAAAAGACCATGATGAGGCAGAACTTAGTTCAATTCAGAAATACTTGATTCATCCCCAAAGGGAAATTCCAGTATTGCAGAGGTCTCATGATTTCAGTCTCATGAAGTATCTTGGGTTCATACTGTGTGCAATGATCTAAAAGTCTATGTAGAAATCATTTCATTATTTTTCATTTTCTGTAGAATTACTGTAGAATTTAAAACACACCACTACAACTAGAATGTCAAATAAGAAACAACAACAACAAAAAAACCCAACTCTCAACTGAATGCACAGCTCTGTTCTTCATCGCTTTGGTTAGCCCTGGCATTGTATGCAACTGTAAGAAAGGTTTCACTTTGCTGTCGTGTTTGGATTACTCAGAGGAGCTGTTAACTCTTTTTAGGAGTGAGCAGTGCTTTGCTTGGGTTCATATTAGGACCGTTTATTCCTGCAAGCCATGAGAGAATTTCTCAGGCCTTAAACTCGGTGGTCATGTAAAAACATTAGCATTTTATTTAAATGAATCCAGTCATTATTTCTACAAATGATCAGTTTACTTTTAATCTGGTCCCGAACATTAACGCTGAGGTACCAGAGTAAAACTTGTGGTACTGGTCAGTTTAGATTCAATCTTTTTTTCTGCTCATACCGTCAGACCAGTTTTCATTCTAACCTTGACAAGAGGCTGTTTATTTTTAGATTTGGACATCTTATTGATTTCAGGATCCATTTGGCTGCTTTTGAGTTATGCAGTTTCCTCCACTACCATCCAAGTGTGTGGGAAGCACAAAAAAAAAAAAAAAGGATTTACAGATTGTGTCAAACATTCAGATACATGCACAAGCAGGAATATTGAAATTTTCAGAGGGAGTCCCCTTGTTTTCATCCTCAGTATCCACTTCCTGTTTACTTCTTGTGTCATTTCTGTCTTTCTGTATTTTCTTTAATGTTCAATTCTTCTCTTCTTACTTTCTGCAGAGCTTAATCCTAAAGGTAAGTGCTGTTTTTCTTTTCTATTTTGAGCAGATGTGGATAGACTAGAACAGGTACAATCACATACTGTGCAGTGTTTGCTGTATTTTGAAGTACTCTCATAGTCTAACATATTAGTTGTCCTGTACACACAGAAATGTACAAATGATCAAAACTACTTTACACACACACACACACACACTACAGTATATACAGGAAGAGGCTGCTGCTGAGTGTTTATGTTCCGGTTATGCGATACTTGGCAAGAGTGTGTACACACACACGTACTCTTATGCACGTTTCCTCACTTTATGAAAAATGTAAATATGCATTTAGATCCATCTGTCCTTTTATACTCCATGCAGTTTACATAGAAATATCATCTGTCTAACATGCACTGTCAAACATAATCACATAGGCTCTCATATTTCAGAACACCTTTGTAAACACACGTTTGTATGGCTGACTTTGTGAGAACGCTTACAGAGAAGCTTCACCAGCATCCTGCCCTAACCTTAACCTCCACCTATACATTTATAGGTGTCTTAAAACCCTAATTCCTTGCTGCTTTGGTATTAAAACTAGTTTTTCCAAAGATAATTGGACACATACTTTTTTCATCAGTTTTTTAGTTATCAGAAAGTGTTTTTTTAGTTTTTCTGTTTGTGTGTGTGTGTGTGCTTTGATGCTAAAGAGGATGTCCTGTAATCTTTAGTGGGCTTAAGAGACTATGGTAACACACACACACCTACACCTGAACACGTGAAAAAAGAATACACTCTTTCCGTTCCACATTTTTACTGGTTCTTATTGTGCCTTTTTAACGCTGCTGAGGTTCCACAAAGTGCTTTACTTTCATCATACACCTCTTATTAAATAGAAGCCCACAAGCCCACGATACAGTATTTGCCCCCCTTTTTTTTTTTCTACACTTAAATTCCAATGATCATATCAGCAGAAATGTGACTTACTGTTTTGCTCAAGGACAGGTAGCTGTACTGGGGAAAAAAAAAAAAAATCCAAATCGTCACCCCTTAATTACCATCTTTGACCTTATTTGACTCTTGACTCCAGATTAATTAGAAGGGATGGTTATTAAAAATAGTAGTACGATTCTGTGTTAAATAACTTGTATTTGTTGACCACTTGACAAATGAAAGAAATATTCAGTTGTATCTCAATTACTATAAGTATCTTTAACTCCTGATAGTAAGCTTAAAATTGACAAAGTGTATTAAGTTTCCACCACCATGCCTTGGCACCATAATGCGTAATAGAAAAGTGAGATAAATTACAGGTGGAACTTATTGTCATATTACATCAAAGTGTGCAGAGTTTCACACAGCAGTTTGTCAGGGTTTTGAGTACTGAAGTTTGTTTAGACTGTTTAGATGATTTATGTACATATAAGAGTGTTACGTGCAATATCCACACGTATCATTGATACCAACGCAGACAAGTGACATCACTGCAGTTGTGGTGAGAACCTGATCCAGTACAGTGGTCTTTTATATAAATAAACTCTTTTTCTTCCCATTTATGTTTGTCACACCACAAACACAAGAAACACACCACACACACACACACACACACAAAGATTACAACTCACCTCAATTGGTCCACTGAAACAAAAGTCAAATAGCTACAGAAGCAGTTGTGATTTCAGTTTGATAAGGCTGAGTGAGTTCAGAGGTCATGGTGCCTGAAGTATCAGTGGAGTCAAGTTAGATGTTAACTTACCTCACCATCTGCTCACAACACACAAAACAATCTGCTTTGCTTCAGATTCAGCACGCTGAAAGGATTACTAAAGAGGTTTCACCTCCTGCTGAAGGTGATGGTGATCTTCTACACTGCCATCACCAAATCCATCCTCACATCCTCCATAACAGTTTGGTTTCCAACCAGCGCGCCATCCACTCTGCTGAGTGATTGGCTGCAACATCCCTTCTCTCCAGGAGATGTACATCTCCAGGACCTGGAGACGTGTAGGCACCTCTCTCATCCTGGACACAAACTGTTTAAGTCCCTCCTCTCTGGCAAAAGTCTCTGGTCCATCAGGACCAGGACCTCAGGACACCAAAACAGTTTCTTTTCCACTGCAGTCTGTCTACTGAACAGTGCCCCAACACCACACCCCCACCCCCACGAACCCTAACTCATTTATTTATCTCATTTTATTTTTATCTTTTAATCTATTGTTGTATGTATTTCAGATGTGTATATAGGACTCCCTTTTTTCACTTTTTGCCTACTCTCTGTAGAAATTTTTTCACCATTAAAAAAAATTCCTAGTACTGTAAAATGGTTTTTACTGTATCTGGCAAAAAAGTGTTAATAATCGGATCGGGTGGGCTAGCTGGTCGGATTTCAAGGTTTTGTAAGCTTTCAGATAGATCACCTTAGTGCTAAATTAGTGGTTTCCAACCCCTGTCTGAAACGAGCAGAGTTTGCTGAACTCCCACATGAGCGCGTGCAAGATAGTGAAAAAGCTCAGCGTGAATGAGAATCGCTTAAAGCACATTGCTTTGAAGAGTGCAGCCAAGGTTAAAAGGTGCTGTACAAATGAGACCATTTACCATAAATCTAATACATTTACTGCATAACCACGTTGACAACATGTGTATATAACCCTGTGTTGTGTTTGTTTGATGTGATTTGTTGTTTAGCTATTCAGTCATCCAGAATGAAAGGTCAATAAGAAATTAAGCTTGTGAGGAGTGAAGAAAGTGGACCACAGTCCGTCTTCCTATTTTAAAACTCGATCCATTTTCTTTCCTTGCCCATACCCTTTCTGCATTCTGCTGTTTTGCTTGGCTTCTCTACTCTCCTTCTTTTCTCTCTGCTTCAGTTCACGTATTCAAAGTGAATTGAATTATTCACATAATCACACAGTAATTGCTTGTCTGGAGTGAAAGGTGTACAGTAGTTGTGGGCAATTATTAATATCTGTAATAACCTGGAATTTTCCATAATTAAACTGTCCCTTCCTTCCACCCCAGCTGTCAATTCTCATATTATTTCTCTTTCAGTCTTTCTCAGGCTGGTTTATTTCCACTGGTTTTTCTGTGCAACCCAGCCTTTTCTCCCTCTCCTGTCGTTAGTTCACCCCCTCTCCCTTGGTTACCTCGCTCCATCTCCTCTTAACAACTGTTTTCCTCCATCCCTCTCTTTCCTCACTGTGTTATTCTAGCTTAAGTGTAAGTTTCTTCCAACCTCAGCACTGCTGAAACTCAGCATACAGTACTTTTCATTGGCCATAGCTCGCCCCTTCGTTTTTTTCTTCTTCTTCTTTTTCATCATTTCCTCCTGAAATTCCCTCCACTTTTCACAAAACTTCCCTTTCGAATGTCTGACAAACACACCTCCACACACGTTGTTGATGTTGAGTCTCTTGGTGTCAAAGCTCTCGGGTACTCGTGTAATCTGAACATCTGCGGTGCTGACTGTGTTAACAAATGTTAATTTGACTGCTGTTTGGAGAGAAAGGCTTAAATCAATGTGGCGAGCTCATTTGATTCACAGCATGCGACCTACAGCGAAAGCAGGCCCCCAATTAAAGGTTGTTTGTCAGGAGAGGATTTGAGAAATGTAGAAAATATTGAAGGAAAAAAATAGTATTATAATAGTATTCCTCCCCCCTCTAACTCTGAGATATTTTCTTTTCCTCAGGAGTTCCCAGGGTTCTTCAGTCCAGGTTCAGTCTTCCCCTGGCACTGGTGTGTGTACCTTCATCTCCAGCCAAAACCACCAATTTTAAGATCACCATTGATACCAATCAACCTCCAGTTGACCTCAGCTCCATCTTCCGAGGTAGCACACGGCAGTCAAACAAACCAAACACGCATACTGATCTCTGTCTGCAGGTTCACGAACCAACGAGGCTCTGCATTTAAACCAAACATTTTTGTAAAACAAAACCCAAAGACACACACACGCAGGTTTTGATAAATCTCCAAAGCATGAACAGAAGGCAGTAGGACTCAGTTCTGGAATGAGGTTTCTTCTCTTATTCGAAGGTTTCAGCCTTATATTGCTGGTCTTGATCCATTTTTACTCTTTTTCTACTCCCAATTTTTTTTTTTAACATGTTTCTAACTGAAGTTTGTTGTGGTAAACGGGTCAAATAAGAAAAACTGTTCAAACTTTCAGACTTAATAATGAATCGCTTTGAATAAAAGGGTCCCAATATAAATGATAGTATCACTAATAAATCTGAATAATTTGGCTTAAAATTTGCAACGTGGCCTCCTGAGGGAATCACATCAAGACAAATGACAAAAATATGAACCGCAGTGAAGACAAAGGAATGAGCGGAATGTATAACTCTGACAATGTTTAAATATTTATATGAATAATCAGCAGATATGTCACTGATTATACATTTATATAAATGTGTTTATGCATGTTTGCCTGTGCTTCTTGCATTTCAGGTCAGAAAGCCATTTTTGTTTTTTCACTTATGTGCCAGTCAGCTACAGTCAGCAGCTGTCACATCTAAACACAGTATTGTTTTTTTTTGTAATAATGGATTTGTGTGAGCCTACTTTCTGTTTCTTTGTAAACTGTGAGACTGCATCTTGTTCTGCGTTGGCGTCCTGTATCATGATAGACCGCACTATCTGTCTCATCACACTCTTTTATTTCTTTCTGTCTCCCTCTGCAGAGCTTTCAGCCTCATCAGGAGATAAGGATGGGAATAGTTTGGCTTTCCAGTTTCTGTCAGGAGCCAAAGTTACTGTTCTGGCCTCCAAGACCTCCCGTGAGTCTGACAACGCCATCACATAATATAAGGGCTTGTTTATTTGTATTAAGGCTAGTTTAAATATGGGATGAAACCATTTCCAAATCACATCCACGTCCACTGAGCTTTTCCTGAAAACTTCAGATAGTTTTTGATGTCTTTTGTAAACCATTTATAACCAATATTATCAAACACACCCTTGATTTATTTATTTATTTTTTTTGATCAGGGTCATCTTTCTGATAAATGGTGATTGTTTTCTGTCTCATTGTTTAAAGCAGAGCACCTACGCTCTGTTTCTTGGCACCTATATTTCACTAACTGACAGGCTGCAGTGGTTCGTAGTTTTTAATATGCATAACTTTCTGACAGGAAAAGTTTATTATTTTTTGTTTAAACTTACTTTGGAGCTGCATTCACTCTTGCAGCTGGAAGCACAGCATGTTCAGCAAAAATTATCATGCCCACCCAGATGTTATGTTTCCATCACTCCCAAATGAAGCAGGAGCCAAAAAATATCCACAAGCACAGCAGAGACATTTAACATATGGGACTGAATTGTACAAAAGTCATATTTTAGTCTTCGTTACAGTTTATTGGGCTTTTATACCTCTCAGCATATATGTATTTAACGTCTTCATGTGTTTATTATTAAATTTGCAACTAGCATACTTAGCCTGTGTTTGCTTTCTCTGTCAGAGCGTTACCGCATTCAGAGTGACAGTTTTGAGGACATGTGGCTGGTGGTAAAAGAACTGGTTCAGAGGTTTGATCAGCATTTCTCAAATTTGGGCATCAAAGACTTCAAGAAAAGCTTCAGCGGTTCGCTTCCACTGCAGGACTACTTCTTGTCTGTCGACCACCACTTTCAGGTACAAACACACCCACGTGAGCTCAGAGGTTATACACATCTGATTTATAGATTTCCATTGAATAGAAGGTAAAAGTATTGCTTTGTCTTCGTACGTGTTAGCTGCGTGTCAGTGCTCAGCAATATCAGGATCTACTGTCTGAGCGAGCTGTCCAGTTCAGAGCCATCCAGCGCCGCCTCCTCACTCGATTCAAAGATAAAACCCCGGCACCTCTGCAGAACCTGGACACACTGCTGGATTCTACTTACACCCAGGTCAGAGACACGTACAGTCATTTATTTAGGGACTGAGTCAACAGAGTACTAGATGTAACTCCACATGGATTTAAAGTAAAGCCAGACAGCATGACTCAGCTTCTGATTAGGATGAACATTTAGGATGCCAGATATCCCACATGGCTAGATAACAGCTAAGAAATTCCAGTGGAAGTTAGATGAATCTAGTGAGTCAATAACAGCCAAATAACAGCTGTATCTGTTAAAATAAGTGACTTTTTATGTGAGTGTCCAGCTGGGTGTGTGCTCACAGCTAATCACCACAGCAGAGGAAGTCCATAAATCACCAGAATATAAACTTGTAAAGATCCTTACACTCTAAATCCAGACTAACATATCATCACTGCCCGTCTCAGTGGATATGCATTTATATTTCTGATGTCTAATTTGAATTTTAGGTCTTTGGAGAGAATATATTTGAAACATAATGACATCTTGGACGGTCTTTACTTTCTGACACCTTAAAGGGGCCATCTGAGAGTTAGGTCTGTTAATGTTGAAATAAAGTTTTGATTGGCTTTAAGCTTTTAGTTGCAATGGTTAATGCTGTAGCAAATGCTTTAAAACAGATAAAAAGAAAGACAAATGTACATGTGCATTAAATCAAAGCAGTCATAAAGCTTTTGTCTGCCTTTGTTTAACTTGACGGTATGGAACTGTTTTGATGTCTTTGTGATATTGTGTGCGAGTGTGTGCACTTGTGAAAGAGTGAGTGAAACAAAGTGATGGTTGCTTGCTCCTGCTATTTACTTTAGAGGCTGAATTGTCGGTCATCACTTCCACCGTCTGTTAGCTTCTCGTTAACGGAACAAGACTGTGTGACATCATCTTTACATTAGCTTTTAAAGTTGCCTGTACGTCACTGTTTAGCTCTGCGTGATCAGAGCCACGCTCTCTATCCAGCTCAGAGCTCAATAATGCATTCATTTGATGCAAATGCACTTTCAGGGTTGTGAAACTTTGTTGGACCTTAATGAGAGGAAATGAATGAGCTTGTTGAAGTTCTTAATGCCATGTAAATCCAAATAAACAGTGTTCACCTTGGATTGGCTTGGTTTTTGCCAGGATAAGCAATCAGGGTGCCTGATCTAAACACGCCAGCCCTAAATGTTAATATACTTTCTCTGTTTAATGTCTTCAGCCTAAACCATTTAATCAACAGCACTTATTGCAATCATCCTTCACCAGCAATGTTTTTGTTGGAATGCAATTGAGAGATTAAGAATGAACCAACAGCAGGTAGATTCTGAGTCATATAATACAACTTACTGAATATCAACAAAAACCCCTTGGGTCCATACACAAACAGTAGTTTCACAATGAACTTGTCATAACTGATCTTTAAAGGCTCAGGAAGATACAGCAGTTAAATTACAGAAATTATTTACATATGAAGCTTTGATTGCCCCCACCCTGGGGGCCACCATGTTTCAGGGTGTGGAGAAGGTTGACCTCCTAATGGAAGGTCAGCAGTGAATGAGCAAATGAGATACCCATTGTTAAAAGCTTTAGAGGACCTCAACAAAGTTAAAAAGCTGCTGTACACTTCCATTTAGCCAGCTCTTTTCAGGATGAAGAGTCTTATGTAACAGGCTACCATTATTTTTTTGTTTTGTTTTTTTTCCATTTTTTGTTTTGTCTGCTATCACCTTTTGGTTTTCTGATTAGGAATTTGTTACCTCTCAGTGGTAATGTCCTTATATGAGAACAGAACAATACTAACCTAACTAAAACAGCACATTTTAATGAATGTTGATGCAGTACACTGTATAATTAAATATAACTTGAGAAAATGCTGGCTACATTTGAATTAGGATTTAGAATGACTGCTAAATGAGTTCACCTGTCTGCTAGAAACAGCTTTCAGGCAACAACAAAAAAAACAAAAAAAACAGCTATAATAACTAAACCAGAATAGGTCTGCAGGTCCAGATGGTCACAGCCCCAGAGTCCAGAAGATCTGCAGACCAGCTATGTGAGATTCTACAGGCCCTCTGTCTTGGTCAGAGCCAGGAAAAGGTTCTAGGGAAGACATTCAGCTTTGTTCTTGTTTCAAAAATTCTCATCAACCTAATCTCAACATTTATAGACCAGCTGCCTTAACATCACACATGATGAAAGTCCTAGAGAGGCTGCTATTGGCCCAACCTAAATACTGTAAGCAAATTCTCTTCATGGCCCACTGCAGTTTATCATCATGGAATTACAATGGTAGATGCCATCATCTTTCTCCCCTTTAATGAACCGACTAATTTCGACTATATATAGATTAGTGTTCACCTGGACAATAGTGTGGGTGAGTATTGTAGCTCTGAAGCTGTTTACAAGAAAGGACAGAGTGGACGCTGTGTCTCAAGGAAGTTTCAATATTTGAAGCAAGATGCTGCGTAACCTTTTTACGTCTGGTGTGGAGTGCCGTCTTATTTGCTGTTATCTGTAAGAGCATCAGAGCCAGTGAATGAAAAAAAAATGAACAAACCGATAAAGAAGTCTGACTGCTGGGGACTGCTCAGAAGCTTCTGCATCTGTTCATGCAAAGAGTAATGTTTTATAAATTGCAAAACATGGACAAGACTGCACATTCTGAGCATTACACAGTGATTTAAGAAAAGGAAAATCTTTTAGACAAAACATACCAGCAGATAACGGAAATATCCCTGTAACATAGTACATACAGGTCATACCGATACGAATACCAATTATTTTTAGCCTCTTGTCACAAGTAGGTGATATTCCATCGTTATGTCATTGCAGATAAGTAAGAAAACATGGAAAAGCGTCATACAATACCATTCTTTCAAATAAAAATGCAGAGTATATTACAAATTTTCCATTGAAATAAAGTTAATGAAATGTTATTCAACTTAATTTCCAGGTAGAATATTTTTGCAAAGCTGTCTAACATCCACTAGTTGACAAGAGTTAACCATATGCTGCAACATTAGCAGGACAAGGCTTCCTCTGACTGTGATAATATTGAGGCTGTTGCTGCCATAGTTATAGACCAATATTTAAACAAATTTTTATTTGAATCACTCAAACATAGGAAACAAAAAAAAACAAACCAAAAAAACTTGAACATTCCTATGTTTTGTCTTTATCGAGAGTTGAGCATAACAGTGACCAAGCTTCTATGTTGACGTTCTTAGTGCTTCACTAAGACTTGTATGCAGATGTCTACTAGAAGTCATTGCATTTTCTTTTGCATGTCTCTAAAACTTTGTGTAACCTTGTAACTAACACTGCTGGTTTCCGATCTGTAGCTTGTATCGCCTGTCGAAATGTCTTTGTCTGATGTCATTCTAGCTGTTTGTAGCTGTGAAATCATGATTCTGCTTCCACAAGCTAATGCTTTCTTCTGTCACTCCTGTCCATCACCCATTCTTCCTCTCAGCCTTTCTTACATCTCTCTTTCTTCTGTTCCCGCAATCCAGCAGCTCATATGCGGGAAGTTTCTGACACACTATACACTCTGTAATGTATACATACTCACCGTAATGGAGGCTATCGATGACTGTTGGGGAGAGTGATGAATCCGTCAAATTAATAATTCATGTTAATATTAAGAGCTGTCCTTCCGTGGCTGCAGCCAGTTCAGCAGTTTGGCCGATTGGAATCTGCATCATATCCTGCTTTTTAGTGTTTGAGGCGGGTTGTGCTATTAATTTTATTTTTCCTGACTTTTTCTGTCATCTGAGTGGATTTTATTTAATTGATTGTTTATTAATTCTCTTGGTCAATTCATTCCCCCCCATCATTGAAGCTCATCTTTCATCTTCCCGATTTATTACATCAACCCTTTGCTCAGAGCCATTTTTGTGGCGTTCATATAGAAAGGTAGGACGTTGCTTATTGACTTTAAAATGTACGACCTCTTCCAGTCAGACCAAAACGATGAGTCCCTAGTTAAATCCCTCCACCAGGTGAAACCTTGTTTGACAGTTAAGAAAGGTAGAAAATTTATGGACGTTTACCTCATGTAGGTGTGGCTCCATGCCTGCAATCAGACTCTTGTTAGAATTGCAAAGGAATGTGTGGCAAATCAGGAATGTTGGGAAACCAGGCACCTCTTTCATTTCGGCTCTCAGAAATGTCTGCTGGGTACATTTTCAGCATCAATCTTGGGTGCTGGTGTGGGGGTGGGGGGTGGGGGGGATTTCCCTCTTGTTAGCAGCATTTTTGTCTCCACATGTAGTGGCCGGCCATTGCGGACGAGCCGTCAGAGATAAGAGGAACAAGTTCCCTTATGAGAATACTCTGTGGTTGGCCCTTCATTTATGCAATGGAGGATAATATTTCCATTGTTCGTGCTGCGTATATAAGGCTATATTTTATTCATGAACTCCTGAGAGCAAGTAAGTCATGTCTGACTTTGTGCAAGAAACATTTTCATCTGTTAACTACAGTAGCTAAATTCCAAAAAGAAACACCCAAGTGCTGCAAATAGTTACTGAAGACAGATGAGTTTCTGAATAAAGTGAAACGCATGAGTGATTCGGTTTATTTGTCATTGCAGCTGGTATGGAAGACAAACCTGCTCTGAACTTAATTCACTAGTTTGTTTGGTGGCTGGAAGTAATTTCCAGCTCTCTGTGTTTCTGTCTTCTCCTGTAGATGGAGGTGAGTTTTTCCTCCGCCTCCCTCTCCTGTCACCGCTTAAAAAGTCATCAGTCATCACAGCCCCTGTATTTTACGCTCTCCCCTTTAACTCACACTTGATTAATTTCCCCTGGCAGAGGTTAGTCTGGGATTAGTGCTCCTCACTCTAACTAACCTGCTCACCTCTTAAACTTGAGGTTGAATCCAGGACTGTCACCTAATGGAGTAAAAACTAAAGAACAAATGACCATTTGTGGTTGAGGAAAGGGGCCAAAAAGACCTGATAAATTGAAAATAGACTTTTCAATTTTCATAAATATTTTCCACAGTGTTGTTTCCTCTGGAGGCAAAACTCTTGTAATTTGTTAGTAGTAGTATTGACATTAATATTAGGCTAGAAAGAACTGCTGTCTGGGGGGTGGTGGTGGTGATGGGGCGACTCGAGAGACAGGCCGAGCCAAACCAACTGGAGTCTCCCTATAATTATGAGTTCAAACGCTGGAAGAGGGCGGTTCGCTGACTGACGGGGTGACTGACAGGCTGTCCAAGGGCCTTGCAGGGCCCCTAATGGAGGCCTCTGGTAGACAGCAGCTTGATTTATCTGGCCCCAAATGGAGCTCTAAACATGGCTGAACACAGATCCTACTGTAGAGAGAAGGACCACCTCCATTAACAGCGGGGTTTCTCACATCCAGGGTACATGTCTGCATAGCCACGAGTGCAAAAGAGGGTATACTTTTAAAGCAAGTATAAATGCATGTGTGTGCTTTCTGCATACTTCATCTGGCAATAATTATATTTTCGTCTTAAGGAAAGTATATTCATGTAAGCATGGACTTACACTTAGACATCACTGAGTGTTTTCAATTATTGTGTTTTACCGGATAATAACGGCATGATTCTTTGCTTTGAAATGTATGTATCCTACTGAAAGTTTCCTGGAATTATAAATGGATTAATTGAAAACTGATTCATTGTTGGATTCATCAGACATGCACTAGAAACAGCAAAAGGACACAAAACCACCAGCTGTGAGGCAGACAGACTCTTGAAATGCAATGAAAGCAGTTCCTTCCATGTTGGAAAAACCCCACATGATCAAAAATCTTTATTTTATATACACTGATACAGAAAAATAGACTCCAGGTGTGTTCCGATATCCGTACTTCAATAAGCACACTTAAACGCAGTACACTCTCCGCACTTATTAAGTGCAAGTAATTGTCGTTCAAAATCGCATACCCAATGGTCCACTTACAAGAAATTACCCGCCAAAAACTTTTGAAAGGTGAACCAGAGAAATACAGGCAATTATTAATATGTAAAACATCTGTAAGGTTCAGGAGCTGCAGTCAATCCAGTTGCCTTTGTTGCCGTTATGGTAGCCATCTTTCTTTTATTTTTTTCAAGCCAAGTTGGGTTCGCCTGGCTCCGCCTCTTCCGCTACGTAGCTAAGATGGTGGACATGGAGTGCAAAAAGTGTACATTGCTCCACACTCAGACTGTGTTCCAATATCCATACTTTCCATACTTACTATACTCGGTTTGAGTACGTAGGGTGTTACGATTACAATTGCGACAAAAATAAGTGTACTGACAGGACCCGGATGGTGTACTGAAAACAGCCAAAACGTGCAGAACTATGTATACTTTTCGTACTTCATGTCAGCCATCTTAGCTACGTAGCAGAAGAGGCGGACCCTGGCAGACCCAAGTCAGCTCGAAAAAATAAAAGAAAGAAGGCTAACATAACGCAACAACGGTAACTGAATCGTCTACAGCTCTTAAAGACTTAAAGATACTTAAAGATATAAATTTTGGGGGTTTTACATTTTAATAATTTGGGTGGTGATGAGCCGAGGCTGCAGTAGTGACATAGCTTCCAGTAAGTGGACCATTGGGTATGAGATTTGGAACGACACTTACTTGCTGTACTCCACTTTCTAAGTGCGGAGAGTGTGCTGCGTTTAACTGTACTCATTTAAATATGAACACAGCATCAGTGTTTTGGCTGTTATGAGTGCATCATCCAGGTTCTTTCAGTACACTGCCGCAATCATAATCGGAACGCCCTCTGTACTCAAACTAAGTTTAGTAAGTTCTTAAAGTATGGATATTGGAACACACGGCTGGGACAGCCCAGGATTCTTGTTAGGTAGTTGTAACTGTGGTAGTTGTAGGGCACTCATGGAAGTGCAGTCATATGATAGAGAGGATAATAATTCTAATTGTAATTATCAGCACATAATGAAAAAAAAGTGGTCATTACCAAAAAACATCAAGGAATATATCATGTAGTTCATGTATTTTTCATCTAATTTCAATATTCCTGTGGTTGCAGTTGGGAGCACTTCTTCTTTACAATGTTGATGGAGTTACTTATTCTCTTGTAATGATGGAAGCTGTAAGGGTGAACGTACTTGTAGTTTGAAGCGTGTGTACTCATGCCAGTGTATTTTCACATTAACAAGTGTGTGTTTGTGAAATGAGGCAGAGCATGTGTGTTAATCTGGTACGAACAGCAGCCCTCAGGTGCACTGTGCGCTTGATATTCAGTTCAAAGAGCAGGCAGGAGTTAGAAACTTCCTTTCACATTCTCTCCATCTGAATAAATGTCTGCTCTACGCAGGGGACATATCCCTCCCACAAACATTTACACCCGTGCTTTCTCCTGCTCCTGCCATCACACACTCACAATGAGAACCTTCTTGGAAGTACAGAGGGGTAGCGGTGGTCTGGTTTGTTTTCCCTCAGACGGTCTGTTTATGTGACTGCCTGTCTTATCAATGAATGGCTGTCTTTCATCCAGCTGAAAGACCCTCAATGTTCTGTGTGTCATTTGGGGGTCGACTGTCTCCTGGAATGGAGATTTTGTCTTTTTCGCCTGACAAGGTGCAAAATCAACTATTCCCCTGACACACATATACACTGGCTGAATGCAGGTAGACAAGCAGGTAAGAAAAGAATATATTATTTAATTCATAATGGCACACATTATGTAAGCCCTTAAAATCAAAAAAGGTCATTAGTTATCGGACTTAAGTCGAGGACCATGATTCCAAATGAAAGTTAAAAGTTCTTTGTCCCCTGTCTGGTATGTCGTTTGGGGTATTTTCCCCTTGTACTGTGCCCATTAAATCGCAACGCCAGAACAATTTGAAAACACGATTGGGTTTAATGTGTTTGTTGATCCGTATCAGAATTTTGCTTTCAATTTGTTTATCGGCTTTCCAACTTTGACTTCCTATGAGTAAATTTGATTATTTTGTTGTCCTTTTTTGGTTATTTTTGGATTCAAATAGTCATCTTGTTTGTTTCCAAGTAGCATTATGTCATTAAAAAGCATGCTTCCAGTAAAAATGCTTTAGGTTTGGTCTTTTCCAGCTTTGAGATATCAACAGATCTAAATAATGTTTGCGATGAAAATTTGCTTCTCAGCGCAAACCAGATATCCATTGCGACGACCACTAAATGGGTTTGGGCCCAGTCTGACTCTCATTTCTATCCCTCAGGCTTGATGAGGTTCAGTTCAATGTTATTTATCTCCCCCCAGATTTTAATCAGGCTTGGGCTTGTTAAATGCTGCCGTGGTTACGGGTGAGATAGCTTCTAATCCCTATTGGTACCACAAGGGTCTTATATACTATAGATGGAAATTTATGTTAAAAACGTGGAAGAATGAGGAGAGAAGTGAGGATGAAACATCTGTGTTGCTCTCTTATCAGAGAGGCATAGATGACCTGCCAGAGGATTTCCTCATAGATGTGGTGGAGTTTGAGGAGCCTTTATTATTAACATATGGATGTGGTCAGGAGTGGGAGGAGTAGGAATCTGCGAAGGAGGGGTTCAGTGGGGGGAAATTCAGAGATGGATAGAAGAGATGGTGAGATGAAAAGGCAAAGACTGGAGAGACAGAAATACAAAGATTCAGGATTGTGTGTATAGAACAAATGTGGAGACACAAACGCAGAAAGTTGAAGAAGTGGATTGAGGGAGTTCAAAAGGACACAGAAAAAGAAATCAAAGCTGTTTTTATAGATAAACTGCATTTGCGAAATTTTCCAGAAGTATTTCAGAGGAGCCTCGCATGCAAACCCAAATGTCCTCAGCATTTCCAGCAGGCTTCTTGCATTGATTTTATATCCAGCGACCTTGTTAGGTGTGTGTAATATCAGCACCCATGCTTGAATAGCGTGGCAAATACCATGGAACGTTTTCCTCAAGATCGTGCACTTGTTGATAAGAGTTGCTGCTTCATATACAGTTACCTTTGTGAAAATCGATTGGTCAAACTTTATTTACATAGAACTTTACAACAACACAGAGGATGCCAAAGTCCCTTGTGTTTAAAACAAGAAAAATCACAGCAGACCCAAGTACTTTGACATAAATGGTAATGAATTGACAACAATACAAATAAAATAAATCAAGGATAAAAATCTGAAAGGGACATTGTGCTAAAACGTGTTCCCAGCCTAACTAAACAAGTGAGTCTTCAGGTTGGATTACAACAGGGCCAGATCAGTAGTACCCACTGCTGGTACCAGGACCTGAGGACATCTAGCAACATTATAGCAGATGACTGGAGAGCTCTGCTAGGAGCTAGCTTGTTGAAAGTTCTCATAAATAAGGTGGAGCAAGGCCATTAAGAGCTAAAAGACGAAGCCGATAAAAGCTTGATTTAACAACAGCATCAGTGTGTTTGCCTAATTTTAAATTCTTTGTCAAAGATAACCCCTAAATTTTTCACTGCTTTTCTCACACTTAAGTTAGGCAGTGAAGTGTGCTGTAAATCAGGAATAGCAAGGGCTGTGTGTTCAGTTTTACTTTTATTCAAATGACAGCGTTTTGGGATAACCTTTATCAAAAAACAAAGTCAAGACCTTGAAGAGTCATGTTTAGCTGGAAAAACTTAAATCAGTTCCCTTTTTTTCTATGAACAAAAACATTCTTTTTTGTTTTTAAAGGATTTCTTTAAAAAAAAACAAAACGAAAACAACGTTTTCTTTAGAAAACTTTATTCAAGTTAATGCTGTCCTGTTATGTGACTGTATATTGTTTTCCATTCATCACTGCCGTGGCCACAATCCAAATGCATGTGGGATTGATATCAAAACCATCACAGGAGGCGTCATCCATCATTTTTAACACGCTGTTAACAAAACACAGCGATTTGATTAGCTTACTTTTTCCTCATGTCCTCTGCACTTCACCCAGATGCCACTCCACTGGAGAATCTCCTGCTGCAACCGGCAGGATTGAACGAAAACTGCAACAAGACTGCGCGACAAGTCCAGGCCTCATTCTCCAGAAATGTTCCCGTGTTCATGCGTGAAAATTGCTTAAGAAGTGGAGGGACAGATTAGACAAAGAAGATAACGAAAGAAAAATGTGCAAAGAAATGAGAAAATGTATATTACATTCAAAGGAAATATGAAGGAAATATGGGAGATGGAGGGAGAGTCATGGCTGATCTCCTTGTTCCTTTCGCTCTTACCTCTCCTCTGACGTCAGAGCTGAAAGAATCTCACTTTTATTAACTTTTTCTCCATACTCATCTGCTTTCATCTGTCTGTTTCCCGAGTGGTCTGATCCCACCATCACATCACAATGGGACAACAAAAAGCAAAAAGGGACACTAAAGAAAAAAGGAAGAGAGGGTTAAGTGAATGAAAAAGAGCAAATATAAAATGTATGCATAAGGCAAGTGATTGCCTTCATAAGCACGGAAACGGTAATAGTATGTGGAAAAAGTCATTGTGTGTTTTCCAACTAAAAACTAAAGTTTAGACTCTTAACAAAACATTTCCCTCCATGCTGACCACACAATTTTTTATTGTGTCCTGTTGCTGAGCACCAAGTGGAGATTTAATAAGTAATCTATGTTGGAAAGCTGTCCGGTTGGAGATTAGTGCAGCAGAGCTTATAGACTGGAGCCTTTTTTTTTTCTTTCTTTCTTTGACTTTAATTAAACAGTTTGATGGGTCCGTGCCAACAACCCCAATGTGATTTTACACCGTCCCGTAGTGGACATTGACTTTGGAAGTTTGTGGCTCACAATTAAACACCTCAGTCAAAACTGTGGTGGTGGTGAGATCCAAATCAAAGCTCACTTTGCTTAGAATCAAAGGTGAATTTTTACTCTGTGGTATCAAGACCCTTCAATTTTTCTGGTACAGAAGTTTTGACTGTAACATGCAAAACCACAGAGGGGTGCTGTTTACATACTGGTTTGGTCGTGGAAAGCCTTTGTTTAGCCGTAGTGTAAATGAAATCAACTTTGCAGCTCACAAAACAATATGTCTAGTTTCTATGCTGTCAACCGCAAACTGTAAACGTGTACGCACTCAGTGACGCCACGAGTCAAAGAACCAAAGCGATGTGGTGATTGAAATGTTCCATTTATGTCCTGTGCCCTCTACTGACAGCTGTCACCGTGGTTATTTAGTAGGGAGAGGTTGCATTTTAAACAAGGCTTTTTGGAGTGGAAGAACTAAGTTACTGTAAACAGTGATGTATGTGTACTAATAGATTTTTATATGTATTGTAAAAATATTAATGTATGTTCTACATATTCAAAGTCACAGCAAGTTAGAGCAAGATTTCATATTAATGTGAATAAGAGACTAAAGTGACCATAACAGCAGATTTAAGGGTAGAATGTTAATGAAAATGGAAAGAAAATGGGAAAAACAATTTAACTAAAATGTGAAAGAAAGATAGGATAAAAACTCTAGAAAATTTCCTCCTTTTAACATTTTCTCTGACGTAATCCAACGTTAGCTTGACTTTTTTGATTCCTCCTTCTTAGTGTAGATGTTAGCAAACATTTGAGACCAAGACCTTCATGTTAGTGTATTTCACACAATTATAACACTACATTGTAAGTTTATATACAAAGTGGTTAAAACAAGAATGTCAAGAGTGTCTAGAGGCTCCACAACTGATATAGGGACTGTTTAAAAAAACAAAACAAAACCTTGTTGGGCAATCCTGAGCATCCTCTTCACAACGCAGTGATTCAGCAACAGTGTCTTCAGTCAAAGACTTCTTCAGACCTGCTGCAACACAAACCGCTACAGGAGATAGTTTTGCCTGAGAAATAGAATCACACACACTAACAGAGGTTTTGTTTTAGGAATTGTTCCAACTTTTCTAGAAATGGTGTTATAAAGGATACAAGACTGAGCAACAGCATTCAATTGAGGATCATTTAATCAACCACAAAATAAATAAAAATAATGCCTCTATTACTGTCACTCCTATGAAGGTCACTAACAACCTGCACTCTACAACATACAGAAAATAAGACCATACCTGTCTCAGGACGCAACACAACTCCTGGTACATCGATTACTGCAATGCCCGATGCTCGATAAGATCCCTACAGAAGATCCAGAACGTGGCGGTGCATCTGGTCTTTAATCAACCCAGAAGGGTCCATGTTGTCACACTTCTATTCATTGAGCTCCACCGGATACCTGTGTCTGTCCGAATAAAACACAAGTCGCTGACACTCCACACCTGCTTATATGAACTCAGTTGTAAGGGCTTATGTGCCTTCTCTTGAGTTGTGCTCATTGCTCTTCACACAAGGCAATCTCAGTTGAGGCTCACCAACGTGGTTCCTCAACAGTGGAACAAGCTACCAGTAGCAAAAAGAGCAGAGAATACTCTCCTCTTCTCAGAATATCTGTTGTAGCTGCCTTCTGTCTTCTTAACCTGCATTTGCATCGTGTCCTAGCTGTACTGACTTGTATGCTGCACTCTGTTATAAGACGCCTTGGATAAAAGCGTATTGAAGTGTCTGATGTGTGGCCCTCGTCTACTTTAACTGTGAGAACATGAAGGACTATAATAATGAAGGGGAGGATATTTACCCATTAGGACCCCAAACAAACATGAGCAATAGGCTCAGATTAATGATTCCCATTTGAGCAAGTCTTTGCAGGTCTGTGGGGGCACGGACTGCTAGATAAAAAGTTTATATACTGTAAAATGTGGCGCAAACGTACAGGCACACACACACACAGACTGTGACCTCATGACTGAAAGGTTTCCATATGCATTGGATTTCTGATTAAATAAGCTCCTGTTTATTGAGAAAATGCAACTGCAACAATGATGTCTGTGTGTGCAGTTCATTCCATTATTGAATTGGCTGTAATTACAGTATAGCTGCATACAGAGCATGTCATGTGGTCAGATGTGTGGAAACCATGTTCAGTGGACTTGTTGGCAGTTGAATGAACTGTGATATTTTGTAATAATGTGCAGATTTGTATTCAGATCAGCAGATAAAGGAACTGGGACAATTACAGAAAACGTTTGTGTTCATGTCTCTGTTACAGGAAACATATAAAGTAACATGTATGACATAATTTACAAGCTCTCAAGTCTTATCTGATTTCTCACTTGTTTTGACAGGTTTCATGTGACATGAAAATGCTTCTAATCTGTTTAATTCTATTAGTTTTATTACTAATGCATTCTTAGGAATTCAGATTTCTCAGAAAACCAAGTTAGAGAATGCATTCAACTAATTAAGCAAACTGGCCTTGTGATAAATTTCTCAGGAAGATTTGCCTTTTACAATAAAGACTCGTAATAGGAGCAGGGAATTTGAAAACATATTCAGTGATGATCTGTTGGGATGAATTCAAATGTAACTTCTAGCGTTTTTTTTAATTATTTTTAATTAGTTGAACATATTAAGTTAAATCACAGCTGTAGTTCATTTCTAGGTTAAAGATCTCATAAATATTTGGACTAATTTTGTTTATATTTTAAAAGTTCTGAGTAGAAGTACTTGCTTATCTGTATATCTGCACCTGAAAGGCTTCTTCCAGGACCCTGTTTTGTACCGTTATTCATCTCGTCTTTTTACAAAATAAGTTACAAACAAGATGTGTTGCGTATCGAGTGATTCTGAGGCTTTTTCCGCCAAAATAAATGCAGCTCAGCCTACAGACCTATAGCCAAACATGTCAGGTGTAACTTTAATTGAACAGAAAATGACCATCTTTTTGTGTTGTATAGAAAAATGACATTCTATCAATGCTTGTCTTTTTACTGAAGTATAACGTGCAGAAGGGAAAAAAAAGTAGAGGTATTTAACCAGAAATATCTGCATTTGTTTGGTCTCTGCATCATATTAATGGCTGCATAAGTCTGTTTTAAACAAAATAGCAACACACAAGTTGATGGCCTCAGGACACATAATAACTAATACATTTTAATCAGTGCAACAAAACATTGCAGATATTTGGCAAGAAACATGAAGTCTTTTTGGGAATTGCGTTATTATTAGTCACTGCACTGAAGCTGTTTTGCTCTACACATCTTTTCAAACAAGGCTACAGGCCTGTTACTGCCACGCAGTTCAGATTCAGCATCCAGCTGAAATATGTGCTTAATTTTTAGAAGTATTCATAGATCTCACAGAGGAAGGAAGTGGTGAAAGGAAGCAAAATAATCACGGCCCCTTGCCTAATGAGTTGATGCCTGTTCCCCATTTCTGTCTCTCTCTCTCCCTCTCTATCTCCCTCTCTCTCCTTGTGCCTCTCTAATTAATCACCATGGACGCACGGATTGTTTCTTTTGCATCCTGAAAGTGAGTGCGAGTTGTCTGATTATGAAGAAAAATTTGTTCCAACTACTAAACTTTTCCAATCCAAGAATAAAAAAAAGCATTTCACATGTCTCAGTGGCCACCAGGTGGAGGAGAGAAAGATCAGATTATGATCTGTCTTTCTGAGAGCAGGTTGTGCAGAGGAGCTGTACGCATCTCTGATGTTAGTGTAAAACAAGTCCAAAGTTTTATTTTCTCTGGTGGAGCAGCTGACAGAAATGTGGCACAGAGACGTGGTTCAAATCACCGGTTGCAGCCAGGAATGCTCCGGGTTGTTGTGTCACATACAGTGTCAGCACCAGCTGCTGGTGGGATCTAAACTGCCGCTACAATAGTGAACGGTTGATAGAGAGATGCTGAATTCGGGCATATGCTCCTGCAGCTGCGTCTCGGTGAAATGCATAATTACAAATTGCATAAACTCCATATTTTTTCCTCGTCAACGCTTAAAGCTAGTCCACCTTATTAGCGAGAGATCTCACGAGGGAAGAGTTGTTTTAAACTTCCTCTTTCACCGTCTCTGCTTTGCTCCTGCTCTACATCCACAACACCTCGTCTTCAACTCGTTGGGAATTTGAGGGACAAATTAATCAGTGAAATCCCTCAAGCAACACAGCATCCAAACCACAATGGCAAATGATTCAAAAATCAATGTTATCAATGAGCACTCATAAATACACGCAAAGCTAGAAATAATGGATGGAGCTACTGCAGAAAGCTGGTGTTCTGACTGACTATTCTGAGTTTAAAAAACAAAAAAACTATGGGCCTGTCCACTGCTAACTTGAATCATTGATATTTAAGTGGCAAGCTTGAGGCAAAAAAATAGAAGAAATGTCTGTTTTGAGTATCATGCATTTTGACAGTGAAATATGTTTCTGAGCACACATGACTGATCACCTTTACCAGTTCACTTCCTCTGAAGTGAACCTGTCTGTCTCTGCATGTTGTGTGTGTGTTTATTTTTTTTCCGTCTCACAAACAATGACTGATTTATAAGATTACACATATTTACTGTGTAATCAGTGTGTGTGAGCAAGAGTGTGGCGGCCATGTGACGCCAAGCCAAGGATATTTATCTTGTTGCACTGAATTCCCAGAGTTCTCCTCATTTTTTCCTCCTCTCGCTTTCTCCCTCACTCACATCTCTCTCTTCCTCTCCTCCGTCCTTCAAAGGGGACCATTGAGAGAAATGCAAACATGGGGGGGGGGGCATGCGCGCACGCACGCACGCACATACACACACACACAAAGGTACACTCACATATGCTGCCAGGGGTATGTTTGTAGGCAAAACTTATTTAGTGTGGTTTTTGGAGTTTGAGCTGTCTGTGTACATGTGAGTGTGTGTGCATGTGTGTTTATGCTGAAATAAGTATGTAAAGAGTTAGGTTACAAAGCTACCAGTGTGTTTGATCAGATAGCAGCCCATGTGAAGGTGGACAATGTTATCGCTTCTAGCATCAAAGCGGCTTCAGCAGTGGCCTCTTTTACTTCATTTAAGCATTGTTAGCGTCAGTGAGCTTTCAACTTTTACAGTTGTAAGTTTATGGAATTTTGGTTCAGCTTGCCAAAGCTCCTTAGCTCTAAATTAGTGTCGTTTTCACTGGGACCACAACCAAAACCATCACCTCAGACCTGGCTCTGTGTGTGTGTGTGTGCATGTGTGTGGTGTATGTGTGCGTATGTGTGTGTTTGTTGGCTTTTCAAGTCACTCTGGTCTGGACTGCATCAAGTGTGTGGTTCAGTGCTGGACTGGGAACTCTGTGTGTGAACAGGTTATGTTTCTGTGGGTGTGTGCGCGTGTTTGTATAAGAGAAGATCTATGCAATTATGTGTGTCAGCCTTTAAATGCACAAGATTTCCTTCCCCTTTTCTGTCAGAAGGAAACTGTTATCTTTACTTTAAACTGCCTTTAATTTTTTTATTACAACTGTGAAAAAGAGTTTAAGCAACTGCAGTTGCTTTGCTAATTTTATTATAGTGAAACAGCAGTTAACATATATATTTTTGCACTTACACTATATATACATATGTGTATGTATGTATATATATATATATATGTACACACACACACATACTGTATGTGTATATAATTTATTATTTTTATTTTATTTGTTTATTTTTTACAGTCTATTAATCTCTTTGATCATTAAAAGAAAAATACTTAGTAAAGTGTTCCTAGCTAGAATATTTTGTAATTTGTTCATTTCAACTTTTCAATTTAAAAAAGATTCTGTTTGCGTTGATTTTCTCACACAAGGTCTAGGTACTGTATTTACTCATTTTAAGACCTCATAAGAACCACCGTTTTATAATTTTTTATTTCCTCTCTCTTTTTTCCCCTTTGTTTTTTTTTTATTGAATTTTTTATTTATTTCCTGTATTAATCCCCAGTGGGGAGATGATTCCTCTGCATTTAACCCATCCAGGCTACTACACCTGGAGCAGTGGGCTGCTGCAGTGCCTTGCTCAAGAGCATCTCCTCTGTGGGTGTGGACGTGGAGAGGCCCTGTTCATGCACTCCCCCTCCCTCACATCATTGGCACTGGCCTCGGGATTGAACCGACAACCCTTCATTCACTGGTCCAAGCCCTTAACCAGTAGCCCATAGATGCCCCACATTTCACGTGCTAATATGTAAAAATTGAGACATAAAAGAGGATGAGAAACAGAACTTTTACATGATTTTATATCTTTCATTTCAAGTCTAAACTTCTACAGTCAAATTAATGGACAGACGTGCATAGCAGTGGTAGGAGATGTGACATTTGATCATCAAATCTAATCAAACTTTATTTACGAAGCACTTTTTATGCCCCAAGGCAACACAAAGTGCTTTACATAATAAAAACAATGTATATATTTAAAAAAAAAAAGAAAGTAATAATAATAATAAAAACACATAAAAGCCGTCACACACCAAAAATATAACTATTAGAAACACATAAAAAAAGCAGCCCCCACCCCCACCTCACACACACACACACACACACACACAGTTCTACACAAACATAAACTTCCTCTTTTCTGTCTCTTAAATGGAGTGTAGTTATAAAAATACACTACAAATTAACCAAAATAATTAAATAATTTCAATAAATAAAGCGCTACATAACAGCAGCCTTAGAGCCTTCTTTTTTACAGTGTGTTAGGCAAATCACTAGATATATTTGCTGAAAAACACTTGCGCCTCAACTTAAGCTTCTGTTCTCTTTGTGACTCCCATCCGTCCATTGTCACTTTGTTCAACAAAAATATGCGTATTTGTTACTTTTATAAAAACTTTTCATTAGGGCAAAACAACATGTTAAGAGAAAATGATCTCTCTGTGCAATTGTGTTTGATACACTCGTGTTTGCAGTCTGTGTCCTCAAGTGAAGAAGATCTTTCAATGTATTGTATTATTTTATTGTATGCAAGAAAATTGTAACAAAGTTCTGCGATGGATGGATGGATGGATGGATGGATGGATGGATGGATGGATTCATTCAGTGCCGTTAAAACTTGAACTCGTTGTTCTGCCGAGGCTTGGCAAACAAAAGAAGACAAGGTCAGATTTTTTGAGGTAAGAGAAGCAAAGGAGAGAAAGAAACAGGTGGAAAAGAGAAAGGTCCTTAATGTTTGTGTGGTGTCTCTGTGTGTGGCTCTAGCTTGTAGTCTCCTCTCTGTTTTGACTGCCATGATTAGACTGTCTTGTTTTGGTCTCTGACCACAAACAGGCAAAGCATGATCTGCCCACACACTCATAGACAAAGACGTGTTTTAGTCACCTCAGAGTACATTAGATTGACTTACAGGACTCATATACATTTAGGGACTTTTTATCTTTTTTTTTTTTTTTTCTTTTGGGGGGGGTCTTTACATTTTGCTATTTTTGCATCAGCGTTTACAGTGTCTTACAGTGTCTTTTTTTCTGACATGATGTAACATGAGCTGTTATACAGCTGGACTACAGATTGCATTGCATGTAATACTGTATGTTCTGCAATTAAGAAAATATAGTGACTAATGTGAAATATGTCGTGTGCTCAATTTGAAGTACATTTGAAGTATGAATTTAAGGTGGTGAAAATTTGCCCCAGCGGGCTCTTTCTGAGTATCTGTTTGCTTAGCGCTCCATCAGAATTCCTCTGATTCTCCTTTCTGAGAATCTCCTACAGGTAAAGCATTTCACACAACCCTATCCTCAGAAAAAGACTTATGTATTCTCTTAAATCGAATCATGACAAAGTATACACATAGACAGACACACTCACAATACAACAACAATGTGTTTCTTACTGTTCTATGCGGTCGCATTTTCAATAACGAAAATGAATGCAGCTACGTGTTTCAACAGAGCAACGCCTCGTGCTTGGCATTTTCTGTGGTTTTTAACCAGCTTAGGAAAATTACATTTAATTTTACATATTTTTCGGCCCTATAACTTACACTCTTGTTCAAAGAAATTCTTGGGGTTAGGATAAATAAATCACAGGCCGAACAAGCGCCCGAAACAACCGCTTGGTTGCATCCTGTTGTATCTCTGATAGAGGCGCAACCTCGGTATGTCAAAGCCACATAATCATGGTTGCATAATTTATCTGGAAAAAAAAATCCTGTGTTTTGCAAGGTATGATAAATATATTTTTGATGCTAAATTGCTTAGCAAAAAGCATTAATGATGAGCGTGGCTGAGAATGTGTTTGTTTAGCAACACTTCTGTTGTTTTAGAAGAGACACGAGGTGCAAGAAATTTGTTTCCTTATGAACTTTGAGTCTCCCTATATAACAACCTAGATTGTAGAAACACAGCTAAGCAAAACCATTCTAGTTATTCTACCTTTTTATACTGAAGATAATGCTTTTGGTAAGACTAACTTGAATTATTCCTGTGTTAATCTACGGTAATGGTCATTACCGCATTTTTTTTTTTTCGATATTGTAGAAATGCTTTACTGACTTCTAATTTGGTATTTTTGTTGCTCTAGTTAATTTAAACCTAAGAACTTCCTTATGTCAGACCTTTTGTCATTTGCTGTAAGGGAACTCTACAGATGAATTGACAATTATTTGTAATGCTTTGAAATATTTTTTAGAATAAAATCTCTTTTTCACGTAATTGTTGCTTTCATGGAATTCCATGAATGGCATTGGTCCAATGGGATTTTGGCAGTACACATACATTAGTTTTAATCACTGAAAGGACAACTATTGAAATGACAACTCGTTTTCCAGATGTTGCATATAAAGCAACTATGACATGGATATTAATCTGTCCTGTAGCTTCCTGCCCTGATCAGGATATTGGCTCTGAAGGGCTTGTTCTGTGTCATGTTAAATCTAAAATACAATTTAGACATTGTCAACGACGGATCCGACCGATTAAACTGAAATTTGACCACAGCTCGACATCCTTGTACAAGCGGTTCTGCATGACTGTATGAATGTGCATTATGTGTGCGTATGTGCAAATGGTCTGTTTGTGCATCTTTATAAATGTGCCGGTTGCTTGCTCACATGCATGTTCAATTATATTCACCGAAGCAAATAATTTGTCATATGTGTCTGAGCACCTCTGCATGGACATGTGCAGCCTGGGAGGTTAGTGTGAACTGTTAATGACAGGCCATGATTTGTGTGTGTGTATGCGTGTGTGTGTGTGTAATGAGTAGAGAGAGCGATTCTGTGTGATTATAGGCCTCCTTGTAGGACCAGAAAGACTAAATATGGCTTCAGACTAAACACTGTCCCCCCACACAACACATACACACACACACACGCGCACACACCACACCACAGACCGCATACACACTGGCAACGTACAGAACATATGAGAAGAAAGGTCTGAAAATAACTTTAGGATATTTTTATGATCAGACAGGACATAAATGGGGTAATCTTCACTTTGTGTGTTTCTTTGCTGTAAGTATGTGTGGAAATAAATGTGACTCACAAATCATCGAGCCCAGCATTGAGTTGTTTCATCTGGACTCCTCATGTTTGTTTTTTAGCAGCATGGATGGTTACTGTTGGATCTGAAGGCTTTTATTTCGAAGCGTGGTCTATTCAGAAGGAAAATGCTTATTGCCTATTGGCTCATTTGACTTTACAAATATGTGCATCCATTAAAATGTTTACACGTTGTATTTGAAACGGTGTGTAATCTGAAAAAGGTTGGCCATTTTTTTTAAAGTCCTATATACAGATATACACTGCCATCTGGTAAGAATCAGGTGTCTGGAGAGGTATTATGGCATCCAACCATCCATCCATTCATCCATCAACCGGTAAACAGAGAGGTTTGGCTTTTAGGTTAGCTCCCTCAGCAATGATCCACCTGCTGATCTCCTGCTCCATTCTTCCCTCATTCGAGAATAAGACCCGAGATACTTAAACGACTCCACTAGAGGCAGCACCTCACTTCCAACCCGTAAAGGCAATCCACCCATGTCTGTCTGACTTGTCTGTTTCTCACACTGCTACAAACTGCTCCAGCGAGAGCTGTAGATCCTCACCCGATGAAGCCAACAGGAACACAGAAAAGCAGACATGAAATTGCAACACCAGCTATCCAGAATCCTACCGCCTCTGTGCAGCGGCTAGAAAATCTGTCCATTAGTAGATTTGAAAAGAATCGTGACAACTCTCCAACTCTCACTGGAAATGAATCCTACTTACTACGGCAATGTGGACCCAGCTCTTGATCCGTTTACATAGGGACTGGGTAGCCCAGCAATGGATCCAGCACCCCATATTCCTGGATCGTCCCCCACAGGACACCTGGTGATGTCAGTCAAATGCCTTCTCTGAATGCATGAAGCACATGTGGACAGGTTGGACGAATTCTCATGCCCCCTCTAGGACCCCAGTGAGGGTGTAGAGCTGGTCCAGTGTTCCACAGTCTGGACCAAACCCACATTGCTCCTTCTGGATCTGCGATTTAGCCATCAACTGCTCTCTCCAGCACCCCTTCAGTTCAATAAATTCTTCATTTCCAAACAACATCATACATTGTTGAGTGAGTTATCAGTTTCAGAAAAACGTAGTGGAGGAGCTTTTTATTTATCTAAAAGACCAATAACGCTGTTTTAAAAGTGCCATCTAAATTTAATGGTTAGCGTTTAGACACTGGTCAACACATGTTGAATATTTGCTCGCGGTAACTTCATGGCTCATATGTTGTGTCGTCACTTGTCCAGGCAAAAGGAGAAACATGCAAACACTTCTGAAACACTACTTTGAATATTTGTTTCACAGAAATAAACCATCTGGGACATCAAAAAAAAAGAAGAGGTATTTTGTATTCTGCAGTAATTCAACCCTTGATGACCACTCTACAGCAGATGAGTTCTTCCTTTTTATTAACTTGAAGTCAAGCATGAATGGGGTCACTTTGAGTGACAGTTGCGATACTCGGTGGTTTTGAATTGTGCCTTTGTTTTCCACTCAGTCTGATTTGCATTTCAAATCTACTTTTAAAAGTCCCAGATAGTGACGGCAAAATGCTTAACTTGAGATTTATACGTAAATGCAGTCCACAAACCAATAAGTGACACAGTTTTTTATGCAGTCTGTGCTCACGTCATCATCAGCTACTTCAATGTAAAGCATTCTTTAAAATAGTTTTACGGTATCCTTAATTGAATCATTTTGTTGTAGCACACCATGTACATTAGACACATTTCATTTTCTTGAGCAGCTTGGAGTCTTATTGTCTTTTCCAAGACATATTTCCTTGACCTTGTTAGTTGTTTTATGAGGTTAACATGCCAGTGCAGAGAGAATGTGATGTGTGATAGTGAAAGTACAGGTGCTGAAAAAAAAAAGAGTGTGTCTACTCCTGTCCAGATATATATCTTTATGAATCTCATTCAGTACAAGTGAATAAAGATAATTGTTAACGTGCTTCTCAGACTAAATCATCCCCTTTCACTAAGAATGGTCCAGTGTTCTGCATCCTAAAAGAGGTGATAAAGGGAGTATTGAAGCCCCTTTCCTTAACATTTTAGAGAATTTGAGCAGCTCTTATTATGGCTGTCATTTAGATACTTCCGGGTCATTTCACAGAGTGAGAAATATTTTGAAGCAAAAAAACAAAACAAAAAAAAAAAGGCTATTTACTCAGATGCTCTGTTAGTGAGAAAGTGTGTGTGTAAGCCTGTTGGTGTGTTTTCCTGCACCTCTGCAAGAGGCCAGCAGGCTGGTAAAAGAACATTTTACACACACACACACACACATATACACACACAAACTGAGTTTGCAGCTGTTCTTGTGATATGGGCTCTTGGGTTAAGTCACATCACATGCTATTAATACTTGCTTGCTAACTGTGTACGTTGTGTGTGTGGTCATGCAGGGACATTGTGTGACGATTGTTTTTGTGTCAGGACTGTGTGTGTGTGTGTGTGTGTTTCAGCCTGGTTCCAAATGCCTTTGCTATAGGGCACAAGTGTGTCAGTGTATCCATTTGAACTTTGACCCTAACCACACTTCCAAACTGCTGTATCTGCTCTCTTTATGGGGTGTATGTGTGTGTTACCTACATCCTCATTTGCAACCCAAGATGACTTCCACGTGGCTTGACATCTACATGAAATGTCCAAATGTGTTCAGCCTTGTTATAGTGCTCCTCAGAGTTTCATATATTGCTTTTGTGTAGGCTGATAGTTTAAAAAAAAAAAAAGTCAGTTTCAATAAGTTGAATGTGAACGCGATGCAATCTTTTGTTATGGAAGTAGTGCAGAAGGGAACTAAAAGTTTATATCAGATTTTCTAAGCATGTTTGCTGTCTGAAATATACTGCCTCCCCCCAGAACTTAACTGCTATCAGTGCGGCTTTTTACAGCTTGACAAACCAGGAGTTCAAAGGTTGTGAAGAAAGATTATTTTCATTTCATACACATGGTTTTCATTTGTTACAAAAGGTCCCACTTTGACTTGAGAAGTCCGCTAAAGTTGATA
This sequence comes from Arrhamphus sclerolepis, assembly GCA_037176975.1. Classification (NCBI taxonomy): domain Eukaryota; kingdom Metazoa; phylum Chordata; class Actinopteri; order Beloniformes; family Hemiramphidae; genus Arrhamphus; species Arrhamphus sclerolepis. Next base: position 16,091,475 of record JBAMYA010000008.1, read on the forward strand.
TGTATTTTTGTAAGAGCTCCCTGTTATGGCTGCTGTGGATTTGGAGGTTGCAGTGCATTAAAATATTTAAACACTGCACTCAATGCCCTTTTGTTTCACGTGCAAGTCAGCTGGACAATACCAAAAACACACCTGTGAACAGCTTTAATTTGATCCCCAATACAACAAAGAATTCTGTTGTGGAAGAAATCAGGTGTTAAAGCCACGGGAGTAAGAACGTTGGGTCTTTTAGGATCCTTTTAAATCAGGAAAGAATCTGTAATGTGAGATGGGAAGAGTGGAGTTCCTGCGGCTCTGACATTCATATTTTCTGCTGCCTTGTGTGAACAGTGACCTGTCTCAGATTTAAATGTAGACACAATCTTGACATTTCTGGATAGCAGAAAAGCTGCCTCGTCGAAGCTAAAAATCTCTGGTCCATCCTCCACCTTAAACCCCCTCCTGCCTCAATCCAGCTGGACTTACCAAACCCCCTCATTATTTCAGCCCTGGGTGGGCCTTAACCGGCCTGTGTGTCTGTGTGTGTGCACGTACGCGTGTGTATGGCCGTTTGAAGCCACCTCTGACACTGCTGAGGTCAGCTCTCATAGCCTGGGGCCACCAGCGGCCTGGGACTCTGGGTGATGCTGCGGTGGTCCATGAGCTGTAATTTAGTCCCCTGTTCTTTCTGGGCCAGCTACACCACTATAGCAGCTACGATATTAAAGCTTTTCTAGATGATTTTGCAGAAAAACTGGGTGTGATTGTGAGGACTTCTTTCTGTTTGCATGCGTCTTATTTTCATACGCGTTCATGGCCCAAAACAAGTCAACTGTGATAAAATATCCAAAATAAGAACTCCTTTTCAGTATCAAATTAAGAAATGTATACACTCCTTATTTCAGTATGTTAGACTATCGCTGGATATTTACATGTAGCTGCATCATCTTGTTGCAGCACTTTATTTAAAAAAATTTAAATATTGAATAATATATGATGATGCTTATTTGCTGTGATTCTAGCACACTGAATTTATTTACATCATTTAAAAAAATCAAAAAAATTATCTAATTAATATTTTAAGTAGAATTTTTTTTTATTATGAATAGTAGATTAAATATTTTCTTTATTTTTCGGACTCCTCCTTTTAAGTTACTTTTGACTGATTTGTTTATTGAATAATCAGTTAATTGTTTCCAGACTTTTTAAGCAGTGTTGAATACTGTTTTGTTGAAGATGTAATGGTGCAATTGTTTATCTGTGTGTCTGTGTGTGTTTTTGTTTTTTAAATACAATTTTCTTATGTTTTTGTCTATCCATATTTCACACTGACAGCTGAAAAATAGACACTTTGATTATGAACTGAAGGAGGGTAGTAAGAGAGCAGCAACAGGAAGACACACATCACCACCAGCAGAGAATAAGGCTCTTTGTTTGTGACCGTGTGAACACGTGTGTCAAAGGAAAGCGAAAGGCTTCTCTCCCTCAGCTTCTTCTGTCCCAAAGAGTTTAGCGGGAAAGCCTCATAAATCACTCTGCTGCTGTGTTTTAGACGAAGTCTGAAGAAATCTCTGACAGACTTGCCTTGGTAGGAGGTCACACAAGTAGACTTTTACCTGATGTATTTATTTATTTAAAGAAACCACAAACACTTTCTCATTTCTTATATTTGGCATTGAAAGAATTTACACAAAGAGATTAAAGAGATAACAGCGCATAGTCAGTCATTTGATCCTCTGCACTCAACATTCCCACTAGGAAGTCAATGCAATATAATGGAATTCAAGGCAACAATTAAGTACACTTTCTTAGAATAAACAAATCAGAGGTATTGATTAATTGCTTATGATTATTAATGATGCAATGCCAAAATATTTGTACTTCCTCCATACGTATGAAGGTTTGCCTTCTGCTCTTTGTTTAATTCATACATAAGTTGATCAGAAAGGAAAAAAAAAAAAAGAATTTTAAGATGTTATTTGGGAAATTCTTGACCGTGACATACTTCCGTAGCCGCTGTGCATTGATGTTTTATGCACATCTTTGCGTTATAGCATGCTGCCACCAATGATTGTATATAACATGGACAAACCCTGACCACTGGTTTCTACTGAGATCTTTTGAAACCCATTTTATTAACTGACCAGTGCCACATTGCAAAGAGGAAGGACAAAGCTGTGAAAGCCAATGGTGGAGCTAATGGCTAGCTCTCTTTCAAGCACTACAAGTGAATCCGCACATCTGATTGGTCAGTTTTATTGCTTAATATAAATTTATTCAATTCAATTCTATTTATATGGTGTCTATTTACAACAGATTTGCCTCTAGGTGCTTCTGAGAAACCCAGAGCATGATCCCCGAGCACATGGCAAAGCTTAACAGTGGCAAGAAAAAACTCCCTCTTGGGAAGAAACCTTGAACAGGACTTGCCTCAATTATAGGGGGGACCTTCTTGCCAATACTCAGCTGGGTAAAGGAAGAACTGAGGAGGAAGTCAGGATGGTGAGGATGAAGGACAGAGAGAGGAGAGGTACAAAAATATATAAATATCTGGTATAAAAATACATAAATATGCGGTGGTCGGACTGCAGGTCGGCCACGCCAGCGGGAATCCCACATTGGCATCTGACGTGGTAAAAAAATTTCACCCCCCGTACAGTTGTCATGGCTATAACATCTAACTACAGAGACCAAAGCCAATTTTTGTACCAGGCTGTAAATATATTTAATTTTGTTTCAAAGTCAGCATTTTTAACATGGGAGTCAAAGGGGATTTGCTTGGTTTTGGAGCCAGCACCAAGTGATCAGTGGAGGAACTGCAGCAAAACGTGGTGCTTCAACCTGGAAGTGGGATGGTTACCGCTTGGCTGCTGCTGAAAAATATGTGGACCAGTCGAAGATGTCGAAGCGATTTGATTTCAGTGAAACCGAAAGACCTACACATATTATCCATGAGAACTATTGCAGTCTTCACTTTTCAGAATATTACACGTAAGTCTGGTTTTATTGGTTGTATATGTACAACCAATAAAATATTCAAGTCTGCTTGACAGGAGAATGTGCCCTTAAAGTCCAATACCAATATCAGTGGTCTGTAAGATCTTCCCAGCTATGAGATTGTGGATGTTATTGATGACTTTAGGCCTCCATGTATTTGCCACTTCATCATTCCGTCCTTGCCATACTGTATTCAGAACCTGTGCTAAATTGCAAAAAAGAGAAATAAGTAAAGAGAAATCTTTCCCTCTTAAAAAACAGTCTGTTGAATAAACATTGTGAAATGGTACGTGTTAGTTTGGTTCATAGGTACATTGCATTTTGGTCCATATGTTTTTCTTCTGTCCTTTCTACAGTAGATGTTTCTCAATAATATTTCAAAGGCAAAAATGTACTCGAGCAAGAGTGAAGCTGCCCAAATTAGATGAACTGACATTTAAAAAATGTTTTCATATAACATTGATATTTTACGGACCATTTAACTAGTGAAGCGTAGAGGTTTTCCTTCTGCCTACAGTCAAGCTATGACATATTCTTACTTGCCATCATGTTTTAACATGAACCTTAAAAAACGTTTTTATACTGAAGCACAATGTCAGTGTGCTATACTGCACTGTTACTTGATCATGATGCTTTTCTGTGTCAGAAGTTTGTTGTCTTTTGGGTTTTTTTTTCATGATAGTGGTGACTGGTAAGAGAGTGCTTTGTCCCAAGCTTTCCAAAGCAAACGGTAAACCTTCAGAGGTTGGATCTGGTTCAGTTCCCAGATCCTGTCACTTTATCCACAACTTTTCCTTCAACACTTGAACAAGACTTCAGTAAACCATTTCTCTCCAGCTTTTACTGTCGCCATCTCATCTTTGTCTCTGTCAGTCACCCTTTTTCTCTTTTTAATTTTTTCCCTCCCTTTACTCCGTCTGTCTCTCTCTCATTATCTCCTGCTTTATCAGGGTGGGAGTGTAGACAGACAGCGTTATCAGTATTGTGTGCATATGCTTGTTTTGATCACAGACAATAGTGGTTACTGTCTGTCTGTCTGCATATCTGTCAATCAGACACTGGCAGAGGAGACGTGGATCACTCCATCACCCGCAAGATTGCTCTGTCTCCGTCATGTTATTTGTTTTGATTTTTTCCTCTTCTTCTTCACTTCAGCTTGCTAGTTCTTACAAAATTCAGAAAAAAAGAATCTTTAATAATAAAGGGTAATATATACATATCATTACCTTCCTTTTCCTAAACCTAATAATGATTATAAAAAAAAGTAAAAAACATGTGAAATGAGTGATGCTCCATGTTTTAGCTCCATAGAATCCTGTCCAATCCTGCTCCGCGTGTGTACATGTTTGTGCGCATGTGTGTGTGTATCTGCAGGTGTTTGGCAGCACTCTTTACAACAGCTGAAAGGAACTTAAATGAGACGCATATTAAGATATTTGGCCTCACCACTTACATACTCAAGTGAAACCGTGAATCTGTTACTGTGCTCACTGCTTTCATTACTGAAGAAATGTGGTCCTGCGTTAGCAAAAACACATTTATTATTATGTTCCCAGAGCAGATGTTAATGAAAGCATGTATGAGTGTGTTTCAGACCCTGGCTGTGTGTGCGTGTGCGCCTGCAGATGTAATTCTATCCATTTAAGCATATCTATTTGTCATTCTACATAAGGAAATGGGCTGTGTTTCCAGCCGTCACTAAACTGAGATTCTAATTGGCTCTTTAATTAAGACATGGAAACTCTGAGCCTGAACATACATATGTGCACTCACAAACGACATTCTTTTGACCCTTATGTGAACCTTTTCTTGTTTAACTCATCCTCTCTTACTTTCATCTCATCTTAGTGAACATTATTTTTCTGTCATTCTCCTTGTTCTCTTTGTCTTCCTGTAAATATGTTCCATATGAAAAAAGCTTTCTTTAATTCTGTTTCTGTCCATATGCCTCCTCTTTTCCTCTCACTCTTCATTCCTCTTCGTAAGCATCCTTTCATATAGGGGGGTGTGTGTTCTGCCACGTTGCCTTTTGCCAAACAGACTGCTGTCTTTTTCCACTGACACAAATAGTACAGCGCTGTGTGTGTGTGTGTCTATTGTGTGTGTGAGGCTATTTGTATGTAAGCATCTATCTGTATATTTTATTTGCGTGTGTGTTTGTCTATGTGTGTGCGTGTGGTTTGGCGTTGATCCATGCTGTTTGCAGTGGCTAACTGAGCAGGAAACATCTAATCTTTCAGCTTGTGGGGGAGACACTCACACAGGGAAACTCACAAAAAACACTGGGAACCTGGTTTCTCGCTGTCAGTTTGTGTGAGGATAGAAGTTTGGCAATAAATTGTTTTATTTAATTGTTCCTCTCGTCATGTTAACTTTTACTCATTTTCACTGATGTGTGACAGGAACCAGAAACATGCCACTCTAAAATTTAATTTAAAAAAAAGAAAGAAAGAAAAGAAAAAGAAAACCTGGAAACATCAGTTCTTGGCGTCAGCCTCTAAAACCCTTAATAACAAGCAGAGAAAGCTCAAGATTTATCGTTCCAATATGCAGCGAAAGAATAATATTGTGACTTTCACTTGTCTACCATAATGCAGGTGTCTGTGGTGTAACCTCAGTGTTTCTACCTGTCGTGCAAAAGCAACAAGAGAAAGAAAAGAGCCAATGTAGGCAATATCATGTTAGTGATAAACATATGATAATATTTGAAGTGGTTTTATTCCAGCTAAACCACTTTAGCAGAAGCAGGTGTTGGTTCTTGTACAACTTTGTCAGTTTATCTGTTTGTGTTTCCTTTTTCCTAAAGGAGACATATTATGCCTTGTGTATTTCCATTAGGGCTGTAGCTATTGAATATTTCTGTTGATTCTTTCATCTATTAATTGAGTAATTGGATAAATCATACTTTTTTAAACAACTATATCATGTGCAAGATAATGAGCGCTTGTCTTAGAGCAATGTGCAGGAGAGAGAGAGAATTTGTATGAGAATTTAGTGCATTGTGTGCAATACATGTGTAAGCCCTTAAAAGAGCAAATGGTGGTTACTATGCAAAGATGTGTGTGATGCACTCAGGAGGAAGACATGAGGAGGGATGATATTGCTACTATCGACTCATAACAGGCTGCAAATAATTACAAATACTATACGTTCTAACAGGTTTTAGTGTTCAGTTAGCAATCATAAAAATATGTTACCTTGTAGAGCAGGGGTGTTTCATCTAAAATTCAAAAACGTCCAGTTAGAGAAAATGTCCTAAAGAAAAGATCTGGAACATTAGTATGACTAAGTTGTGAAGTGGTTCGGTGTGATCTATACTGAAGTGGTCTGTAGGTGGATCAACGTCTGCATGGAATCAGCATCTGACTGTCAAATCAAATAAAGGAAAACCATTCAAAACATTTCAACAACATTTATTCACTTAACATTACATCATGCGTATCAGATTTGAATTTAGAAATAAACAATAAATAAAATTGTTTTTTTTAAACATTATGTATCTTAAAAATGGATACCAAAGTATTTTGAGGACAAATAAAATAAAGTGAACCATGATTTAACGTTAAGTGTAGAAAAATATTTTTGAATGGTTTTCCTTTATTTGATTTGACGGTCAGATGTCGATTACATTTAGACGTTGATCCAACCACAGCACATGAAGGAGTCTGTTCATTCTGGGTTGAAAGCTCTTTTTTCATGCTCCACTTTTCTCTTCTTGGAGTGTACTTACTTTTCTCTGCCTGTCTCTTACTTTTTTCCAACTTTCGCTCACTTGCTTCTCCATCTGTTTTTGCCTATTCTCTTGCCGTCTCACTCAGAGCCACAATGTTATTTGATTGGCTGCGTAATGTCACGTGGGATGGCTTAACTCGCATCTGATTGGCCCGTGTGTTTCCTGATCAGCTGAACCAGTAAAGTTGACAACAAACATTCACACTTATATAAAAGAACAAAGAGTCCTGCCATTATTATTATTAAGCTGTGCTCTGTGTGATCATACAATAAAGCTGTATGCTGATGATGCAGATCTGTGTGCATGGCTGCACAAAACAAAAGCAAGCTGCTTCCAAACATAATCATGTGCTGAGCCATATTACACCATAGCTTAATCAATCATATCTAAATTAAGTACCATAAAACGTGTATATTCTTCTCATGTACCCCTCAAGAGACAGAAGAAAAACTGACTGAGGTTAAGCATGTGGGTGTTTTCAATTACAGACTGGTTAGAAAATCACTGGGCTTTGAAAACTACTTTGATGTATTTCAATGCAAAGATGACTCAACATTTGAGTTATTGTTCTACAAAATGTGTACAAGCAAAAAAAAAAGAAAGAAAAGGAAAAAAAGGAACTGCATTCCAAACATTTCAGAAAGCAAAACCCAACTTCTTTTTGTTTTAGCTATAACATTTTGAATAAACATATACCTAAGCCTACGAAGCCCAGTTGAATATTTTAAACATTTGCCTTTTTTTTAAACATTTTTAAGAAAGAAGAACTGCAGAATTTTTTAAGATCAGTAGAATGTTTGGCCAAAAAGTGACATCTGAAAAATCTATCACAAAAGCTCCTATAGCTGCTAACTGCATACTGATTAAATTCTTTTTTTGTCATTCTTTTTAGCCTGAAACACTCATACATATTGTTTTTTTGTTTGTTTGTTTGTTTTTTTAATAGAAAAAACAACAACTTTGGAACGCTAGTTGCATTAGAATATGTTATTTTAGCGGACACTGTTAGGTTGAAGTGACTTTCACAGATAAAGATCACAAAGTGTTTTTCAAAGTGCAGCAGTATAGATAAAGTAAAAAATATTTAAATAGACCAACATAATATCAATGCCAAAAATAAAACCAAAAAAAAAGTGAACCCACCTAGCTTAAAACCTGTTTCAATAAAAGTTCAAAACTTCAGCTGCTTTTTTTGTTAAACATTTTTGCATCTGATTCAACTCACTCGAGCAGAAAAACAGAAGTTGAAGCTGTACAGATTAAGTCTAATTAATTCTGGGAAGCATTTTTGTCATCAATAATTGTGGCTTCACTGATTTTTTGACTTTTTACTGAGGATTTTTTTTCTTTGTCATTTTTGACTTAACAACACTCTTCACTTTGACTTTTCCTGTACTTGTTTCTTTTTATCCATAAAGTTCTCAGCTTGCCTTCTGTTTTTTTTTTCTTCCATTGGTTAGTTTCCTTATACTATCTTGAATGACTTCATTTTGACCAAAGTCAAACAGTTTGTATGTGTTTACATATGTGTGTGCTGCAAATCGTGCGTTTCCATAGATAAGGACGCCATGATTTCAGCCTGTGTTTTTCAGTACATTTCCTGCGGCTTCGGCACATGTGTGTGCATAACTCTGTGCACTGGTGTGTGAATATACAATCATGAATGTTTGCGTTAGTGTCTGTGTGTGGTTTGTACCGCCAAGAATATTTTTAAAACGCTGTTTGGCATTTGAAGCTGTTGGTCTCTGTGTTCGAGGAGGTAAAACAAAGTAAAAGATCGACAGAAGGGAATGTAAAAAATGGAATCTTTTTCATCTTCTCTTTTCTGTTTACATATATAATTTAGAGTTTCAGTCTGTACTAAAAGAAAGCATTAAATAAAACACTTGAACAAAGTTGCACCCTGTCACCGAGATGTAAACCAGGTGTAAGTGTCTAAGATGCAGCAGAATGTCCCTTTTATATTTTCGAATGGAATTGCAGACACGTCAGGAGGTCTCGACCCAGGCAGCTTCAACTGCAGGTTGTTTAAGGTCACCAACAGTTCAGCTGTTAACATGCAGCTACTGTGTGTGAATGTGGGCACATGCATGCGTTTGTTGTGTTGCATTTTGTGTGCCAGTGTGAAACTCAGTGTTACATGTCTCCATATTCTTCAGTATCCAATTCATATGTATGTGTGTGTGTGTGTGTGTGTGTGTAAGTCCAGGCTAAATGTGTCTTTGTGTTCTCTCAGCTGGCATCAATCAGTGTGTGTGTGGAGCTGAGCCACTGCCAACAATAGGGCCCTTCAGTGGACCTGGAGCCTTTTATCAATACACACACACTTTCAGAAACCCCAGGGGGAGGGTGGTTGGGGACTTGTGAGTGCAGGTCTTGGGAGGCATGGAAATGTGTGCGTTTGTGTGTGTTGCGTATAATAAAGTGTGTATTACAATATCAAGAACTCCTCTTGAATGAGGCCTGAATTTTATGTCTGTGAAAGTAAGCAGTTTGCTAATTTTGAGGCACATTTTTTACAGTGTAGTACTGCAAGTATGAATTCTTTCTGTGCTGAAATACTTCTCTTGACTACTTTCTTCATGTCTGAGTGTTTTTGTTTGTTTGTTTTTTTTGGGGGGGATCCCTAAGCATTCATTGGTATCACAGTGTGTACAATGGAGGATTGAAGCTCTGTTCAGTGTGCATTGATTGCCATTGATTATTTGTGTTGGAGAGACTGGAGAGTTAATTAGGGGAAAAAAACAACAACAAACAAACATACATGCACATATAAGGAAAATGCAACTTTAGAAGAACTTGTGTTGAAGACAATGTTGTGTACTGCTGTAAATGTGTTTTTTTTGTCTTTTCTAAATTTGATAGGGAATATTTTTTCACCATGGCGTGAATTTAACTCTCACAAGTGTGACATGGCCCATTCAGTGAGATCAAATATGATACCATACCAGTGATGTTTTCAGCCACTTTCATGCACCGTCGTTGTTTTACACAGCTACTGAATACTTGGCATATTGCTTTTATTTGTTATGGAAATACAATATGTAGAGAAAGGTGAGTGCATGAGGACTTTTTTTTTTATACTTATATTGATGTTCTGCCCAATTTCACAAAAACAAAAAATAGCGAATATAATAATGCACAGTGGCTTTTCCATTACTTTGAGAATGTCACAAATAAAGATGACACAGATACAGAGAAGTGACAAATATCTGTATAGCAAGTCAATGAAGATGCTAATTTTATGTATCTCATGTCTGAAAACAGCTTGATGGGCATTAGTTTTACAACATGGCTTGGGAACATAGGCATGTCACTGAGGTAATTGTATATTCATTGACTGGTAAATACTTGTGAAGCTTATATGCATGGTGTTGATTGACACGGTACCTGTGGATGACCCCAGCCATGAATGAGAGCTGGGGACTTTTGGGGTTACCACAGAAATGAGGGGAAGTAAGTTGAAGTTTTAAGTCACTATTTACACTTAACATACAAGTCTTAGAGGAGGTAGACGTTCTAGTGCACCTATATGTTTGTACTTTATTGTTACGCAGATCAAAACAGCTTATGTAGGTAATTACTGCTTAGTTGGCACACATGCACACACACACTTTCCTCCCAGTCTACCATTTCTGTTTTCGTAGGATCAAATGGCAAGTGTTGGATGCATTTGTCAAACAAACTGCTGGCGTACGTTGGCACTAAGGCCTGAAGATCACTCATTTATCTAAAACACAGTCATCCATTAGTCCCAGATCTGCTTTCACCTCTTCTTTTTTCTCTCTCTCCCTGTTCATCTGGCTCCTCTTCTTTTGCCCATCTCTTGTTTCTCTGTGACTCTTGGTCCAACTTGTCCTTTCTTGTTGTCGTTGTTTTCATCCCTCTCACTCTGTCATCACTTGTCCTCACCACTACACTCATCTCCACTTCTTTGTTATTATAGTGATGGAGAGATGGAGGGATTGACCCCTTGCTGTAGGTCAGATTTGCCAGGTCCCGCCACACCTCATTCATGCATTCACTTGTTATCTACTTCAGAGCTGCGTACTTGAGTAAAACCCAGAAGCACTCAAGGCCCACTTATGCTGTTTTACCTAATCCTTACTTCAAAGCTGATAATGAATTACTTTCTTCTCAGATCAGGTTCTTAATCTTGGATTTCTAAAAAAAAATATGATATGGCTTTAAAAAAAGAATTCTGCTGTTTCTACATGCAGGTCAAGCATATATAGAGACAAATCCTCTGAGCAAGCAGAGTCTAAATATAGTGAGCAGTTTATTTGAACCTTTTGGTCTTAAACTAGCCTAGAAATCTAGATGTGCCACTACCAAATTTGCTCGGCTGGTCTGTCTAGCTATCCTCCTTTGAAGCTCATTAATTACCCCCCAAAAGTCTCGGGGAGCCGAACAGATAAGTCTTCCGTGACAGACTCTGGGATTGTGGTGGATGAGGCACCATGGTAAGAGACATTTGGTAAACTTGATTTAACATTAAAGGAAGCTCTTCAAGAGGTGAACAGTAAACATGATTGTCTGTCAAATGTTAGCTGCAGCTAGTTGTGTTATGCCAGGTTCACACTGTACGACTTTTACAGTCTTCACA
>JBAMYA010000008.1:16102870-16120831 GCA_037176975.1 Arrhamphus sclerolepis
GGTAAACTTGATTTAACATTAAAGGAAGCTCTTCAAGAGGTGAACAGTAAACATGATTATGTATATCTGTTTAGACCAAACAAACTGTTCCGTTTTTCAAAGATCTTGGTTGAATGTTTGAGCACACTGTTACTGTCAAATTCTGATTTCAAAAACGGCAACAATTGTTGGATTCAATTTTCATCACATTGCCGTCTCTCTCTCCAAATTCTTCTCCACAACACTCTCCTGTTGACTCTTTTGTGTCACTTTGAATACATTACCTTGTTGGTTGCTCTGATTGGTTGTAGCGCTAGCCAACTATGTGCAGAGGCAGTTTGAGAATCAACATTTGGTCCCGCCTCTTGGACGAGGAGGTTCATTTTCAGCCCCTATATCTGTCTAGGCCTGATCTATCAGGCCAGTGATGAACAGCGTTTCATTTAAATGCTGATGATTCTGCAGCATAGCAGATTACACAGCTAACATATTTATAAAAGACAAAAGATTTTAGTTGTTGTTACTTTGCCGAATGTTTTCATGTATCCTTGCAGATGTACGTTTCCACATCTTGGAGATATGTGGAGATGTCTGAATTATCTTGAACATAAAAGAAGAAAAAAGGTCCTCAGAGTGACGATAAACAAATAAATACTGAAAAACTGTTTCACAAATTCTCTGTCAAGATTTCATGATGTGTTTAGTCAAGAAAACCCACAAACTCTTTGTAGTTAGTTTCATGCACAAGCTGTTTTTTTGTGTTATTGCATTTGTGGTTGCACACTCAGTGGACGCACCTTTTCCTGTTTATTTGGAGTAGATGAAGAAAATAAAAAGATTCATCAGAGAAGAATCATGAGTTATATATTTTAGGGTACCCAAATAAATCTTGGCATCATTTAAGACCCCAAGCCTGGTGACAAGAGGACTTAGTTACACGTGGAATTTTCTGGTCTTCTTTTTAAGAGCACCAGCAGCCTCCTCCCTCAGTGGTGGCAGTGTTTCAGTGACCACCTGCTTCAATGGCAGCTTTTACATTGGTTACAGCTCCCTTTACATCCATCAGTTCCAGTTCTTCTTCGTCTGTTTTGAAAGATAGGTTTCAGTGTCTTCCTCGCAACCTGAGATTGCTCAATTGTAGATATAAGTGTATAACTGTGGTATTGGCTACAGTGACCATTATCACTGGGAGGTGACCATTATCAATTACATCTTACCAAACTTCAAACACTCCCTTTTAAATAATTTCTTCCTCGATTACCAGTAAAATGCAGAGTCAAAATCAAACCAGAGACAGAATTTTTAACTGAAATGGTATTTGGGCAACTCCAGTTTATGTTTCGATTTGCTTTACATAAACTAGAAACCTTGATTGCAAAGTGTAAAAATAAACTTGAAGGTTCATCAGTAAACCACAGTGTTGAATTTTAGGCTGTGGTGGTTGCATATGTGTTGAAAACAGCTTGTTGTGATGAAGCTGTTAAGAAGGAATTCAAGTTTATATAAACAAGAGTAAATCAGCCACCTGACAGAACTGATGGTGACTGTAATGAAGGAGTTACAGCCTTGATACTCATAAAACTGTTTACTCAGGCTGTGCAGTCGACACTCCAAGAATTTTATGATAAATGCATGTAAAGTGGTAAAGACCCTGAAAAAAACAGAGGAATGATTCATGAATTTCACCAATTAAAGAATTAACTTCTTAAAATGTTTTTATTGATGCTTTTCCTTTTTTTAAAAAAAAATTAGATTTAAAAAATGCATGGTTGCTAAAAAACATTTTTTTCAGGGTTTAAATGTAATTGTGACGTGCATTTGTGTTTTTTCGTTTTTACAAAGAAGATTAGAAAGCTCTTAACAGACTTCAAAAATATGCCTGTAAAGAAACCCAGGACCCGACATTATGGATTTCTTAATGCAGTTAAATGTTTGAAGTCATCATGTATTAGCAAACAAACCATTTGTAATTGCTGGATTTTTATAAAGTTCTCTTAAGCAGAATCAGAAGATAGTTAGGATTCATAAATGATGTCTGCTGTGTCATCAATGCCCAGATAGCATATTCACTCCCCCGTTTCTTCTGCAGATGATGGCACTGGCTGATGCTGCAGAGAAGAACCAGGCTCTGCTGGAGCAGGCTTTTGTCCGTCTGCGGAGTGCCACACACCTGTTTGTGCTGCTGCTGTCGCTGTGGCAGGGCCTGACCCCCGATCAGACTGCCATCTTGGAAGCTACGCTGCTGCCGCTGCTGCAGGACACACCACAGCTGGTACACACACGCATACACACCAGCATGTATAGGAGGCAATTAACATGTCACTGTCAGTCCATCCATCTGCAGCCTACTTGGTAAACACAGCCCCAGCTTAAACACACACTGAAAATTTTTTAAATATATTAAGCACTTCTGGTCCCTGAGGGCTAAGCGCACACACACATTCAATCACACACTCAGTCTCCTCTATTCAACACTCACCTCTCACTTCAACTTCAGGAGTTTATTTTGTGCTACCTGTTGATAATTTCAGCATTAAAGCTGTGTGTGTGTGTGTGTGTGTGTGTGTGTGCGTATGCATGCATACGTGTGTCTGTTTGAACAGACATCAAATACACACACAAAGTCACACCAGAGGTCAAAGCCACAGTAGGTCTTGATGTGAATGGATGCCGTGTTGCTTTTTAATCAGCCTCTGACTCAGACGTGAAGCTTTGTGTGAGCTGTGTTGCAGTGTATATTTGTATGAGTGTGTGTTGTGCATGTCTTAGGGGATGAAGCTCTGTGTTGCATCATAACAGCAGCATTAACAGAGCTCCTGCATTTGGTGAAGTCACACCACGAAAGATTTATTTCTGCATGCATGTGTGTGATCATGCTGGTCTTACCTGATTAAGATCTTTTTTTGATATAATCACTGACCTTGACCAGTTGTCCTTGAGGTGACCAAAGATTGATCATATTAAAGAAGAATGCACTTTCTAAGATCAAGGTTGGGGTTAGCAGTAAGGTGTGAACCTTGGTCAGGTAAAGATTGGTATTAATCATAAACTGGTAATGTATAAGGCTAAGGTTTAGGTTGTATATAATGAAGTTAATGTGATGCCCTAAGAAGGACAGATCCACAGCCTTGTCTGTGTGTGTGTGTGTGTGTGTTAGTTTTTCCATTGCTTTGATAAATCCTCTGAACCTCTCATTACCAGTAAGTCTATTTCCAGCCTTCTCTCACAGCCCAACATTACACACTCACACATTACACACAACTGTATATAAAAATCATACAGTCCACATACACACACACACACACATAAACACAGATTGTAGACAGAAATAGGTTGAGAGGGTTAGTTGATGAGCCTCAGGGGACTCAAAAGTGTGTGTGTAGGTGTGTGTGTGTGCGCGTTATTTTCAGTGGGATTAATGGCATTAAGTGAATTAGCAGTAATTAGGGTCACGTCCACAACATTAAGACAAACAGGTGGACTGACGAGCTATTTTCAGAAAACACAACACGTTCTGTGGTCCAGTGCTGTGACAACACATGCATAAAAAAGTGATGATGTAGGTTTCTTTCTTTATTTTTAACTCATCAACTCAATGTTTGGGGTTTATTGCATCTTTGGACATTTGTGGCTGTGATCACAACAGAAACATCAACAGGTTAAAAAAAAAATCTGATTTTGTATTTGAGGGTTTCTTTGTAACTTAATGACAAAAAAATGGCTAAGCACATTGTAAGTTTGTTTTCTCAGTACAAAAATAGCACTTTGGTCAACTCCTTGTTTTAAATGTGCTGTATAAATAAGTTTTGACATGACTTGACTTGTCTTAAAATAAATAGTGAATACTTGTCTTCACATTTTGACTTCTGACCTTCTCTGTGGTTGTGTAGGTGAGGTCATTCCAGGTGAGCTGCATTCAGACTCTCTGAGAGCTTTCTTTGAGAGGGATAAATCCCTGAAATGTCACAAACATGAATAAAGTCACAGCAGAGAACACAAGGCTGAAGAGCAGGATTAATGGGATAATGAGGAAGAGGAGAAAGATAAATTGAGTTGTGGGTTAAAGAGCCTTTACACAAATTCTAATTCCATTTTTTAATGTATTCCAATGAAAGTACACCTTCTTTCAAGTTTAAGATATTAAAAAATAAAAAAAAATAAACATCCCATGATTAAATAGATTGTAGAAACACCTGTTGCAGCAATAAACTGAAGTAATTATTTTCTATTTCACTCTTTATGAAGAACTTTTTTTCCCATCTTCTTCACAAAATTGTTTGGAATTATCAGGGTCTGAACGCTAGATTAATTTGATGAGTTTAATCTGGACTTTGGGCCCCTATCTTAGAGTCTCATTTATGCTCCTGTGTTCCAGCTACACTTCCTCTGGCGTTTAGACTTCTGCGTTGCTGTTTGCGTTGCCCTGTAATTCCACCGTAAGCAGTTACCATAATCAATCATATTTAAAACCAATTACAGTTGCAATGGATGTCAGAAGTCAGGGATTGTTTTTCTGAACTTTTATTTGTCTTTTTGGAGGCTGTTTGTGGATTGATAAAACTTATCATTAGAGATAGATTAATTGATGATATCCTAACACTTTTCTTGCATGTATCCTATTACTGCTCATCCAGTCGAGGCAGATGGCCTTGCTCACTGAGTCTGGTTCTGCTTGAGGTTTTTAGCTGTTTTTCCATCTCAAACCAGCTTTTTTCTTCTCCACTGTCACCTCATACTTACTCAGGATTGGGATTAGTGGTCTGCTCGGGCTTTAACTCTTCATGAAAAAGAGGCCTGAACCCAAAAATAAACTCGACTACAATGCAAAATTAAAACGAGCTGATTCAGAACCTGATGCGGACAGGCACATGTGCACGTATGCACAATTATTTTTGATTCACAAATCAAAGAACTGGATGCCACATCCAGCTGCTTGGAATGCACAACTTTTTGCATTACTCTGTTGCGAACCATAAGAAAACATCACATCATTGAACATAATATAAAGCTGATAAAACCAGCCTTCTAGCAAACCACGCAAAGCTGTTATAGAAGAGGAAAATGCAACAGAGCTTGTTTTCATGCACAACAAATTAAGATTTAAATCACAAGTGAGCAGGGCAGTGGTGACAATAAACCAGCAAAAATCTTTCTAGAACATCTAAAAAAATGAAATAAATGAATCATTACATTGAAATAAAAACCACTTCTTACCTGCATGATTCCTTCCATGGCTGAAGCTTATCTGGATCTTTCCCTCACTTGTGTCCTGCTGCAATAACTCGATATGTTCTTACTGTTGTCTGTTCACACTTTGGTTTGGTCATATTGGCTTGATCAGTGCTTCAGTAAAATAAAATAAAAGTGCAGCTATACAGAGGGAGCCCATCCCGACAGGAGCCCAAATTATTATTATTTAAAAACGACGCCTGAACCAACCCGATGCGGTTCTTCGGGTTCTGTCGGGCCTGGGTTGGGTTGCAGAACCCTTAACGGGGATTACACTGAACTGAAGAATTAGCTCAGTCTGTTGGTAACTTAGCTATACGGTTTTTCAATTTTACCTACAATTGGAATTAATTTCATTATACATGAATTACATTGAATTTGGATGTAATTTGGATTTAATTAGATTACATTTAAATTTGTAAAGTCTGCTTGTTGAAATTCCTTTGTCGTGAATTGGTGCTACATAAATAAAGCAGATTTAACATCGCCTAAAATTAGTTACCAAAATATGAGGAAAAAAAAAATTCTAAATTATTTTAACACATCAAAATTGAACATCTGGCAAATGTTAAGTTTTTCTCCACGCGCCTGCTGCTACAGAGCATAATTTGTAACATCAGTTGTAACTTAAATATGGAAATGTGCATCTGGACACCATCTGATTCCACAAATACTGTTCAATCATGAATACTTAAAGAACCTAACATGCATCTTGTTGTTTTTTTTTAATGGAATTACTAACATATGTACTCGTTGCTGTTGGTGAATTAATTGATCTTCACTCCTAAGAAAAATCAAATATATCTGTGTTTCTAAGGACTAAAACAAAACACAATGTAAGTAGAAGATTTCAAAGTTTATTCTCACAACACAATTCATGCTGGATATCAATGGTAGCTCATTCACTAATTTCAACTCTATTAGTATTTTGTTTTCCATTTTACTCTCCTTGAGAGGCGAAAAGAAAAAATAAAACCCCCAGTGTTTGTGTGCTGAACATTTACTCTAGTTATGAGCGAGTAATGAGAGCGCATTAACCCCAGGTTGTCCCCTCTTAGATCAGTGAATAATACAAACAACCTCTTTTTTTGAGGTCTGGAAAACAAACTTCTCTCCTATTTCTGCAGTAGTTGGACCTTTTCTTCATTTATTGCCTTGGCCTCAGTCCAAACCTCCTCCACTCTACCTTTCTTTGCTTCCTTTTTTCTCATTTGAGAGAATGAATGTCTGCAGTTTATGTTTGAAGACGTTTAATTTTCTTCCGCAGCATGTGGAACGCATGCGTCACTGAGCTTGTGCATGAAATGGCCAAGTTTCCACAGAAACCTGCAGTTATGTTGTCCTAAGTATTTGATAACCTGGTGAGATATTGTGGTGAGAATAGGTCACCCTCCTCCCATCACTCCTCCTACTCTTCCTCTTCCTACTCCTCCTTTCTAATTTCTTTCAACCTCCAGACTTTTTTCTTTTTTTTACCCTTCTACAGTCTTCTTTATTTTATCTTTCCACCCTTTGCCTTTCTACTCATCTAGTTTTCTCTCCAATATCTTCTCTTCTGTTATCAGCTCATCTCCTTGACCTTTCAGAACCCCCTCTCTCTGTCTCTTTCCCTTAGATTTCTTCTTTTTTCTTCTTTCTCTCTGTCAGTATCTTTCTGTCACCATCATTACAGGGCTGATTACCTGTCATTATGGCTTATTAGGGGCATATCAACATGGCGGCAGGCAGGAGAAGGAAGGGATGATGGGAAGGATACCTGTCAACACACCCTTACTTCTCTGCCTAAGACTTATTTATCACTTCTTCCTACGACTTGCGTGACTTACTCTCATTCCTTTGTCGTGTTTAATGATGAGTTGGTTAAAGTTTTGGTGTCTGGGAGAGCATGAAGCTCAGAGCTGTTGTGCTGGCCAGGGATATAGTGGTAAAAACCAACTGATCTGTGCAAAATATATTCCTAACCCACTTTAAATGTCTTCTTGACAGTTCTGCTGTGTGGCACATTTTAATGTCTTTGTATTGAAAAGTGAACTATCAAAAATAGTCATTAATTTTCCCTTTTTTGTTCTTTTATATGCGACAATGTGACATCATTTTAGCACTTTCTCTTTTTCTACCTGCTCCTCACCTTCCCTTATCTCCTCAGGGCTGGGAAGAGAGCTGCGACGCGGCTGTCTCCCACCTTCTCCGGACCTGTTTGTCACGGAGCCCCAAAGACCAGGCCACTTCTCTGGCCCACACAGGAGGCCCTGTGCTGGGCCTTCCTCAGGACACGGCTCGCCTCAAGAAACACATCACCCTGCTTTGTGAACGTATTGGCAAGGGAGGCCGCCTCACCCTGGCATCTGAGGCTAACGTCCAGGTCCCTGCTCAGGTCCAGGATCTCGCTGCTCCCGGTGAGTCAAAGGAAGGAAAAATGAAGGGAAGGGAAACAGGGGGAGAGATGGAGGGGATGATGCAATAACATAAAAAATATCATCTGTAGATGGTTTTGAAGTACTGGTATTTCTACTTTTGACCTGTATTGTGTTTATTTTCCTTACATCCCGTCGTCATCTACTGTAAATAGACGTGTTAAATTAATGGAGTATCATGGTATTTCTATGATTCTTGAGATTTACTGTAAGTAATTACAAGTACTTAATATGCACCAGGGAACATTTGGCTCCATTATTCCCTTTTCTGATGGTACTTTCAATCTCACATAGTTATTTTTCCCTGGACTCCAGGTTTCCCTGTCACAAAAGTCCTAATTAAACACATGTATTGTTATAGTTATATATTCATTTTTTATATGTATATTTCCATCATATAAGAATCAGTGTTATTCATTTCCACTGTTACTTTGTTGAAACAACTCCTTCACTGGTTGTATGGAGGTGTGATGAAGGGCTGTCAAGTGACTGGTGAATTCTCTGAAGCTGTGTGTGGGAACTTGAACGTATGTTGCTACACACTGAGTGTGTTGGTTAACAGTCCAGTATAATCTGGTCCCTTGATGCAGATTTTCGGCCTGAGCAGGTTAAAACACGAGACCTATTCATAGTACTTACAACTAAGCCACACAGTTGTATTCAAATGCTTCCCTAACATAGGCAAAGACTGATGTTTCTTTATTTTTTTACCACTCTTCTTTCCTCATCTCACCTTCTCTTAATAAGAAATAAGAAATAATAAGAAACAAAACAAACAATTTTGTCAAATGGTTTGAGTGTCCTCATAATCAGGCCTATGCTGCAGGGGGACAGATTCTGTCACCTTCTGTCTTCTTCTTCTTCCTTCAGCTGAAGTCATAGTTGTAAATTATGAGTACCTTGTAAATTTAACAGTGCTCCATTATTCTTGTAGTGTTTTTTTTTGATGTTCAGTATATGTTTATATAGTTGTGTTTATTTATATAGTTGTCTCTGTATTGCATTAACTAATGTCATCATTCTCTGACTTTACAACATTAATGCATTTTATGCATTAATGCATATGCAGATACTGTCAAAGCACACATTTTAAACGTGAATACATTTGAAATGTAAAATATTTATTTTAGTCAATTGCATTTCACATATTTAATCTTCAGATTTTGTTTCTTAAAATGTCAGTGGGTTGATTAAATGACACCCAGGCAGCGACTAACTTGTAAGAATACCTGAAGTCTACCTGAAGGTTTGAGGATCTCTTGAGAATCACATGGTAGTTTGCACTTTTTCACGACCATGCACACATTCTTACAAAGAAATTTTTACATTTATATTATATTACATTTACCGGGCGACTTACAACTGATATTATAACGGATGCCCGTCCAGACACAACCGGGATTCGAACCCGCACCTCCCGCGTAGTATTTGTAAACACTACCACTAAGTGAAGGCTTTTAGTAAAGAGGAGATTTATGTACAAATCTGTTCATAGATTTACAAAGATTTCATGAATGAAACTCAAGACTGACTAATGCAAATTGGTCTTATATAGCGTTCTTTAGCATAGAATATTAAAAAACAAGGAAAAATTTTTAAATAAAAAAGAAAAGTACAATGCTCCACATATTTGAAGAGATTTTCAGATAAATAGTTTTTAAGAAATAAGTGTTGCTGTATCAAAGAAGAGAGTAGTATTTCGTATTTCTGTTTTCTCTTAAGGTTTTCTGCTTTCTCTGTTGGTCTGCCGCCAAAATTCACACATGCACACACAAGTCCACACTCACTCACACTACAGTAAACAGCCGTCACTGTTTTTTTGTTTTTTTCTTCACCCACATATAAACATATGCACTTGTTTACTTTTCCAACAACACTGACAGCAAATGTCCCCCACCAAACCACCACTAAGACACACACACACACACACACACACACACACACACTGGGGTACCGCACATGAAGTTCCACTTGACTGGTAGGAAGTGCGTGTGTCTGTGTTAATGTGTTTCTGTTGAGTTTCCTGGAAATAAAAACCTTTCAGCAACCACCCAAACACACTTCAGAGACTGAAATCCTCAGTACTGGGTTTGAACTGGGCTAGTTGCTACTGGCTGCTGTTTTTGGTCAATGCTCTGATACACAAGAATAGAATCCAGTAGATTTGAGGACGACTTATTTCACAAATGCAAGTCCAAGTCACATAATACAGAAACTGCATGAACACACAAAACTGATACAACCTCACTATTCACGCCGACATGAACATTATGTACAAAATAGTTGGGATATTATTATGTCGTCTGCAAATACAGCTTCAATAGTATAACACAGCATTAAGGTGTACAGTTCATCATCTGTTTAAAAGTATTTTAGGTAATATAATTTACATTTAAACACTGTTAATTCCAGTGGCATGTATATTTATTTCTATCATTGTATTTGTCCTTTTTGTTTTTCCTTTTTTTTTTTATTACATGACCCCCGTCTCACCCTCATGATATCATTCACACCAATTTCAAGCTTCAACAGCTGCACTGTGTACACATGCAACCATGCACACACGTCAGTACGGTTCGAAACCTTCCTCCAGCACTGAGGTGGTTCTGCTGAGGCTGTATCCCATTAACACACTAGATTTAAATAGGCAATCTGACTTCATGAGTAATTACTCCTTTTTGGAAACCTTTTTCTTTTCATCGGTGCTGTAATGTGTTCATTATGCAGCGTTTTCCACCTGAACCTGCATGACTCTAGTTATATCTGTATCTGTTTGGTCACTGATCAAATAGATCAAATATCTTTTATCCTTTTGCACTAATAATCTCATATTGCAATCTTGATGACTATATTTATCCTTGATAAAGCAAACAAGCACACAAATACACACACCACACACAGAGACGCACGGACATACACACACTCACCCACAAACACACACACTCCTCACATTCATTTACCCTGATAGTGCATGTGTATGGTGCAGTTATTTTCAACTGTGTTCCACTGGTAGCTGTGGTTTGGGGCCTGTATCTATTTTAGAATTAAAAAGAGGGGAGAAGATGGGCTGCATTTATGTGCACACACACATACACACACGTGTGTACGCATGTAAATGCAGCCTATTTTGTGTGTGTGTAAATAATATTTATATGTGCACTCATGAAAGCTCAAATGAACATATTACGCTGTCATTATTTCAGAAAAACAATTATAAGATAAAGCAAATAAAAGATCTTTGCAGTGATGAAGATCTGTTTCGCAGTTTTCAACATGTATGATGTATTTTTTGAGAAATTGCCTTTTTCTGTGTTGAAATGTAGTTTTTGAAGTTCGGACTATAAAAGCAAAGACAAAAGAGACCAGGTGTCACCCTCACACACAGAAGTTCTTATAAGAATCACACTTCCTGGTTTTTGATGTGTCTTTTCAAAAGCATGTTAGTGTGGGTGTTTGCGTGTGTGTCTGCACATGAAACATGCGAGTCCAAAGTTCTGCATAGTGTGTGTGTACATGTGGGTGTTAGCACATGTGTGCATTGAGGGGGTGATTGAAAAAGCGTAAAGCCCACAGCCAAATTGCTGGTAACCACAGTAGCACCGTGTCTCCCCCATCTTCAAACCACAGCCCAGAATAAAGCAGGAATGTTCTGGTGTAGACCAAGACCAGGCTTGAGCTGTCTGGAGGAAGCAGCTTAACCCCTTAACCAGACTGTCCAGAGCTGCTTCAAAACTGCCCTGAAGTGGCTCCAAACTGTCACAGACTGGTTTAAGTGACTGTAACATTCCAAGCTATGACAAAATGATTTGAGTTTTTCACAAATGCCCCCCAGACTTTGTCTGCATGTGGTCTGCAAGCATCTCAGCCATCCACACGTGTTTTAAACTTGTTTTTCATGCTCATTTTAAAGCAGGGGTGCTTATTTTACAGCTGAACGCTATGGTTTAAGAGTGCAGATTTTACGTCTGCCCCTTTACCACAGCACACTAAAATATTTCTAACTTTGAGCAAATTCAGATGTTTCAGCAATTATCTACAGAATACAATAACTCTATCATTAATCCTGTTCATGCTTACACATCTTTTTTGTTTTCTTTCTTTCTTTTGCTACTACCATAGGTGGCAATGTGATCATATAATATATTTTGAAATTTTAGCAGTTTTAGATTAAAATTTTCATGTAAATGTTAAGCCATTTGAATATAGTGAACTTTACAGTGTTTAGGACATTTTTAACAGAATTTTGGTCTACTATCATTGTGTAACAGTGGAAAAAATTAATTGACTGCCTCATCTCAATTCATACTCCTTTGGTGACCCACAACAAAGAAGCGCTAGAGATTAAATCAAAATTACAATATCCATGCAAGGGGTGATTTTTCTGTGTAGTTTTTGCCCTACATTATTACATATTTGAAATTATATATTTATATATTGTTTATTACATAATTGTACAATTAAAGGTAGTGATAGGCTTATTCAAGTAGCTTCTCTTATAATTCAGTTATTCTTACCTTCCAGTGCACATGCACTTTGGGTCCTTGTGACGTTGTTGGAAGGTAAACGAAGCAGAAGTTTACAAAGTCAATTGAAAGCCTCAATAATCCCCTCATAAGAAAGTTTACATCCTTCAATCACTCAGAGCCCCGCAGGTCAAATAATTGAAAAAAAAAAAAAAAACTTAAGTCACACTCAGTTGTGATCATTTAAGTGATTGGATGCATCATACTTGTGCAGTAAAACATCACTACCATCACCACTACTGCATTTTTTTTTAATCATACTGTACACTATACAAAACAGTCTGTGCAACTTAAGAGTCGTAAATACTGAAAATGGTGGAATTGTATTTGATGATTTGCTCTGTCCTTTTTTAACTTTTGATTTGGTTCATAATTACTGGTCAAAAGAAAGTGTGCCACTTTTATGCATGTGCTATATTATGCTGATGCTTACATCAAGCATATTTCTTTGCAGTGCTTACCTTCATTTGATACGCGCT
Organism: Arrhamphus sclerolepis; assembly: GCA_037176975.1. Taxonomy (NCBI): domain Eukaryota; kingdom Metazoa; phylum Chordata; class Actinopteri; order Beloniformes; family Hemiramphidae; genus Arrhamphus; species Arrhamphus sclerolepis. The sequence goes on from JBAMYA010000008.1 coordinate 16,115,495, forward strand.
ACTGTGCCAATAAGCTTTTTACTAATTATATAATACAGCTGGATAATTTCATCATCCTTGTCTGCCTGCAGACATGTCCTTCTTGACAAAGCTAGCAGCCAGAAGAATCCTGAAATATCTCTTTGCCCTTGAGACTTACTGCATTTCACTTTCTTACATACATCCCAGGCACCGTTTTAAAAATATTAGTACCTACAATTGGTGCAACTGCTGCTTATAATTAGTGTCTTTGAAGCAAGGATGTGATGCAGTTTGTTGCGTTTAAGCCCCAGCGTTGTCTAGCAGTGATAACCTGCCCTGTGACATAAATATGGAGTAAACTAGAACCAAGAGAAGCACAGAAACACACTACAGCTGTGGCCAGGCAGTTTGGCAGGAATGTGTGAGAGGTGGTGTAATGTGTGTGTTGTGTTGGGCTGTTTCCTCATCTGATGTTGATGCAAGAATGAGGTTAAAACATACCCCCGTATACACCGTGAAATTGTTAGAAGGCACTACACAAAAAAAAGAGGAAAAAAAAGTGACATAGAAAAACACCTGCCCAATTAACAGCAAAGCGTATCCCATTTCAAACAGCTGTGATTGAGCGTGTCTGTGTGTGTGAAGCCACAGGCTGTGGTCTCACCAAAGAGAACAAGATTGGCTTTAAAAAAAAAGCCAGGATAAATATTAGAGAGGGCTTAGGATAATCTGAACACACACAGGCACACACAAATGTAGACTCAGTGGGGGGGGATGGAGACACACACACATTCTCAGACACCTTAAGGTAGACTTGATGGCAGACACACATGCACTCTGTCTCGTTCACGCACGGCGTCCCAGGCAGTACAAAGACACGATGTGTGCAGTGTACGTGAAATGAAAGTACACTGAAACTGGACACAACCATCAGGGAGCAGAGAGGAAGGGAGGGATAAACGGAGGAGAGAAAGTAACAAGATGTATGAGAAACAGGGGTTAAAGTAGGGAACCAGGACAAGAGAAGAGAAAATTGAAGAAAATGGGGAAAGGGGTTAATGAATGCATGGTAGGAAAAAAGAATGAAAATTATAGAGAGACATTGAAGATGAGGGGCTAGGTGAGTGGGATGAAAAGTAGAAGATGGGAAGAGAAACATAGGGAAGGAGATGGAGAGAATGAAGAAAGAGGGGGAAGAGGAGACAGAGAGGTGGGACAGAGACAGAGACAAGGCGTCCAATTCATGGGCCTCAGGAGCTCCCTAAATCCAGACTGATCCATGGGATTCTGGTTTGGATTTTTTCACTCACACAATCACACCCTTACACGTCTGCGTTTTCATACACACACTTGCAAACCACATGTTCAGCACAATTGTCCTTTGCTGCCCTTCTTTTCTTCTAAAAACTTCTAAAAGATTAACGTGAAGTATATATTTAGCACGGTGTACTGATTTTTTGTAGATACATTTTTCAGAGACTTTTTTACATGTCACTCACTCTAACTTCATGTATGGTTGTGTTTACAACATGACATCTCTATTGTCCATTTCTTATTGTCCGTTTCATTAGATTGAAACAGTGAGACTTGCTGTTAAACAATACAAAAAAAGAGCGCATAAAGCAAAACTTTTGTTGCGCTAATGATTGATATATGTATTGATATACAGAAGTAATATACACTACAAAGACTGATTTGTAAGAAAATTGTTTTGTTTTTTTTAAAAAGCCTTGTTTGAAGAAAATGAATCTGATTTTTTTTTTGTCTAAATAGAAAAATAATCCAGTCAAGCATTTTTAATATATATTGGCCTGTAGGCAGATGTTTTCTTAATAAAAGGCAATTTGACTAGATATAAGAATACTGGACTTATTTCTAGAAGGGCTATTTCTGCAGTGTATGTATGTACATATGTGGTAATTTGTTAAATGTGAAGTACATGCTGAGAATTTAAACTGAGCCACTTTAACCTTGTAAGTTTCTCACAGTTGTAGTGTCGTAGTGTTTGATAACTCAAAAGGAAACCAGTTCTAGTACGGGCAACAATTGAGATACAAAGTAAAGCAGTATATCAGGCTTTGTTATTCAAGGTGCAGTAGCTTATAGATTTTTTTTTCCATTTTGGAATTTCCTAATTAATAATAATAAAAAAGTGCTTATGTGCGTTTTAATATTCAAAGCACCGTATTTGCTGATGGATGTCACCTACCTTTCACGCAGGAGGTGTAGAACCAATATCAGAGGTGTCTGTCGGTGAGGAGGAGATGCAACTGCCACAAGAAGTGACCAAGTTCATTAAGAAGAAACAGTCATCTAAGAAAGTCAAGAAAGGTAAGAGCACAAACTCCATAACTTCATATCATCGTTGGCTGTACTACCAGGATCTCTTCTCCTTTCCTTCTTTATGTCTTCACTGGTGTCTCTAATTCACCCTGTCACATCTCTGCAGTGCTGCTTCCAGCCTGTCATAAAATCCCAACCAGAAACAAATATCTGGTCACTGTCTATAACACTATTGTCCTCCTTGTCTCTCTTACCCACAAAACCTTTCTCATGTACATGGTCACAATTAATGCAGCAATTTGATTAAGGTTCTGGTATATTGAATTACAACCCTGCATTTTACCAATGATTTTTAACTACACTAGAAGTTGTTGTTGTCTTCCAAATTTTGTAAAAGCATAAAGGCGCCCGCTAGAGCCTTTTATTCCAAGAAACTAGAGACAAATAAAGCTCTTTTCAGAGGTGAAACCTTAAACTTTTACACAGAGAAACAATTAAAAAAGATAAAGGTATTCTACATGCTTAGTGGTTCACATGCATATTCTGTAATGCATCACTCCTGCACACTCGCCTGTATTATACAACTGACTTTTTTTTGTGTGTGTGATAGCCATGATAGCAGATAAAGACATTATTTCATTATCATGGTGTTTATCACTATCGACAGTCATTTTCAAAACTGTGAAAGCACCATTAGTCTTCCCATCATCAGCTGCTTTCTTTCTGAGTTAGAGCAGACTCTCTTGCTCTGCTGTGTGGCTGCTGTCTCTCATTGTCTGACTGTTTTCATCCGTGCGGTTCAGCTTTCAGTCTGCCTTTGATCCACTCTAACTCAGACACATCAGATCAGAACAGGAGATTTATTACTGAGCTATATTAGCTTATTTTTCTAATAAAGTAAGTTATCACCTCTGTATCTGTCTTTCTCCGTCCCTCTTGACACATTATTATTTATTTATTTCTTAATTCCATCCTCCCTTCTGATTTTTTTCATTTTCTTTTGTTATTTTCTGTGTTATTTAATCTGGTTTACAGTAAGCAGGTCACTTAAATATAATATGAACACATTTACACACACACAACAAATTTGTGTTGTTTCCTGCCTCTTGACTTTGTCATGCACACACACACATTAACACACGCACACACCAATACACACAGAGCACTGCTAGAAAGGGCTTCTGGTTTGCATTGAGGACAAATCCGTGTTTTATGACAGTTTGTCTTTCCTTCCCAGGGCGGATAGATTTGCTTTGATGGGCTCTACTTTCGTTAGTGGCTGGTGTGCAGTGTGTGTGTTGGAGTGCATGTGTGTGTGTGTGTGTGCACCCGTGTGGTTAATCCAGTCAGGCGTCACTGCTAATGAGAAGAGGAGGTGTAGGAGACACAGAGAAGGCGACACAGGGATCATTAGATACGCGCACATATTCATACGTCGACACACAACAACAGCAGCGAGTGTGTTAAGTTCTTTGATCTCAGATGTACACCATTTTGACATGCACAGGTTGTAGCAAGCCTTTGTGCTGTCAATCAAGGAAGAACTATGTTAAAAGTGTAAAGATTGTAGTGACATCTCTGGCTTCAAATTACAAACAACTAAATACACTTGCCACTTAAACCCACACTATGAAGACCATGTAAAATATGAAATGCCTGCTCTGGAGCCAGTGTTTGCTGTCTCTCTCTTGCTCTATTAACGTTGAGGTTCTAAAGGGGAGAGGAGAAAAACTCACTGCCTTTTTAAATATAAAATGGTGTAAAATATAACTTTTAGTTCAACAAAGGCACTTTCAAACTACCTGCTGCAGTAAAAGAGCAGATATATGACCTCATTCTGACGTCACTAGATAACATCAGAAGAAAAGCTGTCATCATTTTAAAAATGGTTTACTCTGTTATATTGAGACATACCACCTTGTTATTTTATCAGAGATTTATCAGAGATAACCAGCGGTGGTATTGCATCCTGCTGCAGCCAAACAGCCCCTGACTCGCTGTAAGAACCATGAGATTAATTTCATTCTTAACTACAAAAACTCATTCTAGATGTCATTTGATGTTAGTATTTGGGTTTTATTGTTTGTCTGACAATCCTATGTTTCAAAATTCAGGTTTATAGGTATTTCTCTTCTTAGGATCTCTTATACACACACACACACATACACACACACAAACATCACCATTGTCAGACACAATTGAGAAAAAAAAAGAAAAATGGTTCCTAATTAGTGTTGTTTATCATGGGAACCTCCAGATCAAGTATGTGGTTTTCACTTAAAGAAAAAAAAAGAGGGAGAGGAAACAGGAAGTTACTCTGTGACTATGGGAAGGGAGGGAAGACTCCTCCTCGTCATCTGATAGAGATGCTGAGAAAAGAAGAAATTACAGTGACCTGTACAACACTTGCACATAGTCAAATAGTTTCTGAAACCTTGTTGCAAAAAATTTCTTCTTGCTGAATGTAGATTCCTCTGAACTTGAAGTTTTGTTTGTTTGTTTGTTTTGGAAGTTTTTAGTGTTTGGCTTAATAGATCCTACCCAAGTACAGCAGAACATGAAGTGTAAGGTGGCAGCCCTCGCACTCATCCGGAGCTTTGTAAATCTGTTTTTCCGGTTTTCCCCACGCTAGTGGCTTCCCCCTGTTTTTCCAGCAAAGTAGGCAGGCTCACCACCTTTTCCTTGTTAAAATGACAAGGAAACCCTTGTCATTAAACTGAAATTTCAGGGAATTAAACTGAAATTTCAGGCTAGCGTTAGCCTGAAATTTCTTGTGAGGTTTGGCACGTCGACATTCTTCCCCGTTTTTCTCCTTCCCCGTCCAGAGATCTTTCAGCCACTTTACCCACATCACATCAGCTATGAAGGGATATATGTGTTGCTTTTTTGCTTTGGAGCCATGCGATGTTTCGCAGTAGTACAGCATGATTGTAGAAATGTAGAATGTAGAAAATCACATAAAATTGATGCTTTGTATCACTTTTTTTGGCTTATTGCTTTCTTTACAAGAAGTGGTCATGTTCACCTATATATATGTACACACACACACACACGTGTATGTGTATATCTATATATATATATATATATATATAT
>JBAMYA010000008.1:16120931-16133027 GCA_037176975.1 Arrhamphus sclerolepis
TTTATTTAAAGTTACGTGTCTCACAGAGAGCTCCATAAAGACTGCAAGGATGATTTCCACTTCTCTGTAAGCACAGTTTCTCTCCCATGACCACCTTCTGTACCTGGAGACCTCTGTCTTTTTACCTGCTTGCTGTGATCTATGATGTGAATATTTCTGTCTCAGGACGAATCTACAAACTACCAGACTGATCAGTGGATTTGATAAACTTTTGGTTATACCGTGTACTGGGAGAAAAATATTTCTTTTTCTACTGGTCACTGGTGGGATTTTTTTTTCTAATTTCTCTACCATGGTGAGGCCCAGGGTAAAAGAAAGTGATGTCAGAGATAAATGTTGTCATGAAAAAGACTTCCCAGCTTGAAGACTTTCTGCAGTGTTATGCTAAGATGCACAGTCAGTGGCATCCAATCACGTCTAAAAATCAAACATTTTCAGCTGATGATGAAAGACGGGCTGAGAGAGAGAGAGGTCATTTCACTTTACTTTAAAACACCTTGTCTGTGAAGACACCACAATTCCTGCAGTAACAGATCTGACTGAATATGTAAGGATGGCATGCCAACGGAACAAGAGCCCAAACAACAATTTTCTAAGTTGTGGTGTTTGTTTTTGTCATTTTGGAGTAGCAGTAATGGAGTCTAAAGCCTGAGAAATTTACGTTTAATCTGCGCAACAACTCTGACAATGTTTAAGCTGGTCATCTGGATAATGGCTTTCTTATTTTAGATTAACAAGCTATACCTTTAATTAACAGAATGGCAGTTAAAAAAAGAAAAAAAAAAGGTCTGTAAAATGCAAACAGCAAAATCAAAAACGTGTTATGCAAATGTTTGATGGTTTTACAGTGTTTACTGTTTTGCTGTTCGATGAAACATTTCACAAGATAATATTCAAATGTTGAAAAAGCAGTTAGCGTGGTCTCTTTATGGATTTAATTTGATCTGTTCATTTTTTTTTTTTTTTTTTACCAACTTTCTTCATCATCCATTATCTTGCAGCTGCTTTAAGTCATCATTTACTCCACTGCTGTCTTCATCTACGAGTTTGATTAAAATACTGTCAAACCATCATCATTTAAAATACAAATTCCCTCTATCAGACTTTGATCACAAGGAGGGTCTGCAGTGTGTAAAACATGGATATTGGAGCTCAAACATGCTTTTTCACATTTCATTATCTGTGTGTCTGTGCAGCACCTTTTGCACTGGAGGTGCACTAATGTTAATGGACTTCACAAAAACAACTGTTGACAGTGTTTACATTGCAAGCCCAACTGTCCTCTTGGTTTTAATGTGATAAAGAGGTAAAAAATTTCTGTCGTCGATGGGGTGCCCGTATTTGAATTATATTCAACTGAGAGCACTGCGAGTATGGTGCGGCACAGATCAGTCATCGCTGAACTTCACAGAATTTGTATAGAAAATAATCAGTGCCAGCGCAAAAACAGCTGCCTGTGGATACAGACCTTTCCTTAGACTCATGAATGTTAAACAACTCATTCAATCATCTGGTATGAAACTCACCAACGTTTGTTTTGATTTTTCAAAAAATAAAACTGGGTGAAAATCCGTTTTACGACTTGCTTGATTGGGCAGGCAGTGAGTTGAAATCACTTTCATGTAAACTGACCCTTGTACACATAAACGTCTGAGCAGTGTGTTGAGTGGGTTAGAAGGATCAGCTTCAATGTCATATCAGTCATGAGAGCGTGACCATCTCCATCTGTGAGCGTGTTGGTAGCAGAAGCCTGCTATATCCTTGCGCCAGTGCACATAGAGACACATGCATTGTTCACGCTTATATTTCTTCACACCAACTACATGCTTGTCTATTATCAGATTTTATTAATTTTGAACACTTGTATATAAATAAATAAAAAAAAGGTTGTCATATGTGTCTGTTTTCTGTATCCAAAACAGAGATATGAGGGTTGGTAAAATGCAGACATGTCTTTATTTCTTTTTTTGTTACACACACGCTCACTTACCCAAACCCTTACCCTTACAGTTTCTCTGTTGGTTCAATCAGAATTCCAGGCCACATGCTCATATTCATAATTGTACGATCTCTTCAACCTCATCTACTATTTAATAGAAGATCACCAAGTCAGATTCTGATGCATCCCCAAACCTTTATCCATCGAGGTTATGTAGTACCTCTGTCATGTTGCATACTGTAATTTAACGTTCATGATTAACCCATGCAGACCTCTTGTGGCACATGTGCTAAAGAGAAGGCCTCCTACTGTTTGGATATGTCTGAAGTGTTTCAGGCATATCCAACCAGGGAGGCAGCCATGATGTCCAAACCCCCTCAGTTGGCTCCTCTCAATGTGGGGAGCAGCGACTCTACTCAAAGTCCAGGCACCCTATGAAGGAAACTCATTTCAGTGACTTGTATTTGTGATCATGTTGTTTTGGCGCTACCCACAGTTAGTCACCTTAGGTGAGGGTAGAAACAGTGATTGACTGGTAAACAAAGAGCCTTAGTCAAAAAGCAAAGATGAAATCCTGACACCCTGATCTGGACACCTTTCTCTCCTTGGCTGTGGCTAGAAATTCTGTCCATAAAAGTTATAAACATAGTCAGTTACAAAGGTCCAGTCCCACCTGGGATGAATCTGAGTCCTTTACACGGCAATGCTAATAATTGATGAGACCTTTTTTTTTTTAAATATTTGTTAAAATCCTTGCATTTAAGACAAGAAAAGAAAAATGATCTCAGAGCAAGTGGAAATACAAAATTGATTATCAACAAATCCTTGCACAAGATCAGCGTCACATTGTCTGTTGTACTATATTGTGACTTTAAGGGAGGGACTGAGGAGAAACTGCATATAGCACCCCCAAGCCCAACACCAAACATCCCCACACCCTGTGATCACTTAAAAAGTCCCAGCGTCCTTTGGTAAATTGAAAGATAGAGACTTTCTCCTGAAAAATTCATCAAACAATTTTGGAAATAACACTATTTTTTTACTTAAACCTTCTGTAGCTGTATGACATTATATGTCTTTGAGCACAAATGATGTGAACCTATCATCCACAGTTTATTTTAAAAAGATTTCAAATGAAAAATAAAGCAAATGACAATGTTTTAAACCCCTTTTCCAAAGCGATAACATTCTCTTACCTTATGTTCTCACATTCACTTCATGCTTTAACATTGTGTGTTTCACAAATAGAAGCACACAGGCGGTGGCAGGCTGCTAAATTGATAGAGAGAGAACAAACAGAGAGTTGTTTGCTTTAGAAAAGTTTCACAACCTTCATTCACAACCCACAACACACACACTTCATTTTTACCACTGCTCAGACACTGCTTGTTTTCTTTGAGTTCTCACATGGACAAACATTCACTCAAATGCCCCATAAGTCTTATTCACCACACACACACACACACACATGCACAAAGAGAGTATTATTCTCTCACACATCTCCACACAGCCATAACTTAGAATCTCCTCACACGTGTGGACATGACTATGAACCTTTCTGCTGTCGACACACACTCAGTCACACACACCACCTCAAAGTCTGTGTGATAAGGTAGGTTCTGAGACTGTGCTGTCTGTAGCGTCAACGCTTCCTTTAACACCTCTTTACTCCTCGATCTGCATTCCCACTGCTAAAAATGTCCTTGTTGTTATCAATAATCTGATTTATATACCATTTTTGCCAAAATATAAAAAAAAGTTTGTACAAGTTCACTCACTGTGTCCACCAACTGTATGAGTTCAGTTGACGTTATAAACTCTTATGAAATGTAATTTTGTTGCACAGCGTTGTGCAGTTTTGTGTCCAGTTGGTGTATAAGTCGGATACAGAAATTACTTGTGACTTTGCAGCAATGGACACATAAGTCAGGAAGGTTTCTTTGCTCTGTGTATCCAGGTTTGAGCTTGTTCTGTTCATTGTTCATTAAGTCATTTTTTTAATGTACGTCAGGTTGTGGATTGAAAGTAATTAGAATTATTAGTTAATGGAATTGAATGCTATTGGTTGTATGGGATTTGCAAAACACGAGCAGTATTACATCAGGCTTTCATTTTAATTATACATTCTTGATACTTTTGGTTTTGTTGATTTGTTGAAGTGTGTGTTTTTCCACATCTCCCCAGCAGAGCCGAGTCTCAGTCCATGGTTAGAACTTGTGTGATCTAAAGTAAACCTAGCCTGTTGTTTTGTCTAGGGCAGCATCCTGGATGTAACGGCAACCACAGCATTGAGTGCGTAACCACCATGTCTGGTTTTCTATCCTCATTCAGGTATTTTCATCTCCTAACCTGAACATTTTCAAGTGAAAATGAAGTACCAAAGTGAGGAATCATGAGTGACGATAAAACAGAAAATGGGAAAAGTTTAGAACTTGTTTGTCCAGCTTGAGAATGGGGTTCCCACTGTACAATTTTCAATCCAGATTCAACTTTGTGAAATTGATAATCAATGTATAGTATGTTATACTGTAAATCTGAATGTTTTTCAAGCTCTAAATACAGTGTCATTGCTTCACCATGTCATTAGCATGTTTCTGATGTGCTAATACACAGATGGATTGAAAGTTGACGTTGCTGTAGTGTGCTTTAAAAAGATAATTTTTAAGAAGTCAACAAAAAGAAGCGTCTTTCTTCTTTATATGAGGTGTACATTTTTATTCCCATGTGTCTGGCACTGTTGTTGCAAGGCTCCTCTGCTGTTTAGTGGTTTGGTAAGTTGACAGAGATCGTAGAGGCAGTGACAGGCCGTCACACTCTGAGGTGATTCCTCCAGATTTCTAACGCTGCTGATATCTGTCGCAGCCGTCTTTAGTCGCTAGTCGGTTCTATCCTTCATCTTTGCTCCTGTCTCATTGTGAGATCTGCCACCACCGTTTTTGATCTGTGATGAACGATTTTTTTCCCACAATTGGGCATATTTTGTCTGAGACTGCTGAAATTGTACAGTGTGAACCCGGCATATACATAAGTGTTGCATTTCTGTGTCTATAGAAGGAAAATCAAAATATTGAGTCTTTAAAGTTCTTTTATAAGATTGGGTTGGGTGTAAATGTTTTCAGATATTCATTTTAAAATAAGTTCTTTTAAATTGATTTGATATTACAAACATAAAGTAAACGTACTCTCTGACCTTAAACATAGAAATTGCTCTGGGAAATTTTGTTGTTGGAGTCATTGTATGTATCTTTGAGATCTAACATGTGTTTCCTTCCTTACTGAACATAAATAATCTATCTATCTTTATAAAAGATATTTTTGGCCCTTTCTAGTAGGAAACTGTTTGATAACAGGACTTGTATGTGTGCACATACTTTATGTGTGACAAAGCTAAAATTAGAGCTGAAACTAAATTACTTATCAAAGTTTGAAATTAAGAGTAATTTGTTGGTGACAACGTTTATGATTACTTATATTAATCACAGAGTGGCAGATCAGCTCAAGTTGACAGCAGGGATTGTTCCCAAATTTATACACACGTCCTGTTTCCTGTTTAGCTCCCAGTCTTATCTCAGACTATAAATTTTGGGTTCTCTGTAGAACTGTGTGTGCTTTGGTTGTTTCGCGGTTGATTAGATTTTCTAAGGTAGAATAAAGCAGTGCGAACAATAAGCTCACTTTGGCTCTATGTGATCTTTAGTTATACTTTAAAGACTTATAACTCTTCCCCCCCACAATGTGTTTGAGTATATTTTAGGATTATTGTGCATGCATGTGAAGAAATTATAGGATGCACTGTTCTCTTGATGATGATTGTGATGCATGTCCTCAGCCCCAAAGGGAACCGGCAGAGCGCCAGACACTTCCCTCTACAATTAGGTTATACTGACCACAACATACGCAGACACACTCAGAGCCTACACACCCAGGATACTTGCTTTAGTTATTTAAAAAGAAAGAAACTGAAATCTTCACTTGGATATTGGGTTCATTGCTACTCACAAGCATGAATTCACATACGAGGCCCGAATTTGATCAGAATAAAAGTAAAATGTTGTGAGCCTTATCCTATAAATTACAATTTCATATGTGTTCTTTCAGAAGATACAAGTCTAAAGTGGGACATCATGCACTCAGGCTAAAAACAGTTGAGTTTAGGGATTAAAAACAAACAATTAGGGTGAGCTACAAATGACACTTAGGCCAGTTTAATGGCTCTACTTATCTCTTTGAGGTTCCTGGATCTACTTAGAGCTACACAAATGTCAGTCACTGACAGATGAATCGATTGATTGGCTGATGAGTTCTCATGACTGTTAGATGGGTCTTTGAATTACATCTTTGGTCATTCTTCTTTAAAATTATAATTGATCAGTTTTCTCTTCTAGTGTATTACTAAAAGCATCTGTGTGTTCACATCTGTAAATTTTATCTAGACTGGCCAAAAAAAAACTGTGAATACTGTACCTAAATAGATTCTAGAACATGATAAATATATCTGTATTTTCTATGAAATTTATTATTAGAATATAGAGAATGATAGTCCAGAACACTGAGATATTTGACTTCTCCCCACTGTGACTAGTGTTAGCAGTTAGCATAATCTATGCTTTCATATAGTTCAATACCACTGAATTCTGTTATTGAATTGTATATTATTGAATTAGCACCTGCTCACTAATTTTTCCTAATTTTGCAAATGCTATATATGATAAAATCATCTTTGATAATATCTGTGCTTTGAGTTTTGCTCTGCAGTAACCCAGACAGAAAAAGCAAAACATTATTGTAACCGCTGTAGTTCTAAAGATTAACCACCATTGTCATGCAAATGCAAACTTCATATTTGAAAATAGTCAATAGTGAAATTTCATTGAGTAATAGAAGCAAGCAGTGATGGGGAGCAGAATTTAGTTATAGTTAATAGTACTTGCATTTGCAGATGCATCTGCTGTTGAATGCACACATGGATCTAATTTCCTGCTGTCAAAATCTGAATTCTGTGTTATAATGATGTCTGCATGACTTTTTAATGAGGCTGCATTTATGACAGACTGTTGTACTTTCTTGTTTTGTCAGCTTGTGTACTGTAGTCCCAGCATGTGTCTAAACCTTGTGTTTAGTTTGAATTGTAAATAGTATTTTTACATAATTGTTTTCATTTCTCTGACTGAATAGTTTGATTTAAAACCACATGAGGTGGTCACATGTCAAAATAAAAAATGGGACGCATAAGCACTAAATTTTCTTCCTTTTTTTTTTAATTTGGTACACCCTCAAGGAGGTCTCAATTGTCCCAAACTAATGTTTTGTCACAGTCAGTTGTCAGTTGTTGTTGTTGTTTTTTGGCAATTGTAATTCTGATTTGAGTGTGAGATCAGCACCACATCAATCAGCAGCAGAGGAGGCGGGACATAGCTGAGATCTACTGGCTCATTGGCTCACTTTATGCATCGACATCAGCACCAAACCTCTGCTGATTGCTGCAATGTTGGCAACCAAGCAACTTTATCACTGTATTTAGCGAGTATTCAGCAGCTCTCGGGTAGTGACTAGCTACAAATCTAGCACCTTTTTCTTTTGTTATCAGGGACTTCTGGGGACTGACGTGAAAGCACGTGTTGTTACTCTTCTCAGTGAGTCCTTCCCTGTCCAAAGGCAGGCTGTCCATCCAAAAGGCTGTCCTTCCCAGCTGCAGACAGAGAAGGAGAAATGCATCATCCTTGCAGGGGCGCATAAAGCTCAAACTATAAATTCTACATAAACTGAGAAAAGGAGGTGAATAGAAAAACACCCCCAACCACCTTTCAACCTTAGTACAGTGTTAATCATGACCCTTGCTGAGGACATTTCAGAATATGAATACAACGACAATAACAACAATAACAGGTGTAAGAAATGATGCAGTAAGCTAAGATTATCAGTTTATTCAGCAGTCAATGACATACTAGATGCCCCCCCTCCCAATGGTGCATGGTGCTGATGTGACACTCATTTCAGAACTGCAACAGCAAAATGCAAAAGTGTAACTGAGAAAGATGGTTTGAAAATGGAGATGTTTTTAGAAATGATAGAAGAAAAGAAAAGGAAGCATAATCGAGAAAGTACATTAGACTCTGAATTGACGCCAAACATTTAATGTTAACTTTTAGTTTGTGGACTCATTGCACATTCCTGTGTTATAATGACTGTGGGTTCTTTCTGAAATGAACAGTGTTTGATTAGTGTGTATAGTGGGACTTTATCCACCGCAGTGATAAGAATACAACCATTCAAAGCAACATCATGAGTGAAAAAAAGAAGCAATTAAAGCTTGTCTTTACAGATTCTTCTGCTGCAGATGGAAAGAAAACTTGAAGGCGCAACGCAAAAAGCATGCAGTCTGAAAATCAAAGTGCGCTTGTGTGTATGTGGTATGTGGGTGTGGTTGACTGGTTCTGAATGTGTAAGTAAACTAAAAGTGAGCAGTTATCCATCCACTGTGATCCTGCCTGTGTGTGTGTGTGTGTGTGTGTGTGTGTGCGCGCACACACTGAGCAGCAGTATATTGTGCCAGATCACATAAACCTTAAGCACACTTTTATTTCACCCTCAGTCACACCTGTGTTAACATGAAGTATGATGAATGTGTGAAAAATGCAAACACCCCTTAAATTTCCAGTATTTTTCATTTATCTTTTCATTTGACATTAGTTTCCTTTATTTCCTCTCTGGCACATGTATGTAGCTGCTCTTTACACAATGACCTGAGTCTTGAAATCAAGTATGTTGTGTGCAGTCGACAGCTTTCCTTTCTTCTTATATAACTTGTGTTGTTATTTCTGCATCATTAACCTGCTTTGTAACTTTATTTAACAGCTCTGAAGCTTCAGCAAAGTTAAAGTCATTGCGTTTTGAGTAATTATTCTTTGTTTTAGGGAAGTAAAATTCTAGCAAAATCTCATCAGCTGATCTCAAGAAGGCAATGACAGTATTCATGTTAGCTGTTCAACTAGATGTAAAGTTCTGGCTGTGATGTGGATGTAGCATCAGTTTAAAGTGTGTCTTGGAAGCTTAAATTGTATTGCAACTCTTTATCTTGTTATGCACTACCTGAGGGAGCAGACAGTGGCATCTGGGAAATCCCTTTGAACTTGTTTTCAACATAAGTTTATTTTTTTCTTTATGTCCACATTCAAAATGTACAATAAAGCAGGTAAACGGACTCTGATATCACTCCATGTACACATAAGAGGGATGTAGCTTCTTTAAGAAAGTAGCATATGCCCTTCCATCTCTCCTCCTCCTTTTGAAGACAATGATGACGCAAAGTTCCCAAGGAATATCATTACCTATAGAGAGCTGCTTTCAAGTTTTTATGTATGTGTTTACAGCCTGACTTAGGCTCACAGCAGTGGCCATGTTGTCCTGTGATTACAGGACTGTAGCAACAATTTACATAAAACTGAGAGTTTACTGGTGTGGGCAAGTAAGTAAGATAGCAGGAGGGAGAGTAACAGCAAGGAGGGGAGAAAAGAGGGAGGAGAAGGAGGAAACTGAAAATGAAGCGTGAAAGTAAAGAGGGAGAAAAGTTACTGTGTGATTATACGGTAGAAGATGCTTACTACGCGCGCATGTGTGTAAATGTGGTTTCCTCACGCACCACATGAGAATACCATTATACTGTTTTAGCTCCCCTTTGATCAACAGCATAACTGGTTTGACATCCAGGCAGGTCATTTTCTTATTAGATGTAAATTGTCACCTTTTAATTATGAATATTTTAATTACATTGTTGGATTACCCAAATATCAATATTAGTATTAACAGTTAGTATATTTCCCAAGCTATTAGCTTTTCTTTTCTAATCCACCCGAGAGTTCAAGTCCATCCATGGCTAGTTACACTGTTGGATTTATTTGCAGAAGCCTGCTCCAGAATTTACCTTTAAAGTTGAGTTACTGTTAAGAACAGATCCTGTCTCCTGTTTGTTTTATCAGTAAGCTGTTCGGGTCATTGTTCTAGCGGTCCTTGGTCTTTCAGTATCTCCTACCATGGAGACACTCCAGTTCTGGTGTCGTAAACTCCATCTGGCATCAGCGTCCTGTTATTCTCCCTGGTGAGACACTAAAACCTGAACCTGCATCAAATGGAGAACTTGTCTATGTCATGCAGAACCAACTCTGAGTCTTCTAAGTAGAACAAAGACGAACTTCACGAGCTGCAGTCAGAGATATGTGATAAACCCTTTATGTTCAAGCTGTAGCTGAATACGTTGCTCAGTCTGTATGTTTACTCAAGCTGCACCGTAGTTTCACGCTGGTGTGCACCATACATCGTAGGCTAGATGAATCCTGGCATGCATCTCTCAATGTAACTGTGCACTTAATCAACACGACAAGAAATGTGATTGGTCCGCTTGATGGAATTGTTTTTCTTTATCTTCGTATTTCCCGCAGCTACGTTTTATTCATCATCTTCAAGTCAAGCAGAACGGGGGTCAAGCTCTGGGTTTCTCAAGCGCCTAGAGATGACTTGTCGTAAATAGGCGCTATATAAATAAATTGAATTGAATTGAATTGAACAACAGTCTGCAGAAACGACTGATGCTCAACATCTGTTCGCTTCGACTCACGTGAAATCAACTTTATTTGCTCTGTCGCAATATCCGAGCAACGTATATGAAGTAAACAAAAGGAAACTCAGCAGTGCGAGCTGCAGCGCTGCAGAAAAGGAACCCAAACTGCCATCTAGTGGCTGGTGTAATTACAGAGCAATGTATAAATGCCAAAGGCAGCGTTGGGGTCGTGTGCAGCTACTGTGCAGAAGTACAACTCAGCTTTTAGTTTGACTGAAACTGAACCAAACTCTTAATCACACAAACGCACCCAAACAATGTGATTAGAAGTTTTGCTAATGCCTGCATGTAAACTTTCAGACTGACTTACACTGGTGTCTGAGCTCTGCTCGGCTCTGGGCATCGACTTGGTAGTGACAGAAGCCAAGAGGAAGAAGAAGCCAAGATGATTTTTTTTTTTTTAAGTAGCCAAAGTCAACAAGATATATGAAATGTACTGAGCAGAAAAGAAAAGTACAAAAAGTGAATACAGTAAAGTCAAACATAGGATCCAATTTGGTGGGAATTACTAGATTATTTGTCAATGAAAGAAGAAAAAAAGTGATTCTGGTCTGGAGTGTAAGATGTGTTGTGTGAGTGCAGCAGCTTGTTGACAGTGCAAAATTAATGAGAACGTTTATTTTTCCCCTTTCTGGTGTGTGCGTATGTATGTGTGTGTGGTAAAGTGTCATTAAAATAATGGAGTAATTCCAAAATTCTATCAAGCGTTTCTTGAAAATTTGTTGAGTTCACATGCTGTTTGTGAAGAAACCCCACACATTTGTCATCACATCGTTTCCACTGGTTAATTTGTTTGGAATAAAAAGTGTTTGCTGTAAATTTGTTGTGTGAGTGTGTGTGTGAGAGAGAGCGTGTGTGTTGTAGGGTCTATTTATAACTAGCAAATCTTTTGCACATAAATCTGGCAACGTTAATGTCAAGTAGGCAGTTTGAAGGCTAAATGGACACCCTGCACTAAGTTTATGTCAATACGCTGCCAGACTCTAATTTATGATACTTTATTCTGTTACTTACATCTTTAGACTATTAAAAAATATTAAACTTAAATGCTAAATAATTATGAATTAGACATATAATACTAATTCTGCTGTCTGTAATTCCTTATGTGGCATATTTTGAAACATATTTAATATTCTGACCTGAGTTATGAAGCTCACGTCACATTATGAAGCAAATCAAACCCTCACATCAAACTTGAATTTCACTGAGATTTTCTGAACCTACAAATTAAAAATAGTGTGAATCCTTCCACAATTTAAATTCCTCTTTGCAATCTCTGAGTTGAAGGTCTTTGGTACCTTTACTATCCCAGTCTGGCTGTTTGTACAGCCAGCAGAAACACATACTGACCACTTAAAATAAGATGTTTTTTTTGTTTTGTTTTGTTTTTAAAAAACAGTTAAAACTACATATCAGGCTCATAAAAAAAGATGGCAGCATGAACAAATGCTTTCAGATGGAAGCAACGTAAAAACATTAAAAAGACTGTGTCTTGGATCAACAAAGATGGACCAAACCATTTTTTAAAATGCTGATTGTACAA
>JBAMYA010000008.1:16133127-16146730 GCA_037176975.1 Arrhamphus sclerolepis
GTTATCCATATCAGAAAATTCTTCTTTACTCACAGCATCAAAGGGACAATTTCTACTGCACTCAGTAAGGATACAATGGCAGAATGACCAGCAAAGTTAAAAATGTGATGTCCGTCATGTTGGCCCTGGTACAACTGTACAGCTAAAAATAGAAGTGCAGAGAGAATGCAGCCTTTGGGGTAACCGGGGGAGGAGATAAGAGCATCAGATAAAATACCATTAAGTAGCCCACGCTGTGACCTCTCAGTTAAAAAGTCCATTAAACAGCATATCAGACCAGAGTGGATGTTAAAAGAGGAGTAGCAGTTAAAATGTAAGTCTGGATGCGATTAAAAACAGATGTGAAATCAAGAAAATCAAGCTGCACAAAGACGTAAGAAGTTTTGGATGCTTTCTCCTAGAGCACAGCTACCTGCCAGTGAGAAACGGAAACGATAAAAATGTGTCTGGGATTTCAAGCTGAGTATGAAAAATACTCCCCCCACCCTAAGAAACCTGTCTTGGGTTAGAGAAGCTTCTGCATATTACAACACAGTCAAAACAACATCAACACACCCAATCACAGAATGATAGCATTTCCCAGAAGTCTTAGTTTCATACCCACCAGATAGCCCACCAGTGGCTTTAAACAATACCTCATGGGGCCAATTGTTACCAAAGTCTTTATTTTTGAAGCAAAAAGAATTACTTAAATTGCTGTCTGAAATGTGAAAACCTCCAGTATCATTCACCAACAGTCTAGTTTTCCATGAAACTGTATGCATTAGTCCTGGTATTTTGTCCATTTCTTAGCAGGATTAGTCATGATCGAAGATTCAAGTGATTAACTTTTTTGTTAATTGACATGTCGATCTGGGATTTCCTTTTGTTTTTTTTTATTCTTTCTTTGCAGTTTCAATGCACACATCAGTTATCAAAAAAAACAATAAAAGGGTTTCTATTGACTATTGATGGTTGATGGGGTGAAAAAAAAAAAAGAAAGAATGAACTCCCCCATCCAAGTATAATATCTCTTCTGTTTTCACCCGGCAGGGGTCAGAAATATTGCTTCATGGTTTCCTCCCCTCCTCTGCACTTATTCATTCCTGTCGGAGTTGTGGTGGGGTGAAAATGTATCTTTGGCAGAGTTAGTGGTGAGGAGGAGAAGAAAGAATGGTGGTTTACCACAGTACCGTTAGCAAATACTGAGCCAGAGCTGCTGTGGGTCATAAAGGGAAAATGAACAGGTGTCCATTTGGGGAGGGGGTGGGGGGGCGTAGAAGTGGAAAGAGAAAATCAGAGGCTAATGAGTGAAGTTAAAGGAACTGAGAAAAGGGTAATACCCATGAATGATAAAAGTTTTTTTTTTTAAAAGTGATAAGAAGAAAAAGCTCGAAAAAATGCAAAGTCAAGATATGGCAAAGGGTAAGGTGGGGGAGGAATTGGAGAAGAGGTACTGAGGAAGCCATTAATATTGTTTGTAGTGCTGATACAAGGAAACTTTGTTTCATAACTCTGAGAGACCTGAAGTTTTAATAAATAGTTTGGCTTAATTTGGTCAAAATGGTTAAATTTATACCTTTTTTTAAAAAACAAAAAAAAACAGTTTCCCTTTTGTCAATGATGCCCTAAAAGTTGAGTTTGAGAGTTTGTTACTTTAAATAAAACCTGTCCTTGTATCCATGAGTATATGTGGTCTGGCATAAGGTTTCTGAATAGCAACCAAATGGATCTAAACGCTGCGATTGTCCGATGAACTCTTGTTTCCAAGGCTGAAAATAATCGCTTCACATTTCATCATTTCACCTACAAATACGCATCACATCTGTTCACGTGCTCCCATTAATATCTGTTTGTGAATGCATTTCATTGCATATGTGACTCACTATAGAGTTAAATTTTTAGACGCTAACGTTTTTTGTGTGCATGTTGTAAAGTCCACCTGTGTGTACACTGTGGTGTCCCTCAGATCCTCAGGGGTCTTTCAGCTTGGTTTGGAAGGTTGGGAAGGGGGTGTTTGTGCGCAGGGCTTTCCCACAGCGGGGTGCTCGTACTGTGGCTAGCCAGCCAGGGTGTTGCCTTCTTCCCTCTACTCTGCACGAGAAACAAAGAAAACACTCAGAAAAGATCTGAAAATATCTGCTAGTATTTTTATAATTGGCTTTGGGGACAGCCAAGGTCACAGCCCTGTTGGTTCTGCCGTTTCCATTTAAGTTTTAAATGTTGAGCGTTTCATTGACGCTTTCATTCAGCGGGGTGTTAGACTGAGGGCATTGGCAGGATGAGCTGTATATTCAACATCTGTGAGGTTAAATTTAACTAACTGAAGAGTCCTTAAAGGATTTATGGCTACGATTCGGACCATGAATTGACTAATTGAAGAAGCTGACCAATTCTGCTACAGCTGACTAATATAATAAAATGCATTGCAACCGATTAAACATGTGGTTTCACCAATGATTTTAAAACTAATAAACACATTTACCTTTCTAAATGTTGGGCTCAGTTGCTGCATCTCCATCTGCTTGTGGAGGATTGCCAGTGGTGAGAGGTTTTTATGATATTTTGAGAGCGAACACTCCAGAATACTATCAAGGAGTGGGGGGAAAAGTCATTTAAAAGGCTAAAAACTATTACTCTAAAAGGCATGGCGTCTGTTCAGGTAATGGTGCTTTTACTGGAAAAGAAATTGTTTCTACAGTTTAATTCAAACTGTTTTTTTACTGTTTAATTCAAGCTTTCTTTAGCCAGCTTTTCTGCTGGCTGTGACATCTAGAGTGTGTGGCATACAGATGTAGAAAATCAGCTGCTCAAAAGAGAAATCATAGACATATTTTATTTGGGAGACTTAACTATAGGAGATAACTGTTCTGAGTTTAGAACTAAAGCATCATGTGCAATGAGCTTTTAATCAATCCAGGCTGCGTATTTGATCACAGTTGGTTCCCTGTCAGTAAAGAAGAGCACCTGTCCTGAGTGCTGGCAGCTCACTCCCACTAGGATTTAGTGTCATGTGACGAAATGGCATTTTCCAGGAAAAGTCTTACACAAGATTTCTTACAAGCATGCATTGTTCCAAGACCTTAATGCATCATGTCAAGTCAGCACTGGGCAGTGAAATGCATGTATTGTTTCAGACCAAGCGTTCAAGAGTAAAACTGCCAGTCAGTTAGTTATTTTTATCAGCTGGATGCGTGAAGGCGCCCGCTCAGTTTGCTGTGTTTTTGCCATGATGCAACTCCATTTTATGGTCTAAAAAACACAATAATTGATATATTTTCAGTACATTTAATGCAAACTGGTTTGTGTATGGTTTGATTATCAAAGCATGATGTACGTGAAAGATTAGCAGTAACATTCTTTTAAAGAAATTTTTTATCATTATCATCATTATACATATTTGCTATGTCAAATTTCATAAAATACATTAAAGACCCTTCAGAACATAAATGTGCACTGAACAAACACAAGCTTTATTTTAGAATTTTATTAAACCAGCATCAGACATTATTATACATATGACAAGTTGATCAAATGGATCAAAAATAG
The DNA here is from genome assembly GCA_037176975.1 of Arrhamphus sclerolepis. NCBI lineage: Eukaryota > Metazoa > Chordata > Actinopteri > Beloniformes > Hemiramphidae > Arrhamphus > Arrhamphus sclerolepis. Next base: position 16,136,656 of record JBAMYA010000008.1, read on the forward strand.
TAATTTGAATTTATTTCAATGTGCACATTTTGGTACGTCGGACCTTTAACGTGAGAATTTTAGACCACGTTGTTTGCAATAGTCTAAAGATGAAAACTAGATTTTAAAAAATTAAGACTACTCAAAAATTCACAACCTTGCGCGTAACATTAATGACATGGCTGTAAAAAGGATAAAATATACTATAAATTAAAAGCCAAACACACAAAAATGTGCTTGGATGCATTAAAGGGTTAAAACTGTACATGGACGCTTTTAAATGTTCTTTTGTTTTTTGTTTTTAAAGTTGTACACTGAAACAAATGTAACATAAAGAGAAAACTATTTGTGGCATCAGTTTCGAAAGGATCCTGGCTTGACTTTTAGTACGTTTACTGCGTACATTGAGCGTGGGTGTGTATGGATGTTTATGTTGCTATGGTAGAGCAGTGTTAAAACACTTTCCAGGGATGGACTGTTGTGTCTCAGAGCAGAACAACAGGCAGACCGCAACAGAACCCAACTAAACACCCGCACATACAAAAACTTGATTTAGCATCCTGCATTTAAGGGACTGCACACATGTGTACATGTGCAAATTATCATGCTTCGTGTGTTTTTGATGTCCTGTGTTTTCATTTTTTATTTTTTATTTATTTATTTATTTTTTTAAGGTACATTTATACTGTGTGTATTGTGTGAAATTTACAGTGTGTGTGTGTGTGTGCGTGTGCATGTGTATGCACTCGCACAGCTCTCCCAATGTTGTAAATGTCCTCTCTGATGTGGTCGGCTGTATTTAGACAGAGAGCAGAGAGTGCTGAGGAAGTTGACAAAGTCGTGTGAGTGTGTATTTGTGCATGTTTGTGTGCATCAGTGTGTGTTTGTGGAAAAAAAACAAAAGTGAGACGGATTTTAGGTCACCGCCAGACCTGGAAAATTTCATGTTCCTTTCTATCAGGCCAAAAACGTTGGCTCTTGAGACTGTCCACTGTATATTTTTCTGTACATTATATGTGTGTGGGTATGTGTGTGTCTGCCTGTTGGTTAGTAGCAGGGCGTAGCTGAGCAGAGAAAAAATATCTCGGCCGACCACGGGAATGAACCCACCCACTATACCACACCCAGAGAGCAAGAGCACAAGCAGTGGTCTCCATCAAATGTGCTCTCTCGCTCTCTCTTTAAATCTTATTCTCAGATTGCTTTTCTCAGCTTTATTGTCTAGGTTGAAAACATGAATCACTATTTTTATTTCTGACTTTATTTTTTTAATCTATTTCCTTGTGCTCTTCTGTTTTTTCTTTTTCTTTTTCAAGTTTTACAATCATTTCCCTTCATCTGCTCTCCTCTTTAGTTTAAGACATGGGTCCTGATTTACATTTGAATTCATTTCCAGTTAATGGAAATGCCTGATGTTTTATAATTGGAATGCCACAAACATAATCAAATTTTTGATCTATTCAAAAACGAAAAAGAAGAAAATCACAAGTGCTACTGTTAGTAAAGGTTGAAAATTTATTTTTACAATATGCTGTAGGCACATTAATTGCTAATTCAAATGGCAGTAAAGAGGAAAAGTTTGCTCGGGTGAAGAGGGTAGAAGTGCAAAACCAACCAGGTCCAATACAGGTGCTGCCAAGGTGGTTCAAGTCAAATTCTGCTTTCATACTTTTAAATGCTGCCACATGCTTTTCTGATTCATTGACTGGACAAACTTATCCGGTCATGTGACCCACAGATTTGTACAAGATTTGAAGCCATAGATTTGAAGCCCATTATGTCTCAGGTGGCCCTGCGACATGTTGCAAAGAGTTGGCACAAAGCTGCCAAAGCCAATGGAAGATCCAATAGCTAGCGCTCATGTGGTACAAAAAGTTCACCCCCATGCAACTGTCATGGATGTAATATGTAACCACAGATGAAAAAAATACCGTGGTGCCTGGTGATTTTTGTACCAGGCTGTACATCTGTCTAATTCTTCTACAAAGTTGTCACTTTTAACGTAGAGGTGAATGGGATTTTCTCTGCTTTGGAGCCAGTACCTAGTGGTCAGTAGAGGAACTGCAACAAAACGTACTTCCTGGATGAACTTAAATCTGGAAGTGGGATTGTTTCCACTTGGTCTGATTATCAGTTTGGAAACGTGTCAACACCATTTTTTAGCTTGGAAAGTTGCAGGGCAGGATGTTTCAAGGTCATGACAACACATCAATTGCCAGAAACATAAACATGTGAAAGTGAAGTTTCTTCTGACAGTTTTAAGACAGCGTGTCCTTCAGTGTGTGTTTAACACACCATTTCTTCATTTCCAAGTTTATGCAGTACTGGGTACAATCCTGGCGGAGTTGTCTTGGTGCACGCACACACGGCAATAGACAGGCCTGTTGTGCTTCAGCAGCACATTCCACACCAAGAATAGTATTAAAAACTGCCTGTCCAGCCGCTCTCAGACTCTCTCCAGCTTTGTCTTTCACCCATATTTTCATTATTCTTTCAATTCATTAAAATAGCACTTTAAATCTTTAAGGTGCTTTTGATTTGTGTCTGAAAACTCTTTTCACACATGCATTGCTTTCCATTTGAGCATGTTAGTGTCATGTCTGTCAAACCCTTTGCTACTTTTTAACATATCATCATCCCCATGTGATTCATCCAGCCAGTAAAATCAATGAATGCAACTCAGTTACGAAAGGACAACCATGAAGATCACGTCATATGACATGTCATATCAAAAAGAAGCTGAGTTTTGTTCAAAATGATCCATCTTGACTTTATTTTCACATGACACAGAGGAGAAACTCCTGTTGATCAATCACCTGTCTGCAGTGTTTCTAGCTTCACTTTGGTTTGGGTGTCCCAATAGGAGATTGCTAAAAACCAGTATGGTTTGCGGCTTTGGTGATGGAAATACAAATAAATGCACACTATATTGTTCCAAATTGTACTGTAGTGCTCAGCAAAAATGAGGCTTTGCAGATAGATAGATATAACTTTATTAATCCCTGAAGGGAAATTCAAATGTCTGTGTGTTCAAGAAAAGTGATATTTTCAGTTCCTTTCATCCACTTTTTCACTTTTATAAAACCGCTGCTTAGTCTGGTGATAAGAATTTTCGAATCTTTGTTGACATATGACTTTGTGATGAGCAGTGTCTGTTTAACATGTTCTTGTTACATTCAAGTTACTGAGTTTACCAGCTATTTTGATCTGTTCTTATTATGGCTATTTAAAAAAAAAAAAAAGAGAGAGAGAAGAAGAAGAAAAAAGTAGGTGTTCTCCTTTTTCTGTCACAAACATTTCAAGTCATTTCCCACGCTGACAACCACACAGCCTTGTTTTTAGATTTCACATAATACTGTTGTGTCGCCTCGTCCGGACCACACAAACACAGATGCACATGTGATCTCAGCCAGCAAGCTCACAAATGCACACTCTTAAACACACACTTAACTACAGATCCAATCACTCAGTCCTTGAGAGATTCTCTTTTTCTTTGATACGCACATGCAGCAGAGTGGATTCTGTAAATCCGCAGGTTTCAACTGCAGAGTCCTACATGCTGATGGGGTCAGGATGCGGGCGGCCTGTGAGGCCTCCACTGTTTTGACTACGGCTGCCTGCAGATGAATGCATTGCCATGATCCACTGCTCACATATGAATCCAGGCAGAACATGCGGGCTTTGAACACAGTGCAGATAGTGTCGCTCCCCTTTCTTATCAACACGCTGACTTTTGTTGCTGCGGTTTTTGGTTTTGTTTCACGAGGAACAAACAAGTGTTGCCTTCTAAACTCTGTTGGAAGATGAAGAGCCAGAGTGCATTGACAGCAGAGTCGTTCTATTATGATCCAGGAAACAATATTGTTTATGATCATTTGGTGAAGAAAAACATTTAAAAAAGGTTTTTCAGGCAACTTACAAGTGCCGCACATTTGGAAACTTCTGCAACAGAGTTGGGAAGAACTCTGAAGAATACTTGATATCCATTGCACAAAGAATTCACATAGTGTGTTCAGCTGTTGTAGCTACCAAGGGTGGCTATGTTGAGTGAAAAGTTGGTTTGTAAATTGATTCCATAATTCCTTTTTTAACCTTAGTTGATTGTTGTTCTTTGCTTTCATTGAAGTGTATAATGAGATATTAAACTGCATAATGTTCAACAAAAAAGTGGAAAGATAGAGGTTTTGACTCATAGTGCATATGAAGATTAGGAGAATATATTTAACACCTGCAGTCCTATTTCTGTGAGTATACTCAAGCCCAAATCTACTCCAGTAAAAATCTTCATTCATTCACGTGCATGCTTTTTCTTTGGGGAATAGGCTGAAGGTCTAAAATTTGAAACACAACTCGCACACACAAACCTTGGAGGAAAATCTGCCTTTTTGTTTCCAGAAAGTTCAGCCTCCTGCTCTTTTCTAGCCATGCATCCACTCTCAGAACTGCCCAGCGTTGCCATGTGGTCTCCCTGCAGCTGCTGGGTGTTCACTGAGTGTTGCTCATTCACTTTTCCCATCCACAGTTTGCCATGGGATTTGAGCTGGCAACCAAATCTTAGTAATACATATACTGTATATATACACACGAAAAAAATAATCATACAGCTAAGACGAAGTTACCACAGTGGACTAATAAACCATCTTTGTTCATATTAAAACATTGCACGGACACATGGAAACCCAAAGTGGGTCTAAGGAGACACACAACCAAATACCTCTGTTACACAGGATGTACTAACAAACCACACAAGGGCAATCATGTTATTTTGGACGGCAGACTCGGCATGAGAGGAATGATTGCCAAGTTTTTCTTCGTGCTGACAAGCATGTTCCTTAAAATGAAACACCTCCTCAGTAATTTAGGAGAACAATATTATAATAGATGTGTTCCCCTAAGAATCGCTCCCTTTAACCACTGATGTGAGGACGTGCATTACCCACGGTTTCCTGTCTGACAGATCTCATCCAGACATGACTTTGTCAGATTCACGTGGGATTAAAATGAAATGGCCATGGGCTGTTTTAACCCTGACAATAACCACCAGACTTTTCCAGGCAGCTCCTGTCCCACGGTAAGAGGGCTTAACGTCACCTTCATTCCATCAAGTGAGAGTGATGCGGAGAACTGACTTTGGCACTATTTAGTCTACACACTTCTACTTTGTTAGTTTGTTGAAGTAGCAGACTGACAAGATGTAACTCGACCCCTTTGGTTTTCCATACAGGAGGGAAGCTGCCATCTTGTCTTACAATGTCAATGTTTATAGACTCATTGCTACCGCTCCCTCAAGGACCCAGCTCCCATGCACACTTTTATTTCCTGCTTGGAGAAAAAAAAAGAAAAACCTTGGTGGGATGTTGGTCTCCATGGGTGATAAAAAAAATGACCCTGACACAGAGACACATGGAAAGTTTTCACAGATCTGCTCATTTAGTTTTTATAGTGTTATGTAGGAGTGTTGCGCTACACAAGTTCAAGGTCTAACATGAGCATATCCCCTATCATACCCATCAGACCTCACTTTCACTTTGACTTCCTTTTCATTTAGAGAAATAAGAGCTACCTCTGTGTGTATATAAAAACAACCAAGAAATTCAAACTCTGACTGCAAAAGCACTGACATCGGTAAAATCAAAGCACACATTAAATCATGGGCCCGTAACAATTATGGTCCTTAACACTACATGGAAAATGTTTAACAGGGGTAAATAGAAACAGCCGAAAGTGCTTTGATCATGATAAGTTCTGCAGTAAAGCAGTAAAGCTACAGTAGAGCAAACTAGAAAATGTGTTTCTGGGAACTGTCCATTCAGCACCACAAAACTAAAACACATGCACCAACCTGCTTAACAGTTTAAGAAAAACACAAAATTAGCCTTTCACTTTTAGTTTGTCTGTGTGAAAATATCTCTTTGGAAAAAAAATGTCCTGAATTGAACAATCTTAATTTTGAAGAAGATACACTGCTGCTTCTTTACAAGTACTGAAAGAACATTTATTCACCAACTTCTTGCCGAGCAGATGGTTTTGATTCTGTATTTCACATTCCGTGTGGGATGTGAAATTTTAGTTTATACCCAAATGGATTTGGGTGATTATGATTTAAAAAATTAAAATACATGTCCACAGATTGCTGACAAAAAAGAAATAGCTGTTAACGTGGTTAGACGCTGACCATTTGAGGGTTTCCTTCAAGCATGACTTCACATGACCTCTTATGTTTATTTGATAACAAAAGGAAAATTTAAAATGGGGGTGGACACCACCTTGTTTTAGCTCACATTTATGTTTCGTTTGTGCTGCAAAAACAAACTAATGAATTAAGGACCATTGACCTTTGACACCTGGAAAATCAGAGTTTGACCCTTCCCTCAAACAATGATTGTTTATCTGCCATCAGCACAGAGTTCCTTGGATTTGCCATCAACATTAAGTTGAATGGACAGTGTTGGATTGAACTGTGACACCAAACACAAACGTTTGACCCAGATGTCAGACCTGAGTGAGACTAGGATCAGTTTCCATTTTTATTTTTTCCTTAAGAGCGCTTTATTGATACAGAAAATGTCAGCATAATTGCCTTTTCACAGTAGGGTAATTTCTGCACCAAAATATGTACAACCATTCCTCTGCTTTTGGCTGTATTTCCCACCTCACCTCAAATCTTCAACTGTATGTACTTAGATACATTTTACACATATGATCTTTACAGAATACAGCCATTAAACTATATACATTAGAAGAATCCTTTTTACCATGCTGACAACAACAACACTCCCAGACATGAACACATTACCTAAATACTTCAGTCCGTCCATTGGCTCCCGGTCAAGGTCAGGATTGATTTTAAAGTTTTAATGTTTGTTTTTAAGGCCTAGCTCCACCTTATCTTTCTGAGCTGCTAACCGTCACTACCATAAGAGGGCTTTGCAGTCTTCAAGCCATCTTGCTTTGGAGATACCGAGGTCACGCTACAAGCTTTGGGGCAGCCATGCATTTGCTGTTGCTGGTCCCAATACCCATACCAAAAAAGAAATAGAATTTACAGATAAATTAAACTATGGAGACTGGTACATGTTAAAGATTGCTACATTTAACAGTTTAGGAGGTTTGAGATGACCGTTTCCAAACTCTTGTGTTTGTCCCCCTGCTTTTTTAATTTTTTGAGGAATCACCAGTCTTTCCCTTCTTTTAATGCTCAGTGAGTGTACTTTGTTCTTCTGCATCAGAGTGTTTTTGGTCCTCAAGTTCACACGGGCTCCTGCCGTCTGTTGGCTCAGCTGTTGACGGGCTAACGGGGGAGACTGTGTGTGAAGCGGTAACCAGACAGTTAGCATCCAGTCCGGATTAGACTGTCGCTATGGGCTTAACCCGCTCGCATGCACTGATGAAATGGGCTCTAAGACACACATAACAACACTGATTTGCACATATTGTTTTGGTTTCTTGACAACGCTCGTGAAGACGCAGACATGCACCCGACGACACTCTTCTTGGCATTTCTTTCTTTACAGCTTCACTGCTCAGATACCAACACACCCTCACCCAGCACTTCTTTTATATCAAACTGTAAAAGGTCTGAGGCCACTGAGAAAGAGGGAGGGGGACACTTTGTATGTCTGAATTTCCTTTTTTCTTTTTTTAATTTAAACTTGTTCTCACATTATTTGTTCTTTGCCCTGTTTGTAGACAGAGTAAATAAGATTCTGCTCTTGTGTCTCAGCGTTTCCACATGCGTGCATGTATACAACTTTTGCTTGTGTATCTGTTTACACTTTGTGGTTATATGGTTGGGTGGGGAAAACAGTGGCCTGAGGCAGAAAAACACAAGTGTTTTAATGAACTGTCACAGTTAGCACCTATTAAACTGTTATACTGTGAGGCTTTAAATGCTGTAGCTACACACTGAGATGTTTAATCATCTTGCATTTGTCTTCTTGTCCCTCCCCCCTTGCGAGCAGATTATTTCTTGATTTTCACTTTGAAACATATTTGTTTTGCACACAGATCACATATTCAATGCTAACTCTAATCAATGTTTACGGCACCCGCCTGCGGCACATGCTGCACCAGAGTCTCTGTCTCTCAAGCCCTAGACGATGAGCCGTCTGATTAGAGCTTCTCTCTGGAGTCTCCTCCACGTACATGCAAGGACAGATACACGCCGACACACAGACAACATGCAGATACTTTTAGAGCTGGTTCTTGTATTACAGTCTCCACACACAAACAGGCAAATATCAGGCAGTTGTCTCCAGCCTCTAAACCCTCTCCGTTCTCATGGAGATAAGAAGTGCGTCTCATTGTTGGCAGACAACAGACCTGTTATCATCTTATCGGAGAGCCAATCCAATCTGGAGGAGGTGGGGTTGAAGAGAGAGAGAGAGAGAGAGAGAGAGCGCGCGTGTGTGTGTGTGTGTGTGTGTAAGGGATAGTGGGTGACTGATGATGTCAGGGTCCTTTGACTTGCAGCAGGTGCTATTTTCACTCTGTTCTTTTATTTGAGGTGTGTTTGCATCAGGTTGTTAAGAAACAAAACACAACTGACTGTACAAGCATGAGTTAATCCTCACTGTGACTTGCCTAGCTTACGATATGACATCCCATCTGAAATTGTACTTTAAGGCAATCTGTCTCTGTCCTAGCAGTCTTTCCCAGATAGCATCTAAGTCTGCCAAAATCTGTCTACACTGAAGCCCATAAACATGAGTAAAATGCCAAATCCCTTTATCTTTGCAATTTCATCACTCCCAGCATTAATGTAAGCATTTACTCTGAATACCATAAATTTACACCAAACACCAAACCATTTGGATTTATCGAAGTTTGACTTCCGTTTATCCCAAAAAAGAAAAGAAAAATTGTTAGAAAAATATTTAAATAAAAGAATCTTCACTGAAGCATCAGACTTGTTTTATAGTTTTTAATTTGCTTACACAAGGAGCATGACATGTGCAGTACAGGGTGCTGAGTCAAAACTGAGAAATAAGGAGCAAACAGATCTGTTTGCTACATCTGTTTGTAAGTTCGTGTGTTCACATTCCAGACATAAAAAGGAGGTCTTTTCCTCATAAGAATATTCTGATATAAAAAGTTGTTATCAGTATAACTAATGGGAGGAAACCACCTGCAACTGGCTCATCTTTGTTCATTAAATTTCTTGTTTTGTGCAGAGGTTCTCAAGGTTGCGCTCTAAATTGTATCAGACAGACATCGCCTGAGTACCAAGCTTTAGACAGTTCTCAAAGATTTTTGTATTCTAGTTAGGCCTGTCTTTTACTGTAACAATTACATGTAAACAAGAGTTTAATAATTTTTTTTCTCTATCAAAATTACTTCTATATGTGTCTTTATATTTGACCTGTGCCATTTCCCAGTTCATAAAATTTGGTCCAGCTATAACTGCAGCTCAAATTTCAATTAACAGATTTGCGCTAGCTAAAGAAAATGGGATAATGCAAAATATTTTGTTATACATCGAGACACTTACATCGATTGTATTTCCGCTTCTCTTTCCCTCAGAAAAAGACTCCAAAGAGAAGAAAGAGGTGTCCAGGGAGCCCTCAGAGGCTACTGTGAAAGAGGAATCGGTCAGTGCAGAGGAGCCCTCCAAAGAGGCAAAAAAGGAGAAGAAGAAATCCTCCGAAGAGAAGAAGGAGTCCAAGAAAGATTCAAGCAAAGAGCCCAAGGAGGAGACCAAGAAGGAATCTAAGAAGGAATCATCTTCTTCCAAAGAGAAGAAGGAGAAAAAGGAGAAGGACAAAGAGAAGGAAGGAAAGGAGGCTGGCAAGGAGTCAGGGGACAAAAAAGTGTCCAGGAAATCATCTGTAAAAGTGAAAGAGAAGAAAAAGGAGCCAGAGGCTACAGAGGGCTAACGGAAACAGTGCATTAAGCTCTCTTCACATGCTTACAGATACATCCGTAAATAAAACAAAAGATATATGTCTAAACATGGCACAGGTATGTGCAGCCAGGGCCTCACACATATAAATATATATATATATATATATATATATATATATATATATATATCTATATATATATATATATATCTATATACCGTGTACCCTAACAAACATTCAAGCCCATATGCTGT
>JBAMYA010000008.1:16146830-16205450 GCA_037176975.1 Arrhamphus sclerolepis
TACATTATTATCTGAAATACCTAATCCAATGTATATATGTATATATATTTTTGGGTTTGGGTTTTTTTTTTCTTTTCTCTTTCTTGGTTTTATTATATTTTATTCATTTTATTTGTTTTTTTTGTCCATACTTTCATGACTTAGTTTATTATCATATCTGATTTGTAAATATTTTAAGGCTTTGGCAATATTTTTCATCTACAGTCATGCCAATAAAGCTCGTTGAAATTGAAATTGAAAAACCTGAGAGAGAGAGAGACTCAAGGTGATGTGTGAGGGTTCTTCCAGGAGCAGGAGGTAAGAATCAGGTCAACCCCCATCCTAACTCTGTTGCCATCTAGTGGCTAATATCACTGAAATTCAGCCTCTAGCACTTTGAAATGCTCTTTATTCATGAAAGACACATTTAAATTAACATTTTGCATTTAACATGCTGACGTGTTTGTTTTCTTGATTTTTTTTTCTCCCTCTTCTAATCACATGCTGTCTTCTTGGACACACACCCTGTCTTCTTTTTTTTTGATATTCTTCATCTCTTAAAGACGTGCCACTTTTCTCTTTTTTGACAAACTTAATTTTCCAAAAACACTCATCTTCACACTTGTACATCATTTTTTCCCATGGCTCTCTCTTTTGCCGTCTCATCCTCACGCGCAGTCACACCTCAGCTGTGCCCATGGTGGTCTGCGTTTCCAGGGTGCAGCAGCTCAGTTGAAAGCTCCTGGGTGGGTCCTAATTATTTCTTTGAAGACTCGCTTTTCCTCCCCGTCTGAGCTTCTGACGGGCTTCACTTTAAAGAGGCCAATCACACACACAGTCAGGGACTGTCATGCAACCCGTCTCATCTGTCACATATGACTTCAAAGTTGACTCCATGCAGGAGATTTATGGGAACATAATGCTAAAATGTTTAAAAAAAGAAATTTAGGGAGTCCTGCAGCCTAAACGGCCATAGAGGTTGTCTGACCCTTCTTCTGACAAGACTTAATCACAGATGAAGAGATATGAAATGATGACGTTTGGCACAAAATTGAGGACTTGAGTTGTAATGTGACATAATTATTCTGGTTATAATAATTCACAAGGTTCATGTTTTGTCAACTTATCCATCCACCTCAAACATGGTTCCAAGGCCAAGTTTGTGGCTTTGTTCTTTGCTCCTGCCACTGCTGCTATGCAGGTTGTAGCACGATGTATCACTAAGTATCACTAAATAAGAATGAACTAGTTTCAAAAAAGCTTCATGTATGAACAATCTATGGAGCTTTTGTTGTTCATATGAAGATGACATATAAACAATTTTGGTGCTAAATTGGATAAATTCTTTCCATGCCTGTTCAGTCAATGAAAATGTTTTATCTTCATCTGTCATCCACAAGTGAAGGAAAACGGCTCAAGACCAAAGGTGACCATAGTGAGAAAACTGCTAACAGAATAAGCACTGAACACAGTAATAGCTGCTTGAGAAATAAAAAGTCTGCGTGGACTTTATTGGCCCCTCTCTGCATTAGGAACCTATCTGTCACAGTAAGGAGATCTGAGACTCCCCTTGCTTTTTGGTAATGAAACTGGATCTGAAAGAGGAAGGCTGCTTTTCCTCTGTCATTATATTCACACAAAGAGCCGTTTAGTCCTCAGAAGATCAGTAGCTGCTAAATGGAAGTGTATGGACTGTCATTATTATACAGAGGAGGGGTTTTTTAAGGAACAAAGTAGTGACAATGTTTTCTGGAAGCTTTTCTGCGGGTGATCTGACAGCAGACCAGAGACTGTGTGGAGTTTGGAGGAGGTTTTGGAGAGGTCCGGAGACGCAGGAGGAGGTCCCGGGTTGCTCACAGGAGGCAGGACTTCGCTGCTCGGAGGTGCGCTCCGGCACCAGAGGTCCGCTTTAATATAAGAAGAGGAGGAGGAGGAACAGGTCGACTTTACACCACTCACAGGGAGACAGGCTGTAGTCCACTTCTCCGTCCAGGACAGTCCATATCGAGCATCCGTGTGCCAACCGGCTCTGCAGGATTGGGAGCGCAGTTTGAGACGCTGGGATTCCTTTTTTTTTTTTAATCAACGAGGTCGTTTGGTGGTTTTCACCAATCTCCCGCCGTTGTAAATCTGCAAGAGTAAATCTGCACTCTTAGTCATTTGGGTCACATTGGTTTGGACTCATCTGACAGCCGGTTTGGAGTAAAAATCCATTTTTCAAACTGAGCGCCCCTCACAGCGCTTCTCGGGATCGTTATATCTGCAGGATTTGTGACTGACTTTTCCTCATAAATGTGTTTAATCCCTCCAGGGACGCGCGTTGTGAGCGCAGGATATGTGCAGCCCCGCTGTCTCCTGCCTGCCGGCGCGTCTTTGTCATTTTAATGTCGCTGTAATTATCGCGCGTCTGCTTGATTGTCACTTTGCAATTCAGAGAAAACTGACAAACTGAGTCCTGTCTTTCCTGACTGCAAAAAGAAAAGAAAACAGGCGGCAGGGTTTGCGAGACGGATGCTGAATGTGGATTTGTGTCACTTGTTTTATTTATCATTTGGATTAGTTGTTAAATTCATTCAAAAGTCTGACGCATTTCTCTGGAGGATGTTGCTCCGCAATTTGAACCCTCTCTCCTGGTCCACCTGTAAGTTTTTCCTCTTTTTCTCGTGGCTGCTTCAAACGCCCAGGTCTTCCTCTCCGCTAATTACAGGTAAGATTAAAGGGATCATATGGCTTCATAATAACACATCCCAAACACCCACAGTGCGTAAAAATCTACTCAAACCGCTGCTTATTTAGTCTTCCGCTGCTGCATCTGTGCGCTCCATCAGCCTGTTAGAAAAAAAAAAAAAAAAAGAAAACCTCTGCCAGGGGGAACGCACCAAAGCCGAGCTCACTGCAGCTTCTGTATTTTTGATCACCAGTAATTTAGTGGTGAAGTTTTGGGTTACGTGTTCCCTTAGCATTAGTTGGTGCAAGATCACCAGGTAGGACAAGTATGCAGGTTAAAGCTCGTTGATTTGATTTTATTTTTTAACACACATCATTATTATTATTGTTGTTGTTATTATCATTATTATTATTATCGTTATTTTTCTTTATGCACATTCTTAGTTTCCAATTTTATGTGACAATGATGATTGAGATGTCCAGTATGTATGCAAGTTAGTTACATTTCATGCCCCATGAGAGCTCATGCCACTTCTTTTAGCGCTGCATGCTGAACCTTTCCCGTGATTTCTGCACCCCTGAGGGGACTGCTGCGCTACTGCGCGGAGATAAAAATCGACCAACAGTTGCACGCTGGCTCCCTGCTGCAGAACAAGTTCTCTGGAGTCGGACATCCATCATGATTACAGGATAATTTATATCAAACTTGAGGAAATAGTACGAAGATCAGAATCTTGAGGATGAAAGGTCTGCGTAAAATTGCCATCCTCTTCTAAAATAATAGCCTGCGCGTCAATTTGGGTTGAGATTAAAGCGCCTTTTAAAAACTGGTTGTGAGGAGTGAACCCCTTTTCTGTCATCATAAAAATAAAAAAATAAACGAATCCGTTTCCCTCTTCCAGTCACATTGCATAATAAGTTATAGCTTGTTTGCCCTGCGGCACCTTTTGTGCATTGCAGCGGAGTGAAGAAGAAATGGATGAGATGTTGCGCGCAGCAGCAGGTCAAAAAGGAAAAAAAAGCATGTGTGCGTCTTATTGGGATGATACTTCTGCGTCTGAGCCGTCTGACATGACCTGGCCCACTGAGAAAAGCGCATTAGATTAAATTATGGTTATTTATTTGGTTTTCTTTCCTCCGCCAGTCATTTTGAGTGTTTCCATGACGACAGTAGTAGCATTTCATGATAATTCCATTTACCAAAAGGAGGAAAAATGTGATTCAACCAACAGATGTTTCGAAATCTTGACCTCCACTTGACAGAAAGCCAAAAGGAGCAGAAGTGACTTCATAAACATCCAGTCCAGACTTGATGAAAAATAACAATAATAATTGTGCAATAATAAGTGTTTTTTTTTTCTTTCTTGGCTGTTATGCCTCTTCCTGAATCAGACATGTTAAGATGGAAATCAGATGGGCAGCAAAACCTTTACCAGATGAGATATTCTCTTCAAACATGTGCGTCTGTTTGACATGGGAGCAGGAACCCTCTGAGAAACCATCAACCTGTCTGTATCAGCTGCACATGAGGATCCCAGCAGATCAGATTCCTCCACCTGGCATCCCAAATATTCACTGTATCATATGTCTATTGTCTGTGGGAGCACAGAGCAGAGCTTCTGAGCTGCTGGAGGTTTTTACTGTCAAACTGTTGAACGTGTCGGTGCAGCAGGTGAAGCAGCAGATTCGGAGGTTGTTGTTTTATGCAGCAGGATTGTATCTGCAGAGACCATAACTGCAGGAATTCTGGTTACCTCCTCTTCACAGTTCAGTTCACCCTGCTTGCGTTCTCTGTGGGAATCTGAATTGGTCCAGACATATTTTTGAAACCAGAGTGGTTCATCTTTGACCTTCACGCAAAGTTATTTGTCAGAACTAAAACGTTGTAGATTTTGATTATTTTGATTTTTTTTTAGACTGTTTCTTTCTTGTATGTCATCACATGTATTATTTTCATTATTATTATTAGGCTGCTATTATTATTTAGGTAATTCTTTAACAAAGTTATACACGTTTTAACCCCTTTCGAGCCTTGAATGTCACAAATCACATCACATTGATTTCACCCACAAAATATCCCTTGTTATGCAGGAACATGGTGATACTTGAGATACACGTGCTACCCTTGAGGGTTTTCATGACTTTAATTAAAGATGGAAATACTGTACTTTTTCAATGCCTTCATTTGTTTGACAGGATTTGGCCACAAAATACAATTTAAACACATTCAATACAGCAAGCCAGCAAAAAGCAGTGATGCACTTGTGCACATGCTCTGGGTTATCATATCTTTTTCATCTCAACAAGCCTTTTTATATTGTATAAAAGATCTTTTTTTTCTGCAAATACAAACTAATGAAATGCAATATGTGTGGAAATGTTTGGTAAAAAGACTGACAGGGTTAAAATGTGAAGACTAAAACTCAAAAACCATTATACTCGTATTTGACATTTAGCTGTCTCACTACGTAAATTCAATCAGAGTCAACAGACTTTAATGAATTACTTTTTTTTTCTTCTTTTTTTTATGGAGACTTTTATTTCTCTGATATATCAGAGCCAAATCAGCATTTTCAGTGGGTGATCCCCATGAGTGGGGTCACAGCTCAGAGTCTCCTCGAGCTCCTAATGACTCTAAATTGCATTATCCTGTAACGATGTCTGTCCCTTTTGCTGCTTTTTGGCTGGGGGTACTGGCAGGTTATTTGAATTCCTTGTAATACAGAAATGGAGATTGTAATCTCAAACATGGCGGCAGAAAAACAGAGACCAAGCCCCCACCACCACCACCAACACACACACAATCACACATGCAGACACACAACACTTATGGCCCTGCCAGTTTAATTATGCTCGAAGGTTGTAAATTTTACTGTGGCGGTGGAGTCGGCAGGGTTTGTCTGCAATGCTCGAATCCACAGAGGCGGGTTTACTACTGAACTCAGAGGGACAAAACAGACGGACGGCCCAGCTCACTGCTGCAAGGATCTATTTTTGATTGTTGGAGTTTGCTCCATTGCTGCAGACGTGATATAAAGCTTGGCATGAGCATTAATGGTGGCACTTTCTTACACAGGCTTTTATTCTACCTCTAGTTGGTGAACACTGATTTATTTTTTTAATTTAAATTACAGCACGTCAGTAGCAGAGCTCATCACCTCTGAAACGGCAAAAGAAAACAGCTCTTTATGCTTTTTAAATGGTGGATGCTGGCCATTGTGTGAATTACACTGGTTCATGAAATGACTTTAGCAAATGGTTAATCCATGAACTATCGGCATGAGGGCAAACCAAACAATTCTCAGGTCAAAAGTCACAGTGCACTGATAGAAAATTCACAAAGTGTTGCTCAAAACTGCTGTGCTTTCGTTTTAAGTTCAGCTGGGTGATCATGATGGAGAAACTGTGATATTTAGTTGTAGAGGAAAGAGACAGGACACATAAATGGAAACAGGATGCAGTTTATTGCTCAAAAAGAGCAATCAGTGGAGATGATTTACCTCCAAAGACTCAAATATCCTCAGTGGGAAGGATGCTGTGTTTTTTATCATAGAGGGTCAAAGATATGGAGCAGTCTGTGTGACAAGAATGGGATAAATACTAATTTATGGGAATGACACTCAAATAGTCACCATGCATTAATACGCTGTGACCACAAGTTGCAGAATCTGTTGTTTATTCTGAAAACTGTTGCCAAGTAATTGCTCAGAAGGATTTATTTGGTTTTTCTCAAAGTTAAATGCTCTGAGATGACTTTTTGTTGAGAACTGGTACTAAATAAATAAAACTGAGGTGAAATTATTTACCGACAGCACTGTGAAAGGCTTTGAAGAACATTTATACACACATTGACAATTAATTTGATTGATTTGATTCCATTTCATTAGAATATTTAAATAAATGCTCTCTAGTCGTGTGCGGTTAACCTCAGCACTGTTATTAGCCTTTTAATAAAGCTGCTTTCATTTCACAAAATTTCTGGGCAAGTTGTCAGCTTCATTGATCAGGAAGAGGAAGGCTTTGAGATACAGCACATCTGGGCTAAATGGATTCACATTAAATGCCTTTACAGTGTTGTGATGTTATTTACTTAACAAATGCTAAGGTCAAATGCAGAAGCATTGTGTGAAAATTAAAGTGCAACCGATGATTCAATAACTCATAGAAGCGATATTAGCAGTGATAACTTGGAGTAGCTGTTTCCTCTCTGATATTATCAGTTCCTCTCATCTCCATTGAGGTAATTTGGTCCACTCTTCTTTACAACATTGCATCGGTTCGTTTTTCTTCATGCACAGCTGTCTTCAGTTCTTACATTTTAATTTGGTTGCAGGCGGCAAAGCAAGCCCAAATATAACCCTTCCACCACCATGCTTGACAACTGATATGAGGTTTTTGTGCTGATATCTAAGTTTAGTTTTCATCAGACGTGGCCAAACCTCTGCTTTGGTCTTGTTTGGCCAAATTACAATGTCTTCCAGAAATTTTATGGTTAGTTAGAAGCAACTTTGCAAACCTTAAACTGTGCTGCCAAAGCAAAACAAACAAAAAATAAAAACCCAGTCTTCGTACACAGCCCTGGCCCCAAAACCAAAAATTGTTCCACCCATTCTCCGAAAGTGGGAAAATTCGTGCTCATGTGGTTGGTTTCCTTTTGGAAATGCGGCTTCATGAGGGGGTGGGTGGTTTCTGGAAGGGGGAGGAAGAAGCTAACTCTGCGTTTTGTCCAACTATCAACAGATGTGACATCATCCAGAATTTGTTTCACCTACCTTTGACATCTGACTGAGGCTTGTGGAGTCTAAGATGGAGTTATTGGGTCTTTTACAATTTGGTCTGACCTTGGGGGGGTTTGCTGGGATATCTACACCAGGGGAAGACTGGAAACTGCCATAGATGTTTTCCACTTGTGAATAATCTCTGTTGGTTTGGAAACTGCCTCATAAATCTCCCCAGATTGACGAGCAGCAACAGTTTCTTTTTTTGAAAACATTGCTGATGTCTATCCTCCTTGGCATCATGTTATTTGTCAGCTGAGTGCTAATTTCCCCAAACTTCCACTTCAATATGGGTGTTCAGACTTGTTTGATTAAATGCTGGAAGCCTTTTTCTACACAATGACACAGTTTTGGCAACAACCTGATATCTCTTTCAGATCTTTGGCCATGCATTGCCAACTTGGCGTCATGCAGTCCTTTCCCCTCCGCTGTCACCATGGGGGGGCTCTGGATAAAACAGATGTGACGGATGAGTAGAGATCAGACTGCTGCAGCTCTGAGAACAGTGAGAACTGCTGTCTGAGATGTTGGCATCTGTGTGCTTCAACCCATAAATCCATGTGTTTTGGGTTGTTTCCTGTCGGTGGTTCGGATTACACTCGCGCTCGTAACAAAACTGACTGACTCATGTTTTTAAGACCTCGGATTAAATGTCACAAGCTAATAGGTTGGCCAACATGCACCCATTATTATTGGTGCTGCAGATGCATCTGTACCCACATGCTTCACGTGCTTGTGTTGTGAATATTTTGGGTGTATATGTGTGATAACGACAGAAGTATTCAAGTTAGCCTGTGCAACATCTTCTGATCCCAGGATGTGAGTGTAGGTTTAGTAGGTTTGAACTGAGTCAGACATCCGTTACTGTTTTTCTTCTCTCAGCACTCAACTGTCCTCCTGTTCCTCGCAGGTACTGAAGCCAAGTGTGACAATGAAGGAGAAGTCCTGCACATCCCCAACATCACTGACAACCCCTGCATCACCTGCGTATGTCTGGTAAGAACAGCTTCTTCTCTTCATTTTCAGAGGTTGCAAAGGTTGCATGTCATCTTCGGCAGCTGATTTATCTACTGCTGTTGCTTCATCCCAGTGACCCCCACTGCCTCAGGTTTCCCATTCTGTATGATGAAATGACCTCTTTAAAGCACTGATAGTAATATTTGTAAAGCTGATTACGGAGCTCTGTGTGGTTTTTCTTATTGGGATGTTGTGACACTGCTGCAGGACTTTATGCTGTAACACTTTTTGTGTCAAAATTGATGTTTTGGGTGAATTGATTTGGATTGTAAAAGCTGTTCTGCAGTCTTCCCTGTAAGCAGCTTGTAATTTTACTGAAAAATTGAATGTGATGATGCAGCTTTCTCTTGAGAAAATGTTTAGTTAAGCTGGTATTTGCTAGCACAGAAGAGCACTGTGAAGTGCAACTTTTCACTGTTTTGTCATGATTTACAGCAGCTCTCACTGAAACACAGTGGGAATTGTTTGTTTTTAACAGAAATGCCTGTCATCATGCTGTCTTGTCTCAGCCTGGCTGTTTAGACCGACCTACAAAAAAAATTAGTGGACAACTCTTTCTTGGAACATGTGCTCTTTGACCCCTGGCACTCCCCCAAAAACCTCTTTACTGCTGTAGTGGTCTTTGTTTCAGGGAAAGACAATGGCCCAGCGAGGCTTTTCTGTCTCGCTGCTTTGTCACTGGCTGGAAAAGAGGTTTTGGCTTTTAAATGATGTCACATGATCAGGCGCTTATCCTGCGTGGAACATGCGGGTGTGAATTTGAAGGGTGTGTATTGTGTGTCCACAGATACATGAGTTTGGAGGAAAGCTTGTATCCTGGCATTAATGCACACATTGGCATTTACCACTTACCCGAAAGTTGCAGCAGACTGAATACAACTTCCCCATGGCAACAGCTTTTCCTTAGTGACGACAATAATACAAGAGCTGCTCTGGAAAAGCCCGAGGAACACAACTTAAAGAGTCCAATGTTCTGGCCCGGTTTCAAAAGCTCCCAACTGGCATGTGCCAGAACAGGTCTGATCCACAGAGGCCCCATTCAACACCAATGGTAGCCTCCACCCCGCCTCATCCCCACGAACACGCAGGTTTTTTTATGTTTTATATTCTTCTGAATGAACTTACTTTTCCCCTTTTTTGTGAAAAGTAATTTTATTAAATCAGTCACCATAATAATAGAAATAATTCCCAAAGTTTAAAAGAAAAAAGTTTAATGTATGATAAATAATTCAAACATATAGTTATATACTAAATCTATTGTCAATAAACAAGAAAAAAATATATAGCCCCCCCCACCCCCCATCACTGACTGCTGTACCCTAAACTTCAGATGACACGTAACACAGATGTAGTGTAACTTTTGCTACTTTTGAATATAAATGTGCTTTTTTGACACTTAAACAGGTACATATAAAGTATCCTACACCACACACCAAGAATTCACATCATGCAAACTTAAAATTAAAGCAGAGCATTTTTGAGCAACATCCATGTCCCAAAGAGTCAGAACTGATGTTGAGAAGTTAAGACAATATTGAAACGGGTTTCCAGTAGTGGAGTTGCAGGGTAAAAACCAATGAGGATGGATTTGTAGCAGAACTGGCCTGTATTGAACCCAGTAGGATCCACTGACTTTAAAAACTACCACTTCATACCACTTTTTGTTGTATGCCGAACACTAATAAAAACAAAACAAGGAGCTGAGTTGGTTGCTGTGATTCTGTTTGCAGCGATGTTGGCGATGAATGAGCGGAGATGACTCAAACTGGGTAGATGCATCTATATTAAGGATGTCAAGTTTAACACATTATATGCTAACTTGATCTAACTTTATTAAAAATCACCTTAATAAAAATACTGTATTCATATTCATGGTTAGCATTCCATGACGGATTACATAAAACCTTAGAATTGAAAATTGGATTCTTTTTTTTCCTTTTCACATGATATAATGAAGAATAATGAAGAATTTAAAGCAGCTTGAGTGACCAGATCCAGATTATTGGCTGTGCGTACGTGACTCATCACCATGAGGTCGTTGGTTTTACAAAACCACAAAACCTGTCCCACAAATCCCCTGTGCCACAACAAACCAGGCCTCAGATACACATTGAACCTCAGCCACCGTTGGTCTGTTTCAGCGGCTCCTGATTGGCTGCTCCGAGACATACTGAACTGTCCTCTGCGTTATCAGGCAGACATCAGGCAAAGCCCTGCTGAATGCCATCAGTCATCAACAGGCAATGGCTGTCCTTTCATCTCTACTTTAACCCCACTACACGCATTCACGGATCACCCCCACCCTCCCCATGCACTCATAAACTTATATACATCCAGGGGTCAGGCTTTATTGAATTTCACCTTTGTTTGTTTCCTTATAACCTTTTAAACCTAACATCTTTCATTGCCCTCCAGCATTAATGCTTCAATATGAGATGACATATTATCTGCTTGGTAAAACTTCAGGCAAGCTCATCTTTCCACATATGGAACACACAAAAGAAGAGGTTTCTTTTTGTGTTTGCTTGTTTCATGTGATCATGAATGTAACTGCTGAAATATCAAGAACTGGGTACTTTTCTAGGTATTTTTTTATACTTCATTGAAGAGCCTTGTGTCACTTTGCTGTTGTTTGGGGAGGGTTGGGGAGACATGAGGGGCTCTAGTGTCACTCATAGATGGATCAGAAACGAGGGAGGGGGGGTTCCTTAGTTGGTCCAGAGTACCTGTTAATGGCCCTGTGAGTGCGGACACACACATATACACACACAGAAGCTCCATTGTCTGTATCCGGCTGAGGCAGAGCGCCGTAATGGGGCCAGGAGTGGATGTGGCTGACAGACTGACTGGCAGGTAGGTCACCATGGCGATCAGTTATCTTGGAAGGAGTCAGTCCACCTCTGTTGCGCTCTTCATCGTCCTCTATCTGTCTGTCCATCTCCATGTCTTTTTCCACTCTCTCATCGGCTCTTCCTCCCCTCCCTCTCCGTCAAATCGGCTCCTTTCTTTTTTCCTCGCCACCACTTGCTGTAGTTCCAGTTTTCTGGAGCATCCAGGAAAACCTGCTCTTGTTTGGATGGGAGAAAATGTTGAACTTGGTTTTTAGCTGGTCACATAAAATATAGAATATTATGTAGTGGAACAATGATAGGTTAGGCAATGATAACTTTAAACTAAATAAATACATAAATGGCTTATATGCACCTTGACAAAGATTTATCAAGATTTTGTCAGTGCAAGACCCGAGCATAATTTTCCAAAATCTTCCTCGGTACGGGAAATTGAAACTAAAGCAGAGAGATTTGATTGATGCAGGACTTCAGTGTGGTTCAAGTAAGTGAGTTGAGCTTCTGTGAGCTTTTGTGTGACTTTGCCTGCAGTTGGATCCCCAACATGCTCGCTGGCAGCTGCTATTTAATGCCTTTGCATTCTTTTTCTTTGTCAACTTCAAACAACAGTGGCCAAAAACAACTGGAGTAACTGGATGCAACTTTGGTTTTATGACTATGTGGGGACACAGAATAAAGAAGGCTTGACAGATTATGAACCAGAACCATAACAACAGAGCCACGGAGACGATTTTGTTTCTTCACGGATACAAGAGCGGTCCAAAACAACAGAGACAAAATGCTGATTATTAGGCATGCTATAAGCGATACTAGTACAATAAAAGAGGCTGTCACAGTTTTAAAGCAAATCAATGAGAAAGGCAAAAAGAAGGGAGTATGATGGTTTATTAGTTGTTGAAAAATGACATCAAAGCAGATATGCTGCTTTAACAGCCACTAGAAATAGAAATAAGAACATTAAACAGCTTAGATTTTAAGAAAATGTGATTACAAAAATTGCCCCATACATTTAAAAGTTTTAAACAGGACATTTTGCTTATTCTCAGATGTTTCCTGCAGCATTAATAGTATTTCAGTGACATGTTTTGGTTTTAAAAATCTATTGGGAGACTAAACAAATGCACCGTTTCAACCATATATTATTTAAAACTGCTGGTTTTAGGGGCTAGAGCGGGGGTCCAGTCCTCGAAGGCCTGCTGTCCCGCATGACTTAAGGTGCTTCTTCATTACACAGTTTTCACACTTCTCGCCTCTTCTCGATTGTACTCGGAGCCAGAAGTAAAACACACAGTCGCTGTTGCCTGGTTTTAAAAGTGCTCGAAAGACATCTCTCTCTGGCCAATCAGTGTCCTGCAGTCTGGTGACGCTGCATTTTCAGGTTGACTCAGCTTAGTTGGAAAACCAGACAAGTAGGTGCAAAAAAAGAGGTACCATCACCTCGTGGAAAACCCCTAAAACAGAGCAGAGTCCAGCTGAGCCGAGTGGGCGCTAGTGGAAAAGACCCATTTGATGTTTCTCTGCTTCAGCACATTTGATTCAAATCAATGGATCGTTAGCAGACTTGTGCAGACCTTGATGACAAGCTTATGGTGAGCCAATAATTAGATTCAGGTGTGTCGTTTCAGGGAAAAATCTAGGACATGTAGGACATTGGCTTTCGAGGACTGGATTTGGACACCCGTCTGCCTCCTCTGCTGCTGCGTGCCTTTTCCAAATCAGTGCTGCAGCTTTACAAGAACTACTACTAAGTTACTCCAAATGCAGTGTCGAGAAGCTGGTTGGAGTTAAAAAAACAAACAAACAAACAAACAAAACCAAAAATAATTCTGTTCCGATCAGGCTCTATGATAAGTTGCTCCAAACAAAGGGATGAGGTTGTGTTATGTCAGAATTTTAGGTTTGGTAGTTACTCATGTGCTCTCAAGTAAAGAAATTTGTATTTTTCTGCCATTATTTATCCCTTTTCAGAATTATTACCAATTTTAATTTGTTTTACAAGTTCAGCCACCTGGTGCATATTGCATTCATTTTCACGTATACAGAGATACATAAGCATTCACATGAGAACCATTGTTCCTTTTATTTAGGTTGCACAAAGTAAAAGGCCTTCACCAAATGTTTTAGTTGTGTAACTCTAAATTAACTCCATTTCATTTGCCACACTCACAGCGTTTAACTACTACATGTGCTGTTTTTGTTTACTATTCAGAAACATATTTTAAATGTCCGAATCAAATACTAATAAACATTTTCAGTGAGTGCACCTTTGCAGAACAGCCATGCTGTTATTTCTGCCAGCAGATTTTTCAAATCAGTTTGTGCTGTTTATACCATCACATGGCAACAGTCACGTAACTGACAGAAATAGATATCCATATGACACAAATCAGAGCGAGAAGCTGAGACTGTATATTTGTGCGGTAAATGCCAGAGAGATGCTGTTTTTGTGCGTTGTCTTTTCCTAAACACACGAATGTTGAGGTGAACAGAAAGAAAGAAACCTGACACCTTTTATGTGGCTCACCCTGTTGGAACGCTCATGTTTAATAGCAGAACAAACCTCTCGCTTCTTTACCTGAACGTTTCCAGCTCCAACATAAAGGAGGTCCCAGCAGCTCAGAAAGCAAACATTCGAGCTGTGGAAGTTGTGTGTGAACAGTTTTGTTCTCACTGACTGCGATCGATCCGAGAGGAAGCTCAAAGGTTGCTTCTGTCTCAGCTCAAACAGTAGCTGATCAATACAGGAAGGAGACGTTTATCCGATAACCTCCCGATAACACAGAGCCAACAGCGGCTGCCTTATCTGTTGTTTTTATCCTAATAAATCAAAATAAGTAATGGTGACACAAGCTACTTTTTTCTTTTTTTTTTACAAAATAAAAGCAGAATGTATCCTTTCGTCCTCTGAAGACATTGATAAGAAGAGCAGATGTCCAAACTTTAATGTCATACTCTCATAATGGGTCCTCTCTGAAGAGTCAGCCCCAAAATAAATAAATAAAAAAGCCTCATTGAAGAAAAGTTTGGGATATAATTAACTAATTTAAATTTTTATCATGTCTTCAGCGTTCTCAGGAGAAACAGGAGCCTTCTGCCCGAAGATGAGATTAATCCATTAGTCAGTCAACTGAAATTCACTGGCGACCACATCATTCATTCATTCATCGTTTACGCAAGAAAAATGCCAAAAACTCATTCTTTGTAGCTTGTGAGATGTAAGATTTTCTATTCTTCTAGTTGTATAATCTATATGAAACTATTGTTTAAGAGTAATAAAACAGGCCATTTGAGAATGTTATTGCTAGTTTATCTCAAGGAAATGAGCTTGATGTTGGAGAGTTCGGTGGTTAGAGCAGGGACAGAGGCTACACTCCTGCAGGAGCCATTAGAAGCAAAAATACAGTTTAAAAATGACCTTGACCCAAATTTCTAAGCAGTTAATGGAATGTCTGCAACATTTTTTGTCCAAAAAAAGGGAAATAGTAGGAAAGCACCATCTTTAACCATACCATTTAAAGCAACCAGTTTTAGGAGTAGAGGTATTCACCTCCTTAGTTAATTTCTCTTTGAGGATTAATAAAGTGGTTTCAAATTGAATTGCAGTTGAATTCTTCTGTGGTATGTGCCTTATTCAACATCGGTTTTACAGCTTTGTGGAACGCATCACCACCAAGCATCGAATGCAGCGTATTTTGAAAGTGTGAAGATAAACCTTTTACTCTCGTCTGCGGCTGTGATGTCACAGTGTCCAGATCTGAACAGCTGGCTGTATGATATATTTTTAGCTCCAGTTTACACCCAACAAAGTGAAAGGGCTGTATTATTTTTGATACTCACTTAAGACACTCAAATATTTGCTCCTGAGCACAAAAAAAAAAGAAAATCATAGTACATCCTGTTTTATTATTGTGTTATAATACTGTCTGTATAGCACCACTGCAGAACCACAATCAAACCCTCACCTGGATCTCAGGTTCAAGGTGAAGTTACCATTTCACATTTTCCTCATCACTGTTTGGCTTTAAGGTTTTCTCACACTAGAGGATTTTTTTTCTTGCTTTGGGTCTCCAAAGAAAACACCTCGAGATCATTTGTATAGTAATAGATGCCATATAAATAAAGTTAAGGTTGAATTGAAGTCATCTGGCAAAGATAATTAATTTGGTAAGCCCTTTGTTCCTGAAGCTGAGACGTCAGAGAAGTTTGACCTCCTGAAACCGCACTGGAAAAGCTGCTTCTGATCTTCATCCTTCTCAGACCGTCTCGTCCTTTAAGTGCTCTGACTGTTGCTCTCCCGTGGAGGTTTGTGAGCCGCGTGCTTTAGAGGACAGGTGAAAGGTCAGCAAGTAGCAGAGGGCGTTAAGGTTTGAGAGGTGAAGAGGGAGAAGCACCCAAGAGCTTTAATTTGTGGGCTACTCTCCTCTGCTGACACGATCCTTCACTGTGATTATGAAGGACGGCTGCTGCCGGAGGATTGAAGTTGTGTTGAAAGTCACTGAGTGAGTGGAAGTGAGAGGAAAGAAGCGCAGCGCTGGGAACGCTAGGACTCGTTAAACTGAGTCTGAAACTGGTTACGAAAAGAACTGAAACTGGCAATAGAAATGTTATTGATCAGGTAAAATGGAAAAGGGGGAAGAGAAGCAAGCAGTGAACATTGTCGCCCCCTAGTGGCAGCTAAACTTACTGCCAAAAATAGGCTGAAACAAATTACTCACCATGAGCCACAGTTGGAAACATTTTTTTTCTTTAAATGTTTCTTTAAATTTTGAAAATTTTATTATTTCACCCCAGAACCTAAAAGAAGTAGCTCCCTGATATGAGCAGTGCTTTTTTTTTTCAAGTTTATTTTATTTATTTATTTTTTAATAACAAATATGAATTTTATGGTAAAGAAAAGATATCTGAGACATTCTCAGGTTCTGCTGATAATGTGATAATAATGTGATGTCATATGATTTATTTTTATCTACTTTAAACTATTTTACGAATAAGACTTTTTGCATTCTGGTGCTGAGTAGTTAAAATTAATGTGTGGGGGGATTTTTTTCTTTTTCTTTTTCTTTCCTTTTTTTTTTATTTTGTCAATCACGTTACTGTAGCCGACATCAACCTTCAGTAATCAAGTTATTAAATGACCGAATTGTACAAATTGAATTTGAAAGTGCCCCAGATAATAAATAAATAAATAAATAAATCCAATTACACTTCAGTGGCTCAGTTTGTATTTCACAGAAAAAGGAACTTCACTCATCTTCTTGAACAGATTTGCTTATTATCAGATGAAAACCTTCTGCAAACAATTTGTCCGCTAGATTACTAAAAAAAAAAAAGTGCTTGCAAAATAAAAAGGTTTTATTGGGACCAGAAATCTGTTCACAGACGCTAAGCCGTTATCACTCTGACTTTCTCTTTGTCTGACACAGACACACTCATGAACATGCCAGTGCTTTATCCCTCCCAGAGTGTGTGTCGTCTGTGTGTGTGTGTGTGTGTTGTGGGGGTTGTACGTCGCCCTCTAAAACAGACAGTCGTCCAGTCAAGCAGTCTTGGTGCCGTGGTGGTATGTCGAGTGTTTATAAGGCGAGGTGACCTGCTGTGACCGTTGACCCGACACAACGAGGGTAGCGCTGGAGTGGGTCACATGTACTAACACCACTTTGTGATAATGGATAGCAGGATGGAGAGAGAAAAGGATGCGTGACCTTTAAGACTTTTTGACCAAATTGTCTTCCAGACCTTAAAGGACAATTACAGTGTTTTTTTGTGTCGCCTGGCCAATTTAACACAGGTCACATGACTTTTTCCTCAAAGCAGCTAGGTTAACTTTGTCCTTAAATAACTGCAGTATTTGAAGAGGAAAATCAGTCCACATCCCCCAGAGGGTTCATAAGATGTCATTCCTTATTCACCTGAAAAAATTAAATGATTTCATTTTTAAATTTTGCCATCAGAGCTTTGCGCTTAAATGTACGAGCACAAAGATGCCAGAGCTCCCAGCTTTCCCTCCAAATGTTGCTGCCCTGCACGTCTCTATTTGCGCCACCCCCAACTTTTCTCGTCTGTGGGGAAGTTTTATAAACGGCTTCAAATTTCTTTCTAATAATAGCAGTCCATAGCTGGGTTTTTTTTTTTTTTTTTTTTAAAAAGAGTATTTTTTTCTTTTCTTTTTATTTGCAGTACTTTGAATAACCACTGCGATAAATGACAGCGCTCTGAGTGGAGCCGCAGCATCCAGCTGTCTTTAGTCGTCCGTGGCTTTACTTCAGATTACAGACTTTACTTTCTAGATTTATTTATTTATTTTTTAGGCCCTCCTCCACAGGAGCCAGGGTTAAGATTGTGCAGCAGCAGTGGTCTGAAAGTTGATAACTGATCGCAACGACAGGCCAGGACACAATCCCTTTCCTCTAGTTGCATACTTTCACCATTTCATCTGTGGCTTTACAACTTGTTTTCCACTGGAGAAACTGCTCTTTAATGCCTCAATTGATAGAAATATAGATCAGAAGAAAAAGACACATCTGCTCTTTCCTTTTTCTCTCTCTGTCTGAAACCCAGTCCACCAGACACACACGACTTGCATTCACTTCAAACCTGCTCTCCTGCATGGAAGTCCTAAATTTAAGTCAGTTATGCATCGCGTCTGACATTTAATGATAAGCTGCATTTGACCATTTAGTAATAATTTGGTCCTTTGTTGCCTCATCCTCCAGAGGGTCCTCCTTCTGAGGAAAAACGATAATCAAACCTGGACCCAGTTTTTGAGTTTGACATCTAACGTTCTTGCCATCCTTGAAAGAACTTCCAGCATGTTGTGTATGAAAGCGTAGGTTGCGATCACATGTTTTCCAGTCTCATGTTCTGTTGTTCATAATCATCTTTCATCCTTCCTGCATTCTTTTTTACTTGCTGTGTTTTGCGTTTCTTCCTCTTCTGTGCTGTTAGTTTAATCAAAACTCTGCCCTCTGTGGTCTGGATTTTTTTTATATCAAATGGATGAGACTGCATCAGTTTCATCAGAAAGTCACATAAGACTTTCTATATTTTTCTGGACTGTATCTGTTCTTTCTTCTTTTCCTCCTTCCTCTGACGTGTTCCACTCCTCCTGTCCCTTCTTTCCATCTCTTTTCCTCTCCTCCCTCCTCTTTTGTCATGACATCATCTTTCCCCTGTGTGGTTGGGGTTTAGTTGGAGAGCTGCAGCTATATTAAACCACCCCAATTTATTTTTGCCCTCCTTTGATCCTTCCTTGTTAGAGCCGCCTGCCACAGTGTCGCAGGGCTGCAAGACCCGCCAGCCTCAACTTTATAAACTCTTGCAGTGTGTAAAATAAAATACACTCAGCACGCGGATAAAATCAGCAATAAAGGCTGGGTGTGAAAGTCGGATGAATCAAACAGCACGGATTCTGCGGAGTCGGTGGTGATGACGGATGCGGAGAGTTTCTGAAATCAGGATCGTTGAGCTGGTGTGAAAATTCACAGCTAAACTGTGAAGTCACATTTTACTTCTCAGGCAAGAAACTGCAGTTCATAAAAGAGCGAAAAGACAAGCGGTGATCATACAACACACACACACACAGAATAAAACATTTATTGGTTATTTTTGATTGACTTTTATCTGATCTCCTGAGTGAGAGGTGGAAGATCAAGAACCAACAAGAGGAAAAGTTTTCTTTGAGCTCTTACCTGGATGACTGAGGATCCGGGTCGCCTAAGCAGAGAGGCCCAGACCCCCCTCTTCCCAGCCACCTCCTCGAGCTCTTCCTGGAGGGACACCACTGCATCCCCGGGCCAGCTGAGGATGCCTTGGGTCTGCATCCCGTTTGGACATGCCCGAAACACCTCCACCGGAAGGTGTCCAGGAGGCATCTGGACCACATGCCAAAACTGCCTCATTTGGCTTCTCTCCATTTGGAGGAGCAGTGACTCCCCAGGATGATTGAACTTCTCCTCCTATCTCTAAGGGAAAGTCCGGCCACCCTGTAGAGGAAACTCATTTCAGCCACTTGTGTCCACGATCTCATTCTTTCTGTCACTACCCACAGTTCATGACCAGTACAGAGTTCGCATCACTGCAGACACTGCACCCGTCCATCTGTCAATCTCCTGCTTCATCCTTCCCTCCACTTGTGGAAGCACCTCACTCCCAACACGGAGATACCATGGTCTCAGATTTGGAGGTGCTGGTTCTCATCCCTCATCACACTTGGCTGAAAATTTCTCCATGCCAGGAGTAACAGTAGTTTAATGGGTTTTTTTGTTTGTTTTTGTTTTCTTTTAACTCATGAAACCTTTCCTGCAGTCACACCAGGCATCCACTCCTGAGAGCTCAACCCTCAGAAAACAGAAAAGTTTGGATCCACTGCAGGCCTCTTTTCACTTTGCAAGCACCACTGTCCCAGTCTGATATGGACAGACAGGAACCCCAAACATTCAGAAGCAGCGATGTTGTTTCCTCCTCTGGATCCCTGTGTATGATTCCCTGATCCTCCAAGCCTTTACCACAGAGATGAAGGATTCTGTCGAACCACGTCTTTACATCTTTATGCTTCAGTCACTGGAATCAGTCTAATCTGCTGTTTTACAGCTTACTCACTTCCCAGGAACTGCAAATGTGGCATGCCATGAAGCTGGTTGGATACAAAGGTGGAGAGGACTGATGATTCTACTTGGACCTGACTCTGTGATGTAACAGTATCCTGCATATGTTGAACAGCTCATTAAATGGCCTATTTTCAGATGTAGGTAGTTTTCAACAAAGAGACAGGGTTGCGTTGTTTGACTCGTTGTTTCAGACGGCTGAAGGCAGCGTTAAAAAAAAACGTATTATTATGTTTGTTTGTTTTTTTACCATGTCGGCTCTTTAACAATGATGTAAACAGCAACATTGAGATGGAATTGCAAGCGCTGTGGACTTTGTTGTCTTTGGCATCAGCTGTCATGCAGCCAAAGTCTATATTTGATAACAATGCAACTGCCTAAAAGTGCAGGAGGAACGCCGTTATAAAAGCCATCTGCAGCAAAGGTTATTTCCGGCTGGGCTTTCAGATTGCTCCCCTACATTTCCTAGTGGGATAGATGTGTGTTTGCAGAGTTTTAATGTGAATGGTATGAAGTTGAAGTGCTAATATGGGCGTGGATAATTTCTGTGTTAAAACAGCTTTTAAAAATGAAAAATCTACATAACAGCAAACTAGCATTTACTTCTGTGGACGAATGTGTTCACTATAGAGCTTCATGATGGTAGCCTATTTGTCTAATTTTTCATTTTTAGTAGCCGTCTATGAAGCTTGAATTTTTATCTGTAGGACACAACTCAATTGGAATCCCTCAAGTGCAATCCTGACTTTGTTTTTCACGTGTTTATTTTTCTCTAGAGAAAAGAAAAAAGATGTTGCACGGTGCTAGATCAGACAAAAGCAAAAGAGAGGTGTGCTGGGTCTCACTGTGTCATTGAGAGCTCTGAGCATGCTCACACAACCTCAGCGACGAAAACTTGCATCCTGAGCAGAAACTGAAGCATTAACAGTTAAAACTGAATTGTACAAAGAGACAGAATTGTGGACACATATTTCTTTCTTATTTTTTTTTTGTTATTAGTATTTTGTGGCCGCAAATTACTATTTCATGGCCACAAATTACCAATTTCACATACTAATTTGAGGCCATAATTTCTAATTTTATTTTTCGGATGTCATGTCTGGGGCTCGGTACCTCGTGTGCAGTAGCACACTGTGGGTTGCCAACTAACAAAATACAAGTTTGAGCCCACAAAATATTATTTTGGGGCCATGAAATATTATTTGAAGCCACAAAATACAATTTTTAGGCAACACAATGCTAATTTGATGCTACAAAATGCTAATTTCAGGCCACTGAAATTAGCATTTTGTAGCATGAATTAGCAATTTGAGGCAACAATTTTAAGTTTTATTTCTGATGTCATGAATGTAGCTCTCACCGTTGTACTTTATAATACATTGTTTATTTTCAAAATGAGAAGGATATATTTAGTAGTTAGCTTGCTGATTGTGCTCAGCTTTTTGTCCTTGTTTTGACTCTCAGGCATCAAATGTTTCAGCATTTTTTTAACTGCACTAATAAACATCTTTAGGCTTTCAAACTGTTTACAGGATATACATTTATTGTTGATTTCTTCCTATATTGGACAAGAAAACAAGATTTAAAAAAACTGTTCATGGCTTATGCTGTAGATGTAGCAGAGCTGGTCGTATCAGGATGACAAAAAGGTCTCCATCCATTTTCTGTACCTGCTTCACTTTGTTCACATCTGCAGGGATTTCTGGTGGAGTTGAAGTTCAGCACCTTTTTTTTTCTCTTGGATTTTTATTTTAATTTCCAGTAGGAGACAGAATTTGCAGAAAAAATGATAGGAAGCTTAAAATATCAATGCAATAAAAAATGGGGGAGCCTTGAATGGTCCCTGGACTAGAATGGCTCTTTTATATGTGTGTGTTGTTGTTTAAAAATGTTGGAAAAATGCCATTAACAAATCAGAGCTCACTTTATCTCTTGTGGGTTTGTCTTTCTCCTGCAGGACCAGAAAGCAGACTGCAAACAGGAGAAATGTCCGCTGGTCTCTGAAGACTGTGCTCTGGTGGTGAAGCAAACAGGAGCCTGCTGTGAGAGGTGTAAAGGTAAGACGGACAGGTGGATGGATGGACAGAGCTTGAGTAAGAGGATGCATGTGTGTCTTAGCTTTTATTACAGTATATAAACAGCGATGATTTCAATAATAAACATCAGATGATTTATTGTGGGGTTCTGGAAACTATAGCTGCATGACACTAATTGGGGATTGTAATAACACAGAAGCATAAAGATGCCAACTCAAGTCCACTTAATGGCATTGTATTGAAGCAGCCAGGCCTAAATATGACCTGCAGGAATGAATCTGGATTATTAACCTGATATTAAGGCGCATGCATGCATCTGCAGTATGTAGAGGCAGTTTGTCTGCTGGAATGGAGCAGAAGTTCAGATTTGTTCATAAAGTCCATCATTTTCAACACTGAAAGCTTCATTCCTACGCGACGTATGAAGAGCCTAACTTCACACAAGCATATCATTTTCATTTTGTTGCTGTTGTTGTTGAGGGTCCAGAGAGGACGTAAGCATGTTGTTGGTGTGGGGGGTGGGGGAGCACCACATTACTGCAAACACAAGCTCTTTCTGTAGATCGGTCAGGTTCCAGCACCTTCAGTTGCTAAGTGATTCTGAATAAACTCAAAGAGCCCTCACCCCCAAAAAAAAAAAAACCTGCTCACTGTGCACGATGGGCTCATTCAAAGCCATGTGGCTCAACGGAAATATAAAAACACACCCGCCACCTCCAGGTCCTCAGCAGGGGCGCGGCCCTTTTGTTTGCAGTTTCGCCATTTTACGACGCGTCACTTTGTCAAGAGCGATGGAACACGTTCAACTCGGACGTGGAAAGCCCCTCGTCTCCACGGCAGCCTGTGTTAGTTTGTTATTGTGTGGTTGACTTGTGGTCTCTGTGACTAAATTTAGGACCCCTCTGCGTCTTTGCGCTGGAAAAAAACACACCAACATCTACGTCCCATATCACTGTTCTTTCACTTCTTTATGAAATAAATCTCGCAGCTGAAGGGAAACACAGCGAGGTTGCAGCACTTTATTAGGACCAATGTGCTCTAAAACAGCCTCACTTTAGTTTATTTGTGCAATAGCGTCATAAAGTCCAGTTTAAATGCATTCATAAAAGCTTACTGTTCGTGTCAAGTGCCTTTTGTTACTATTTGTAGCTCATGCTTTAGGTAGGGCAAAGCTTTGCACTTAATTCCCCAATTAAAGACAAGAGATCCCAGTTTCATCTACTGCTGTCTTCGCTATCATGCACATTTTGTTCTTAATGATCCAAGCTGATATGGATCTACTGGTAAACTGTCACCAGGAAGTCAAAATCTTTTTATATTTGTCATCAGAGTAAACTAAACTTTTTTTCATCATCAAAACAATGAGAATGAGGCTTAAAGTTGAGACCAGACTATATAGGCAGTTGTAATATAAAAGCATGTTAATCTGCTTTTATAGTGACTCGACGTCTCTACAGCTGCCAGAACTTGATATCCTTCAGTGAGCAGCAAGAAAAAGGTCATAAAGGCAAACATTTAGACATCTCTCGTGTAAATCTACCAATACTTTGAAGTGGAAATTTCGCAAACCGTGGGATTTGCCTTAACTTTGACTTGACTTGTTACATCATTTCTTTCCACTGCCAAAAGATTTTCTCCCATCTTTAAACTCTTTAACATTTTTTTCCATGTATTCCCCATCTTCCTCATCTTTCAACTGCCATCATCTCTACTCTGTACTTTCTAACAGCTCAAACTAGTCCAAATGTTATTTCCTTGACTCCCAAATGAATTGCAAAATTTAGCCAGATCTCAAACACACAAAACCTGACACCTTTTCAGATGTGTTCAGGGATGGTGACGGCGCTCCTTTGCTGGATGGAGGACGATGTGCTGCCTGGAACCAGTTATGAGTCTCTCTGGGATCTCTTTCTAACGAATCTCTCTGTTTTTCTTTTTTTTTTTACTTTGAAAATATTGTATGTCCTCATGCAGCTGACATTGAGTATCACAGGCTTTGGTCTACAAGTCAATCAATGGCCGTGATCAGATTTCATTGCACGGAAAGTTGAACATTGATCTGATACCGCTTACTGTAAATGGGATGAAACGAACAGGCTCTTCATTTTAGTGTCGTGTGGACAACAGCTGACAGCTCAGTTGCTCACTGTACGTTGTGAAACTGCCTGACATTAAGAAAGTCAGGAAAAACAACCACAGCAGGACCGAAGTTTGCAGACGGTGAGCCATGGCACACATGGTGTCAGATTGTCCCCAAGCCTCGTTTCTGCAAAAACAAAAAACAAACAAACAAAGCAAAACAAAAAAACTGAACTTATGGTGCACTGGGTGTAAAATCCTCAGGTAGACATCTTCCATGAAAACCTGACTCTGTTTCTTTTTGCCTCAGGCTGCGTGTTAGATGGACGTCCCTACAACAGCTCTGTATCCTGGACCACCTCCATTAAACCCTGCATAACTCGACGCTGTCAGGTGTGTACGGCGGCTTCGGGCGAGAGGTGCAACTAGAAAGGGATATTTCACCTCCGATGGAAACGTGTGAGCGGATATGCTCTTGTTAGAGCAGGATAGAAGTACAGATATGCAAGGAGGAAAGAAGGAGGGGAGGATGGAGAAGGACACAGGCACTGGGGTTAAAAATGGAAGAAAGAACAAAGGCATGGAAGTGAGAAAAGGAAGGAACAACAGGAGCTAAATGCAGAAGAAAAAGGGGTGAAAGAAAAGAGGAGAAAAGAGAGACTGTCCAAGGAATAAAAGAAAACAGGAAGGTAAAATGAGGGACTGAAGAGAGGAAATGTCTGGACAAGGTCAAAATGAAAGCAAGAGGCAAACGCACGGATGAAAGAGGGAATTATACTTGGGGAAAAAAATAAAACCAGGATTGATGATGGAAAAAAACGAAAAATGAAAGGAAAGGGGTTAAAGAGGAAAGTATATAAGAATGGTGGGAACGAAGAAAAAAATGAAGTAACAGAAGAACAAAGAACAAAAAAGAAGAACACATGGCATGAGATGGAAGGAAGAGGAGTTTGGAGTTGGAGGGACATTAGAGTTATGTTAAAAAATGAAAAAGAATGAGCTGCAAACTGAGACGTGCACTTTGTTCTTGGCTGTGACAGGAAGGTGTGATCACTGAGGCCGAGGTACAATGTGTCATCCACTGCAAGAACCCCAAAACCCACCCCAAGAAGTGCTGTCCCACCTGCCCGAGTAAGTACGCAGAATCCAGATGTTTCATCTATCCATCTCCAATGTGACTTTATTTTTTTTTGTTTCAATGCATGAAAAGACATCTTTTAATCTATTTAATGACTGGACAGGCTGAAAAAACAGAAAAGGAAACAAAAGGTTTAGGGCTCTCAATGTCCCTCAGACATGTTTCTGAATTTTTAAGTGATCATCTAGTATTTGTTGTTTTTTTTAAAGGATTTTGTCGCTTTTTAAACAACAGTCTGACAGAATTTAGGGTCAGAGCGAGAAGATGCAGCAAAGCGCCCCAGGCCAGGACTTGAACCTGGACCAGCCGCATGAAGACTGTTGCTTCCAGGCAGTGACACATACTCCTCCATAAATTAACCACCTTATTTGAAAACTGGATAAAACTCATACTGGGTTAAGCATTACTGGAAAACAAACCTATGAGGACCAATCTGCATGCATTTGAAAGCTAGATTATCAAAGGCAAATAGATTTTTAAAAGGGCCCTCAACAAGATCTTCACTTGAGGAAGCAGGGTGTTTATCCAGAGAGCGTGAGCAAAGGTGAAATAAAAGATAACCTTGTGTGTGGCATCTCTCCCGGCAGGCTGTATCTTTGAGGGCCGCCTGTATAAAGAGAAGGAGGAGTTCAGTCCAGAGGGAAAACCGTGCATCAAGTGCTCGTGCACTGTGAGTACATGTACACACTGTTTACATTCTCACCTTGGAGCTGCAAAACAGTTAGTTTTAGAGTCTCCTGGGGCTCACAAATTTTTAGTTCCCCTTAGCTTTTTCTCCTTCTCTGTGTGTCTTTGTTTTTTTTTTGCCTCCCTCCTCCCCCTCCTCCCCCGAAGACAAACAAACCTCTAAGGTAAATCCATAAACACATTAAAGCATTAATGTGCTGACACCTACTTGGAGCACCCTGTGGGCCTTTTTAACAAACACACACATACCAGTAACTTATCTGTGATGCTGATTTACTGCATTAGGTGGCTTATTGAGATGCCAGTAAAATCGATGTTATTAAGCCAATTATAACAGAAGAATTGATATTATTCAGACTATTAACCAAAGCAAAAAAAGAAAAGAAAATGAAAACCAGTTTTCCCAACACCTGATATGCAAAATTATACATTAAAGCTGCAAGCAGCATTGAACGGGCCCTCAAGGAGGCGCCACGGAGTTCATCCAAGATTGCTGTATACACTTGTTGAAAGTGGAAGCCTCATCAATCATATGACGAGGCATGTGGAAGTTAGACCTTTTCCATTCATGACGACACATCGCACTTTGTCGCATTCACATGGCGATGCCCTTTAAAAGAAAGTCACAGTTTTATTAACATTTTAACTACTGATTGAGGTTTGAGGTGCAGCTAGTATTGGTAAGGAGCAGAGATCCATAATGCAAAACATGACTTTTCCTGTTGCCAATAGGGGACGCTATGAGTATGACTGAATATGTGCGTATGGCTCTGTTCAGAGCAGGACTCTAATCATACACAGGACGTCTGAGGACTCTGGGACAGAGCGTGCCAGGGTTAGAGAGGGTTGAATTTTCACGACAAAATCAGGTCAAAATCGTTTTAGAGTACAGGTCCTTGAGACTTTTTTTGTGCAGATTGGCACTCAACGTAAACCTATCAAGTTTTGTGGATGTAGATTAAGACCCATACAAAAGGCTCATTTTTTCATATTTTCAAGGTGGCGCTGTTGAGCCGTTTTTCCACACCCATGTGGAGGGACTTTAAAATATGTAATCATTCGCCAGACCTGATGCAAAATTCGGGTTTGGGTATGGAAAAGCTCCCTTTGGGGGTATGGAAAGGTTTTTTAGTTGGAAACAAAATAAAATGAAATAAAATAAAAAGAATAAAATGAGCAGATACAATAGGACTTTTTTTTTTACCCACTCTGTTGTCTTCTTAAGCATGGGCTCTATCAGAAGCCTGGGAGCTTTCGTGATTTTACTAGGAATTTGCTTTTCTGGACAAAGATGTCCAATGTGGCTCCCAGAACTTGCTGGAACCAGTTTGGGCGTCATACCTTCGTGCACTCAAATGTCAGCTGGTGCCACTGTTGCTTTGTCTTTCAACTTCCTTCTTTAAGCTCTTTCAACTTTCTTCTTGATGGCACTTTTGCTTTAGATTGCTTTTGATTGTCTGGTCTGTTAGAACCTGCACTTTATGAGTTTGGATTATTTTTGGACTCCCATCTTGACTTTGACTTGAGCAGTTCATACTCAGAACAGATGCTGCTGTTCACTATTCCAGCGACATGGTTGATGTTTTCCATGTCTGCCGTTCCTTCCTGCATCTTACAGCCTGCTGTTCTGTGCTAGGTTGCTTCAGGGGAACCTTTTCACAGCCTCCTCCTGGGATGTTGTCTGGTGTGGTAGACCTTTGTGACGATAGCTTCAGCTTTCAGATTAGCCTTTCCATCCAAGGGGGTTCTTCTTCCTAAGACGTACCTGTAGCAGAAGGCCAGGGTAGTTTGATCTCCTTGCAGAGAACAGAAAATAAAGGCTGTATGAATGTGTGTATTGCAGAATCTAAATAATAATCAAATCAAATAAATTTGGACCGTTTTGTGTTTGGAGACTGTGGATTAATAAAATTTATATCCCAGTCCAGGGAATAGATTTTATTTTATTGTAAGTTTTAGTTTCTTATAGATATAATATCAAAAGGTTGCAGTTAATGCATGTTTGGATATATATTTCTGTTGTTCCAGGGGGGGCGGACTCTCTGCATGAAGGAGGTGTGTCCCGTGCTTTCTTGCCCCGCCCACCTCAGCCACACCCCACCCGGACAGTGCTGCCCCAGATGCATCGGTAAAGACAAACGATTGGAAATTAATGAAAAGCCTCCACGTGTTGGGAGAGCTGAAGCTGTTATTCTGTTTTCCAAAAATATCACTGTTCGGTCGGTCTAAATGATGCAGCTTGAAATGTCTCAACAATAACAATAATAAAACAAAGTTCACTAAGGAGCTGTTCATCATTCTGCCAAGCTAAATTTCATTTGCCAGGTTGTACTTCTTTCTTCTTGGAAGGCATCCAAATACACTTCTGAAAAGATAATTTCTGAAACAAGATAATTATCGATATCTTATTATGTGTCTCACCTGCAACCGTGTTTCTCCTCCTCCAGGTCAGAGGAAGGTGTTTGATCTGTCTTTAGGAAGCTGTCTATTCCACAGCGAGGTCTATGAGAATGGCACTTCCTTCATACACAACAACTGTACCACCTGCACCTGCACGGTACCTGCCTGGACATTTCTTAACTCAGTCTAGTGTTTTGCATCTCCGTCTATTCTGCTGTTCCTTTTACAGAAAGAAAAACTGAACGTTTGAATGTTTCACCTTTTGTGTCCCAGGATTCAACGGTGGTGTGCAAAAAACGCTGCTCACCGCCAGGTAGTTGCCAGGGTGACCACTGCTGCGAGGAGTGTCTGTCCTATGTGAAGGTGGAGGACGTGAAGTACTGCAGGGTTCGGAACAAGATCTACAGGGTGAGGGATGATGGATGGATATATGGATGGACAGAGGGGTGAATGGACACATGAGTGGATGAGAACATATGAAAGGATGGATGGATAGATGGCAGGTTACTAGGATACTTGTGTTCTGATGCTTTATGTTTTTTCATCCCTGCAGGAAGGAGACATGTGGTCGTCGGTTAACTGCACTCTCTGTGCCTGCGTCAAAGGCAACATTGAGTGTCGGCCCAAACAGTGTGTACCGATCACCAGCTGCCCCTCGGTGAGTGACATTTGACTTACTTCTACTTTCTGGTTCCACATCTGGACATCTTGTCCATTCAACCTATAACCTACACTGACATTTAAAAGGCCTGTATTATGCTCTTTTTCAGGGTCCAAATTTAATTTATACCACACAGTTTACACTAAACCTCATTATTGTAACTCCCTCTGCTACTCAAAGACAATAAATTCTGTTTTTTTCTTATGTAATTATATAAAGGTCTCCAGTATTAGTTGTTAATTTAAATGAAAACTCATATGAGAGACCTCCAAAACTATTCACAATGTATGATAGCACCTAAAAGCCACGATTGGAAAAATATATTGACTGTGCTTGCACAGTTACAAATTGTTGAATACCTTTATATCACGTAACACTGTAGATTATTAGGGCTGCAGCATTAAGGGGTATTTTTGCAGAAGCCACAAGCTAAAAAACAGCAGGCAGAACAAAGGTTTTTGATGCGTTCACCTGTCGCAGAGGTCGCTCTGAAGTCATCTGTCGGTGGGTGGGTGATGGAGTAGATTCCTCGCATACCAGCGGCCGGTGGCGGTCACCCAGTCAGAGGCAGTGTCACTGTTAGTCCAAGTTCACACGCTTCCAGTGGTTACAACAAGCCCTCACCTGTTGTTGGCGGTCAGAGTAGATGACTCCAGAGTGATGTTGGCTTTGTGCAGGGAATTTTTGTCTTGGGCGAACGTTTCATTTGCTGCAAGTACTTTTAGATTCATGTTACTCTGCTGGAAAGATGACAATAATTATTACACTGAAATGTTAGTGGAATAACCTGCTCTCTCTACTGACATCACCTGTCATTATTTTCCTTCTTTATGTCATCGCTAGCTCTAAATTGCTCTTTTTGGGAATATATTGAAGGCCCACCATCCAGGGCTGGGTGTACAAGTGACTTGAGCAAAGGAGACAAAGTATGAAATATTGTAAATTTGGCTACAATTAAATAAAGAAGAAAAACAAAAACCAAGATACAGGCAGAAGACATAGTTTCTGCAGAGAAACACACCGCCACACACATCAAGTGAGGAAATATTCTGGTGTTTAGTCAAAGAAACTCAGATTCAGAAGTTATTGCCTTTAAAGGTTTGTCAAAATCAAGTAAGATTGTCAAACTCGCTGCAGTTATCACAGCGAGGGCATCAATGTCAGTGATTTATTGCTTGTGTTTGCTTCAGCATGTTTCTGATTCCGGGGGAATTTTTGAAAGCGAAGACAACGCAGCAGAAGCAAAATAAGATTAAAAGTCCCTTAGATGCAACTCTGGTGTGTGTAGATTCCTGTGACTCTCTATGTCTCTATACATAAACACATGAAAGCATGACACAGACACATGCACCCTCAGTCGTGGAAGCGATATCAAAGGATGAAACCTGACACGCTACCTATGCTGTAGGTTCCTCTTGCAGTAACTATAAATCAAGTCTTGGGCTTTCAACCTTGAATTTTTTTAAAAATAGTTTTACGTGATGAAATGCCTGTCTGCAGTGGAGCCGTAGTACCGATATCAGCTTTATTCCTCCACACTAGGTTACTCTCGTTAGGAAAATGTAATCTTTCAAGTTGTTAATCCAGCTAATTAATAATAAGCAAAACACATCGTCCGTCCTATACTGATGGGGAATGTTAGCATTGTCTTATGCCGTTGGCTTGTAGCATGGAAACTTGTCCACCTGTCGAAAGTTATCACGACTGAGGCTCATCTCAGAGGTCACTGAAGCCCACATCACCCTACTAAACACACACACAAACTCTCCCGCTATCTCCCATGCCTTCATCCAGCGGTCAGCAGCAGGTCGGCAGAGTGTGTGGGACCCCTTTGGAGACAGCGTGTCTCCTAACAGCCTTTTGTCTGCGTTGCGTTTGACTGACAGCAAAGAAGAGGTTCCCTATATTTAGGCCTCTGAAAACCAATCTGTGTCGCCGTGTGTGTTTGAACGAGAGTGTGTGCTCCCGTGTGTGTCCTCAGTCTGTCTAAAGGCAGCCCTCTTCAAAGACTGAGAGTGCCCTTTGTGCAGAGGTTAGAACTGTGGAGTGTATATTGAGTGAACGGGGAACGTCTGCATGTGATGACAGATGAGTGGCGTGTGTGTCTGTGTGAGAAAGACAGGGGGAAAGTGTGTGTGTGTGTGTGTGCTGAAGTGAGATTCTCCAAAGTATCAGCAGGTGGTTAGAATCAGGGATGTGTGATGATTTAAAATTCATATAGATTGGTAAGGTTAATATTTATGAAGGTATTTATATTAGTGAGGGTATACAAGTGTGTGTGTGTTTGTGTGCGTGAGTGAGTGAGAGTGAGAGGGAGAGAGAGAGAGAGCACTAATGAAGGGCTTCCCTAAGGCAACAAAAACTCAGTGTGTGAAAGAGTCCTCTGATCTGCACTTCTGATGGAGTTTGAAACATACTGTACACACACACACACACACACACACACACAGATGGAGGGAGTCCTATTACACAGACGAAGTTCAGCGGTTGAGGATGGGGTATCGGTATCACCGCTGCTGTCCTGGTTTGACTGTGAACTTGTCAAAATGTGAGCGCTTCTTATGTATTAATAAACAAGTATGAAACCTGCAGATCAAAATCTGCCTGTTTGAATGTCATATTTGATCATATACAGAACTTTAGGTGACATCACATTACTTACAGGTCTAACTTGAACAGTTACTGGTGCAGCTTAACTGGTTTTTGGACAAGAATCGCTGTTATCAATGTTTTTAAAAGGACATTTAAAGTGATGGGGCCTGTCAAATGCTGCAAATATTGTGTATTGTTCTCAGCTCTTGTCATGTGACTTTGTTGCTGAGAAATCAATTCAAAGAGGAGATAAAGACAAAGAAACTGGAAACTTAGAAAAGTGATGCTGAGAATTTAAATATATGATTAGAATTAAGATCAGAGAGCATTTAAATCCCTTGGGAAGTTTGGGTTTTGCTATAGTGGCTCAATCTAAGGAATTGAAAATATGAAAAAGTGAATGTGAATATAAAATCAACAAAGAAGTACAAAAGTGTTCTTTTTAAAAAAAAATGAATGCATTGTAAACATATTTATGCAAGTACTAAGAGCACCCACCAAAAACATATGCAGAAATTGATGTTTGCGTAGCATACATTATAAATGATAGTTTTTGCATAGAATATTAGTATCTTAAATCTTAATATTATATTAAATTATCTCATATTTTCCACACAACCTCTGTGTGACTGTGTCTTTGGCCTGTCTTTTCAAATCATTTCATTTTTGTGCAACATTTGTTTGCATCACAGAAGTCTAAAAGCCAAAGCGTAAACTACTGATAACCTGAGAGGTTTCCCCTTGTGAGATTATGGATTTTACGGTTTAACATTTTAGAAACGTAACTGTTAAACAGCAGATTTTTTTTTCCCTTTAGAATTCTGACTTTCTGTTTTCTATCTTCGGTCTGCCTGCTTACCAAGTCTGCACTCTGTCAAACATCTCCTGTTTTTCTTTTGTCACTCATCATATTCAGGCATCCTGCCATCTTCTCTGAGTCTGTGAAGCTTCTCCAGGACTCCTCTAATGCTCTCTGGCTGTGCATGTGTCTTGCAGAATAAGATCCTGAACAGAACCGGCTGCTGTCCAGTTTGCACTGAAAGTGAGTAAGTCCATCTCCCTGGATCTCTATGTTATCCTTTTTTTTTTTTTTTTTAAATAGGCCTCTAATTTGAAGCCCCATAAGTCTAAAAATATCATGAGTATAATAATGCAAGTGTGTTTACTTTGTATTGATGCAGCTGTAAAGTTAGAGGACCATTTGTATTAAATGATGATTTCAAAGGTTATAAGCCAAAACCTACAGTTTGAATCGTCTTCCTGGAAAGCAGTGAAAACAAGCCTCGGCTCAGTATTCCTCATGAAATCCAGTCCAGACTGCGGTTTGCCCTCGGGTCATTTTACTTTGGCTCTTGGCTTCGAACTGCAGCAGAAATCCCCCAGCATAGTCTATTTCAGGACTACAAATACCCCATAAACCTCACTTGTACATAATATAAAGTTTAGTTTTAGTCGGTAAGGCAGACATTTCACCACACCACAGATGCTGGTTCCACTTCTAAGCGGGTCAGGTTAGTGGCGCATATTTCAGCATTTATCATAAATTAGGTTTTTGCTGCTGGTTGTCAGGTTTCAACGTGCATCCTTATTAAAGCCCTGCAGTTTGGGTTGTTTCATGAGACCTACCGCTCTTCCACTGCTGTTATTAAAGATGGAGATGGCAGCTTATTTCTGTTTTTCAACATTTTTATTTATTTATTTTGTCCTTTTTTTCCAGAACCAGGAGTGTGCACAGTTTTTGGCGATCCTCACTACAACACCTTTGATGGCCGGACTTTTAATTTTCAGGGGACTTGTCAATATGTCCTCACGCACGACTGTGGCGGCGTCCCCTCTGGAGGTCCAGGAAACATCATCAACAACCCGGACTCCAGCTTCACGGTAGGATGGCAGTTAAGAGTCTTTAAAGTTCTGCAAACTCCAGTCGAGAAGAGAAAAACTAAAGCATTCCTCTTCATTTTCACATGTTGTAAGTTGTTGTTGCACAAGCTATCCACTAAAACAACCAGCTGGCTTTTCTCAGATTTTAGAAAACGGGACAAGTTTAATAAACGAACAAGTTTTAATAGTGTTGTACATCCAAGCAGCAGCACTTTTGAGCACATCTTGCATCATTTTATTGCTGTGTTATAGTTTAACAAACCATGTGTTTGGGAAGCATCTTCATGATCTAAGCCGTAAATTCCTCTAAGTTAGACCACTTTCACAATATATTTTTAACGCAGTCTACCAAGAAACAGTTTTTTTTTTTTTTTTTTTTTTTATTTGACTCAGCAGTACATTAATTCCAGGTGTTGGTGAAGAATAATGCTCGACGGACTCGCTCCTTCTCTTGGACTCAGTCTGTCGAGGTGAGGCTGGGCACTTTGGTCCTCAGCCTGCACCAGCACCTGACAGTCCGGAGAAACGGCACCCGCATCGCCCTGCCCTACCACGGTCCTGGTGTGCACATTGACCTGGATGGATATCTTCTCAAGCTCACCACCATTGCAGGTCAGCACACATTACATTAAAGCCACTATGTAGTAATGCCACTCCTGGCCACATGGGGGCAGCATATCAAAAGGAGATTCAAGTTTCATCAGTGGGGTAAGACACAAAGAAATACACCTCCTTCACACTGCGTATC
The DNA here is from genome assembly GCA_037176975.1 of Arrhamphus sclerolepis. NCBI lineage: Eukaryota > Metazoa > Chordata > Actinopteri > Beloniformes > Hemiramphidae > Arrhamphus > Arrhamphus sclerolepis. The sequence continues at coordinate 16,180,946 of JBAMYA010000008.1, forward strand.
ACAAGACACGCTGGACCATCTGTTGTGTCAAACTCAAGACCCCCCATTTGCTCTGGACTGCATGAGCGTGCAAAGACAATCACACTTATAACTCAAACATTTATTTTTTTAAAAGGTATTTTTGGCTCTAGTGGCCTTTATTAGCAGAAAATTAGGGTGGAGAGAGTGGGGGAAGACATGCAGCAAAGGGTAACATGCTGGGAGTCTAACCTATGACCGCTGCAGGAGGACTTATAGCTTCAGTACATGAGCCGCTTGTTCCAACCACTGAAATTTCCTCAGAAATGTTTGAGTTATGGGCCACTGGGTGGTGCAGCAGTTAGAGCAAGCAGCACATAACTCAAACATTTCAGAAGAAATTTCAATGTGACTGCCAGTTTGTTTCAGTGGTTAGAGCATGCGGTCCATGTACTGAAGCTATAGGTTCTGCTGCAGCGGTTGCAGGTTCGACTCCCAGTTTGTGACCCCTTTTCTGCATGTCTTCCACAAGAAATCTAGCAACATACCTGGCCTAGAAAATAAAGAATAATTGTTCCTTTAACGGAAACCATGGTGATGATTTAGCCCCAGATGACATAGTTTGATACCTCTGGTCTACATTTATTAGCACTATATTGTCACCACAGCAGATTAATATGCCCCCATGTGGTCAGAAGAGGTATTGCTATATAAAGTGGGTTTAAATACATTGATTTTCAAAGCATGATAATTCTAACAAAAAGATGAAGGGAAAAAAAAGCTAAGCTTTGTCCCTCACACCTCCACCTGCAGGTCTGGAGATTACGTGGGATGGAGACAGTTTTGTAGAAGTTGTAGCTGCTCCCCATCTACGTGGACGCCTCTGCGGCCTTTGTGGCAACTACAACGGTCACAAACGCGACGACACCATGGGAGGCGACGGCCACTTCAAGTTCGATGTGGACGAGTTTGCCGAGTCGTGGCGGGTAGAGGGAAACGAGGTTTGCACGCAGCAGCATCCGCCACGCAAACCTACATCCTTCTTGTGTCCCGGCAGCGTAAAGGTCAAGCTCCGGGCCCATCGGGAATGCCAGAAGATAAAGTCGTGGGAGTTTCAGAGGTGCCACCGTGTGGTGGACTTCGGCCCTTTCTACAGGTGAGGATCGTACATAAAATACAGCTAAATATATGAATAACTTTGTTCTTTAACCTCATACCAACAAACAAACATCAACCTTTCATAAGTCGAACACGCGTTGAAGCATTTCTTGATCCGGTTTTAGTCATTTTTCCCTTTTAGTCACTGGAACAATGCAAAGATGTGAATCATCCTGTGAATTTATAATATAAGGTCTGCTCTAAACCTAAAACCTGCCCTCTGCAGGTCATGTATTACAGACATGTGTGAGTGTCCGGTCCATAAAAACTGCTACTGCGAGTCCTTCATCGCCTACAGCCGAGCCTGCGAAAGGGAGGGAATGCCAGTCTTGTGGAAGCCCGACAACGTTTGCATCGGTGAGTGATGAGCTTGATGCAAGATGAGCTCAATTTTCTCAGCAGTGACAGTGAAGGATTATAAATCTCGTCAATATAAATACTGAGAGTTGCTGCACTGCTGTTCCTGTTTATAACTACTTTGTGCTTCAGAGAGGTATTTATTAAGCTTCAAAGTGTTACGGCTTACATGTAAAGGGTGTGAACAATTATGAAGTGAGTTTTTGTCCCTCCTCCTGATTGAGCATGTATCAGATGTTCCCCTGCCACAACACACCTGATTGAAATGAATGGATCACCATCAGCGTGTCATCTAAGTCTGCAACAGTCTGTTAATGATCCATTCATTTGAGTCAGGTTGGTGGACAGCAGCCCTCCAGGACTGGAGTTTGGACACCCCTGCGTTAGATGTTGTTGAAGCTTTCTTTTCCTCACTAATCTATAAACCTAGAAAAATGTTTGCATAATGTCTGACATGCGTCTAATTTGGTCCATCTCAAACAAAAAGTTAGGAAGTGTAGAGGACGAAATCACAACAATACACAATATCACAACTGTGTTATTAATCAATGATTAGATAAATATGCCATTGTAGGAGTACTCAAAAAAAAAGAAAAGAAAAAAAGGGTGATTTCTGCAGTTGGCTCTAAGAAGAAGAGAGCCATTTCATTTCAACAAACCTAGGTTGCTAGGCAACCACCAAGCCAGGTGGCCAAAACACAATAAATGATTTATTTTCAATTAGCTTCATGTAAACTGGATTTTTTTTAATGGTTTGATTATTATACAGCCTGGTACATGTTAAAGATTAGCAGCAACATTTATTCATATGCATTATCAATCAATAGCTTTGATCCTTAGAGCAGGTTTTAAAGTAGTGATTTGAATGGATTCTTATGAGCACACAAACATTCAAAGGTTTTGGAAAGTCAGTATATGCATCAAAAATATTACACTATATGACACTCAAAAAATGTGCAACCTTGCATCTATCATCATTATTTACAGAATAAAAGGATGAAATATGAAATCCCTGAAATCCCTTTGATGCTTGAATGCAACAAAGGGAGAATAATAAAAATGATCAATAAATAAAAGCCAGCACTCACCTGCTGGATTTTCTACAGCCTCGTCTTCAATGAATTGAGCAAATTCACTTGCTTATTTATCAAGTGAAGACTAAATTTTTCACATTCAGCACTATTGTGTTTGTAACAGTCACATGTAGAGGGAGCCTTATACGCTACTTTCTCCACTGGAACTGAGCGGGGCATCTTTACGTACCGCCTTCAGCCATCATGTTAATGTAACCTCAACCATGTAGAAGCGCAGGCCTGTTGTTGATGCGGATCCAAAGTATGAGCAACTGTCCTGACAGCTCAGCTGACCAATGAGACCTGAACTGAGCATTTGGAAGGGGTGAAGAGGGTTGGGCCCAATGAGAGATGGACAAAAATGGAGCATGACAGTTCCTTCATGAGGGACAGAGTACAGGAGGTGCTGCAGCAATGTGGAGGGTGATGTAATGCTTTTAAATGGCAAAATGTTGCTGGCATTTTTTAAATGTCAATTGTTCGGTAATAAGGGCACCGGGAATCGTTAGTTCCAGTGAATTAAGTTATCAGAATCTGCCAATGTCAGGTGAAGTTTAAAACTATATTTTTAATAAAAAAAGATGAAATAAAACCAATTCCAGAGGTTTAAGACCGAGTATTTTAATTGGAAATCCTTAACTTTGCTCCAGTCATCCATCCATCCATCATCTATACCCGCTATGTCCTGTGCAGGGTCACGGGGGTCTGCTGGAGCCTTTCCCAGGTCACTTAGGTCGAAAGGCAGGGGTCCACCCTGGACAGGTCGCCAGTCCATCGCAGTTGCTCCAATTAGTCCTAAAGTATTAAAGCCCTAACTTCCTCTTTTCTCTTTCTTCCAGCCACCCAGTGTAAACACGATGCCGTGTATGACACATGCGGCCCTGGATGCACTAAAACGTGTGACAACTGGAACGAGATCGGACCGTGTCACAAGCCCTGCGTGGCCGGTTGCCACTGCCCCGCCAACCTGGTGCAATTCCAGGGACGCTGCATCAAACCCACCTCCTGCCCCGGACGGTGACCTTTGTTACCCCGGTAGAAGGGGGAGGGCCGTCTGTAGAGTCCAAAGTAAGGGGCCAACGTAGCCGAGAAACATTTTGGACGCTATAGGATCCCTACAGATCAGATTCACAAAGGTCCATTAACTTTGAAAACATTCTGCAGTGACTTCGACGTCAGAGAAGTCGAGCCATGGTGACAAAACGGAAGGGAAACTTGATGGGATCTGATCTGAACATTCGCTGCACAATTCAGCCTTCTCTTGTAATGCCAGGTACCTTAATCACCGACACGGGAGACGGCCATTCAAGCTTTGTGGCAGAAGAACTTAAATCACAAAAGAAGACTCAGGGCCCCATCTGCAGGAAATAGTTTGGGCCAGAGGACTCCCTTTAGAGCCAACATGGCGCTCAAATTTCTCTTGCAAACACAAATGAAATGGGAAACTGGGCATCTGCATTTGGAATAGAAAGATTCAGTGTGGAGAGACGTATATCAAACTGTCCTGGTGATCTCTATTCCATCGTTTCTTACTGTAAGCTAACCAGATTTATATAAGAGACAAGACAGCTTTTATATTATTATTGCCCTAATTATTGTTATTTGTTGTTGATGTTAATTTATATAACAGTCGATCCACATGTTGTAGCAAGAGCCAGAATTATGAATATAATTGCATCATAAATGATTTAAAGGGAAACAAAAGCTATTTATGTATTTGTTGTGTACGTTTGTGTTAATATTTGAAGAGAAATGCCCAAATGTGACTCAGTTATTGCACCATCGCAGGGAAAAAGTACTGTATTGTGTTATGCTTTGTGTACAGGCTGTTGTGGATAGAACCAAACTGAAGGTGTTCCCGTAAACGTTATGTTTCACTTGATGATTATTTAAGACCAGCAATATAATCTTTTCTCCAAGTTCGTTTTTGACTGCCGTCTCTGCTCTTTCAACAGGCGAAACTGAAAGGTGCGTTCACGTACTCGGTATCAAATAAATAAACTGATAAGGGAAAATAATTTATGGCATATACCACAATAAAAGTCTTAAAATAACCATAATGACATTTGGAAACTTTTAATAACACTTCAAACTTTTACAAACACGTTTCACATGAGGAGAGCTTTAAAATAAAAAAAAAACCAAACAAACATGAGAACTAAAATCACAAATACAACCATCACACAATAAAACTTGCAGTTTTCAGATTAAAAGAAAAAGTTTGCATCTTTCTGCCTCTGCAGTTCAGCTCCTTCATGGGGTCATCATCCACTTCCAGATTATGTGTGCAAACGTCCACACTCACATGCAGCAACATATTTTAATAGTTTTGGTAAGCAGAAAACAGATCAGTTGTAGTAAATTTAATTATTCACATTCAGACAGAAGATCTTCAAGGGCAGATGTTCAGGTCTCACAGGAATTTTTCTTTTTCCTCCAGTGTGGCTGGTTAATCAACACTGAAGTTGGGTCAATTTACTCATCTGCCACCTGTCTCGATTCGTGTTTGTTCCAGCTCAAAATGTGCAAAATGTGAATGTGGCAAATATCAGTGGAATTTGTACATCCTCTCCTCTAGTCCTCCGATGCTACTTGTCACCCATCAGAGTGAAGGAGACGAGAGGAGTCGAGGTAACGTGGACGACCGTGTTCCACAGCTTTGACTACTAAATATGAGATGTGACACTTTATCATCTGTTTGGTTGATGGAGAGAGTGTAAGCAACAGACAGAAGGAAGATCTATTTGAGTTGTAATGATTAAAAGTAGAACCTTTACAGTCTCTTTTCTCTGAGTGAAACACTTAATAAAAATAGAGCTCAAATGTGTCATTTTAGAGCAACATGAAAGTAAACGATAAGTGTGTAAACGATACAACTTCATCCAAAGCTTTTCATAAGTTCCAAAAATGATAGTGATTCAGCGCTTCACTCTGGAGTTTTGTACTTTTTAATTCCTCATTGTCGTCTTTTACGAACGATTGAACTCAAGCGTATAGCTTAAACCAGATTATTTTGACATGAAACTCATGTCTTTGTTTTTTCTGGCTGAAGCGCATTCATTCACTAAAACAAACAATATCAAGTGACAATCACAAACACAAACGTCTGCAGAAGAAGAAGAAGTCACATGAACAGTAACGTATTACTGGGATGAAACCGCGACACAACCGTCATTCCTGCACATTTTTCATGACAATTTCAACTCTTTGGCATATTTCAGAAACTGACACATACACTGTAACGCTGCAAGGCTTTGTTATCACTCTGGACAAGTGTGGATCAAGGATAAGTTATTCTTCATCAGAGAAAAAAAAAAAAAAACAAGTCTGAGACACAAAAAGATTGTATGCATGTTTTGGTTTTCAGGTGCATTTTCTTTTCTTTTTCCTTTATTTTGAATTAATTCAATCCTGATCAAATTGTCAGGTGTTGTCTCTGACTGGTTCTGGAAGATCTCTGAATCATGCTGCTTCTCTCACCTGACCTCCAGACCAAAAGTGACATCCAGCATCAAGATATTCTAACAAACACTGTGGATAAAACGCATGTGCATCAATAAATATATAAGATGCATGGTGGGTAGCTCACACTTGAGCAGCTGCTGTTGCTTTTATTTGGTAACGCTGCCAAAAACAACCACTATGGTTCAGTTAAAATGTAACTGACATTCCCTGCAGCTTCAGTTAACGTCCTCTGGTAATACAATTCTGAGGAGATAAATACTTTGCTGGTGAAGACGAGAGAGAAACCAAACCGATGCTTCAAACCAAAGTTATGCCATCATTTTAACCAAACCAACATAGTCAGTACATGCCTGTTTCGATTTGTTTTTGAGTCTTTCCTGCCCTCTAGTGGTGGAAAAACTACATAACACCTGCAATATGTCAACTTCAATGGTTAAAAAGAATTCTAAAATTGTTTAAACCCCTAAACTATAAGTCATTAGTAAATGTTATTATTGTAAACAAATGCAAATAAAAACACAACAGCTCATATGTATAAGCACACCTGGAGTCTTAATTAGACTCCAAACAAATTCACAATTTCTACTATCTTGCTGCCACAGTAGAATAAAAAAAATCCAATCACATGCTTTAAATATTTTCAAAAATGGACTTGATGCTGAAAATCTTAGCAGCAAGGCAAAGTGGTTCAGGAGCACTGGGAGACACATTTGCTGGGTTTCTTGAAAAAAATACTGAATAGAACCATTATTTTCATAAAGCTGACTTAAGCTAAATGTATTTAACTTGGTGTTCACTCTGTTGTTGTAATTTGGTTCAAAAGCATTATCTGCAAAATGTGAGAAGCAAAGATGGACAGAGATCTCTCCAACTGTCAACAAATGCACAAGAAAATCAATGAAACATTCGAAAGAACTTCAGTGCACAAAGGGTGAGGACAGAAGCTCAGACCACGATCCCCCTCATCCCTTAGAATACAGAATAAAACCAGTAACTGACTCTCTGACAAAGGCAACATTAATTTAATGCGTTGAGCTTATTGTAACACTGTATTAAAATCCTAAATCTGAAAAAGTTGTGACATTATGGAAAAATGGTCACTGTGTGGTCCAGAAGTCATTGATCAATAGCTTATTCTACTACAAGGGTTACGCTGCTACATTCACAAATGGCACTTAAAACTTTATTGAGCAAAAGAAAAAAAGAGGAAGCCCTTGGCGGTGTCATCGCTGGGCTCTGAGGTATCTGGGATGAAGTATCACACAGTAGAAATCAGTATTCCAAATAGATTTTTTTTAAATAAACAAGAAATGTGCTTCATTTGCAGACCAAAGAGTAAAAGGACCATCCAGGCTGTGCGTAACAAGCGTAACAAGGTCTGTGATGGTATGGCAGCATTAGTGCAGAAAAGCACATTCCAGAGATGATGACGATTGTTCAACCAAGGGAGGGTTACAGAAGAAGAGGCTAAGGAGTGCTGGACCGGCCCGCCTGCGGTCCTGAACTGTCCTAAATACAGAATGTGTGGCGAATTTGAAATGAATAAATGCCACAGCGAGCCAACGGTAGCACGGCTCCGGATGCATTTGAAAGAAACACGGAACAAAAAAAGACCTGAAAGTCTTCATCCTCAACTCCTCATAATGAAGAACATTTTTACAATATTTCGGGCTCATACTGTCCGCCAAGAGATGGAAAGGTTTTGTTCTTTGTTTTTAAGCTGAATTTTCCATAATGTCTTAACTTGTTCAGATTTGAGGTTGTAAAATGATGAGTTAAAATTGAAAGAGAAGAGGCAGTGCAGCTGATTTCTAATAGCTGCACCCTCATCCTTCCTGGATAAACACATGGGAAAATATATACATATTCTTTTTCTATGATTTGTTGCTCGTTTGCAGAAGAGCTAAACTATTCTGTTGCATTTTTTGTTTTTACAAACTAGTAAAAATATATGTAGACGGGACTTCCAAAACTTCCTCTCATAAGTAGTGAGAGAACAGATGGCATTAGTCCAGATTAAATCTTTTTCATCTTCCCATAAAAACAATAAAAACTTAAAGAAAAAAAAAAAAAGGAAAAAACAAGAGGATAAAACTAGCTTCTTTAAGTAATGAAAATATGTATGCAGACTCTAATATATAATCTTTCAAACCTCTCAGGTAAAACTAGAATTTTTCTAAAGCTTTACTATACAAAATAAAATATACATCTAATAAAAAAATAAAAAAAAACACTCCTAAAAGTTCCAGCTGGCCGTATCTATCAGAATACTAAAAAATAAAATTTAAGAGGAAAAGAATTACAATCAAACCATGATATAAAGATGAGGTCAACTATCACAGCAAAGGAAAAAGAAGTGAACCAGGCAGAGACGAGGAGGTGCAGAGGAGTGTAGAGGGGAAGAGACCGACCAGAGGAGCTCAGTCATCGTCGCTGTCGCTGCCAGACTCGCTGAGCTGAAGGTCATTTCCTGAGGAGGTCGAGGGGAGAAAATCGGGAGAGAAAGTGCACTTTCAAAAGATGTCTTGTTGAAAAATAAGACATGTCCTGATCCAGAAAACAGAAAACAAACATTGAGGTGCTCTCTTGATGTCCATCTTTAGCTCGGGGACACAAAAATTGAAACTGCACCGAGACAAAGCACACAGCCAGAATATCGTCCTGCTAACTCTTTGAAATCTACTCTGATGGAAGTTTCTGGCCGTGCATGAATACGCAGAAGAAGCTGATCTCACGTAGCTTCAGGGGACCATCGAGTTCAGAAGTGTGGGCGATGACAACCATCATTCAGACTTTAGAACACACACTTGAGGTCAAACTCGAGGCCTGCTGGCCAAATCTGGACCGCCACTTGATCTCATCGGGCCCACGAGAGCGTTCAAAGACAATCGTATACTGTACTTATAACTGGAACATTTCTGAGGAAATTTCAGTGCGACTGCCGTCTGATTCAGTAGTGACATCAAAATCTGGAATAATTGAGGTAAAGAGCAGTTGATTTACGTCAAAAAGTCACGATTTGGCAAATGCTTGCAAAAGATTTTACAACAAAAGTTGCTCATTTTTGTTTAAAACTTGTGATTTTTGTAAAATTACCTTTTTTTACATAACAGAATTTCATGATTTCAGGGCAAAAAGTTGGACAAAATTTGGAATTTTACAACTGTTATAATTTTATGTCAAAAAGTTGCAAAAACTTGATATTAAATTGATTGTAAATTAATGTTAAAAAGTTACAATTTTGGGACATTTGCAAACGTGAGAAAGCTTTGGATGTTGAGAAAAAAAGCTATTTTATTAAAATGTAACATTTTTTTATTTGTGATTTTACAAAAATCATTGTGATTAATACAAAAGTCTAAATGTTGTGATAAAAGTTTTGATTTCTGTGCAATTTGAGATTTTATGACAATGTTTGTTTTTTCACAAAAAGTCTACTTTTTTTAATTTGCGATTACATTAAAAATAAAAAGTGATTTTAGTTGAAAAGCCTCAGTTTTGTGATAAAAGTGAATTTTGTGAAATCTGAAATTTCATGACAAAAATGTTTTTTTTTTTCTCGTTAACAACCGAGTCCAGGAATTCTGACAGCATAGCTGGTTGAGAAAGTAGAGAATAACTGGCCCTTGAACGGTAACCATGGTGATGATGCAGCCCGGGACGAAATAGACTTCAACATCTCTGCTTTAGATCAAGTGAAGGTAAAAGTCCTGAGACACTCACGGAGCGTGTTCATCAGCTGGTTGTTGCCCTGCTGCCGGTCGGCTCCTCCGTTGGTGATGGGGTGGCGGCTGGGGGAGGTCTGGCTGAGGGGCCGCGGGGCCTCGTGCTCACCATCACTGCTGCTGCTGTCGTCACCGCTCCCTGAGCTGCTCGCTGAGTCTGAGGAGCTGCTGCTGCCGCTGCTGCTCATTTGCTCAATCACCTCCACCTCTGCTCGCAGCTCTGTCAGGGAGTCCGAGGAGTTTCATTTTTTTTTTCAACTTGATTAATGTTTCATCCTTCTCTACCTTCTTTGAATTGTTCATTTACAATATAAAAGTAAGTAACTTCATCCTCTTATATCTAGAAATTACTTAGCTTGATTTATTACGCATGATGAGTGGTTATACTGTATGTTACGATGATGTCGGTGCAGCAAATGCAGTTTCATCTATTAAGGACATGAGCGTGGTTGAACCTTCTCACCTCTCTTGATGTCATCGAGCTGAGGCTCTGGAGATGGGTTGTCCTTAGACGGGGAAGGGGAGGTTTTGACTCCAGTTCCAGGCTTGGTCGGGGCCCGAAACTGAGAACTTGGTTGGCTTGAGCGAACCGACTGCTGCTCAATTCGAGCCTGGATCTTACTACTGCCCTCCGCTCTGCAAACACACACAGAACATATATAACAGCTGTTAGTAAGGCAAGTTCATTTGTATAGCACATTTCATACACAAAGGCAACTCAAAGCGCTTTACAAAGGCATTAAGATAAAATAAATTAATTTTAAAAAAAAATAGGCAGTATGCTCTGTGTATCTACCATGTTTAAAAAAAAAAAATCTGAAATTGTCATTTCATATTTCAGCATCAGCCCTGGAAGTGTTCTGGAAGTTGAAACAGCTGGCATCACACCTTGTTTTCTTGACTTGGATGCTGCTGCTGAGCTTCTCCAGAACAAACTCCCCGGTGTCGTGGTTAATAATGAGCACACAGTCCTTCTGATATGGCCGCTTGTTTCCTTTGAATACTGTCATTGGAGGTGTGGAGCCCTGGGAGCAAAAGAAAGAAGCGAGTTATCTACCATTTACTACATTTAACCAGACCAGACAGGAAACATTTTAGAGAGGTTCCTTACAGCGAGTACCGCCCTGATGACAGTTAAAGTGAAAGTGGAGTGTTTATCATGCTACATCACAAGATTCTAGGGGGAAAACCTGCATCCTGTTTTTCAGGAAAAATTGTTTTTAATCGGCTCAAAAGAAAGAAAAAAAAAGCACAAGGACTGAGACATTAACCCAGCTGCCAATTCCGCTGATGCCAATCTGATGGTAACTGGCTGCATCTAAGGGAAGCAAGTCCAATCCAGACTACAGCCTAACAATATACAGGATCCAAGGGATCTTCTGCTAACATCAGACACCTTCAGATGTTCTCCCTCCAGGGCCTGATGGTCTGACATCCATCTATCCATTGTTTATACCCACTTATTCCTATTTAGGGTCACAGGATTTATTTATGACAGGTTGTCATAATGTTTTGGCTTTTAAGTGTATCTAATTTACCACTTCATTTACCATAAAGTTTCAAATCAAGTTCGCTGATGTGATGTAAGTTTAAGTATGAGTTGAATTTCAACTTAATTTTTTTCTTTTCTTTCTATAAAGAGAATTTCTTATCCTTTTGTTTACCAGAACAGAAGAAGAGAACAGCACAAAGCCTTACTGGAATGTGAGGTAGTGTGATAGTAACTTCATCTCCTTTCCCAACTTGCAGCTCTCCTTCACAGCTTGTGTCGATAGATGCTGGTTTAAAGTCATCTGAAATAGAAAAGCACACGTGCCTGTTAAATTCTGTGTGTGACTCCTTGTTTATTATCAGGTTTATGATGCTGTTGGTCTGTAGAGGCTGGTACTTACATAAGAGAGAAGATTAAGTGGTTTACCCTTATATAATTTTTTTTTTGATAATATTCTGATTGCAATCTTAGCTGGTCGGATAATTGACAGATACTGTAAAAACTGAGTGATTTTTTCCATTCATGGAATGTATTAACTCATTTTGACTTTGATGCCAGGAACATATTTTAAAAAAATTTGGAACTGGCACAACAAAAAGCTGGAATAGTAACTGACGCAAATCAAAAACAAACGGGTGAGCATTTGACAGATAACTAGGTTAATATGTGAACATGATCCAGAAATGCTGTGATCTTGTCTGGATCAAAGCTCATCTATAATGATCTGAGGCAAAATGGAAAACTGTTTTGTGGTCAGAAATCCTTTTGATGGACACTGTCCTCCTGTGGACGAAAGAGGAGACGGTCCATTCAGCTTGTTATCAGCTGACGCTTAAAAGCCTGCATCTCTGATGGTACGGGGTTGCATTAGTGTCTATGGCTTGGCAGCTGGAACATCTGGAAAGGCTCCATCAATGTTGTAAAGTGCATAGAGGTTTTAGAACAACATCTGCTCCCGTCCAGACAACGTCTCTTTCAGGGAAGACTTTGCATATTGCCAAACCACATACTCCATTTATCACAACAGCATGGCCTCAGGAGAAGAATCTTGGTTCTGAACAGGTCTGTCTGCAGGCCAGATTTTTCACCAACAGAAAACATCTGATGCATCATAGAATAAAAAAACGAGACAAAAAAGGTCCACGACTGTTGAGCAGCTAAAATCCTGCACCAGACTAGAACAATACTCATCTTCTAAAACTCCAGAAACTGGTCTCCTCATTTACTGACACGTTTACAGACAGTTGTTAAAAGAAGAGGAGATGCTACACGATGTGTTGCTGCCATCAAAGTCATAATGTAGAGTTGGCAATGTCTCAGTTTCAACATCTGATATGTTCTTCATTTTCTACTGGGAATAAATTGTGGGTTTATGAGATTTACAAATCATTGCATTGTTTTACTTACGTTTTACACAGCTTATGAACCTTTTCTTCCTCTTCTTGTTTTTTTTCTTTGAAGTGGGGTTTTATTTGCTATGTTGCATTTTGTGTGCTGAACATTCATGGAGACCCCCAGAACATTAAACTATAAATAGCACCTCATTTCTTTTGGTAGTGAGAACATAAGGTCGAAAATATTTAGTTCAAGATACCAGTATCTAATAAAATACTGCACACAGAATTTTAAAATTTACATCATTAAATTATTCTCTTGTTTTCTCTATCTCCCTCTCTCTTAAAAAAATAAGATGGACTAATACATAGAAACTTTACAATCAAAATACTGAATGATATTCTCCAGATGACACCTCCTCTGTTCGTGTGAGATAAGCAGTCCCATAGAACAGCTGATTTAAGCCTGCACCAGACCATATTTTACAGCAAAAGCGCCAACCAGCTCCCGGTTTCTAACACTCACATCTGATGGTGTGGAATGAAGATTTTGGCTTCTTCTCGAAGCTTTCTCCGAGCTTCAAAACATGCTCCTCTTTATCCAGCAGCGGGTTCGTACTACCGTTCATGGCTCCACTCGTTTGCAGTTCCTAACATTTATATTTACTTGGAACACGCAGAGGCTAAATCCGGCGACCTCGGAGCGGGTTGAGAGATAATCCAACTATTAGATGAAGTTAGCTCGCAGAGGCTAACCTTTAGCAAAACAACGCTTACGTCAGTCTCCTTCCGGTTTTGGTCCGACTATGAAAAACGTTAAATTATAAAGAGCGAAATAACCTACCTAAAAATAAAATAAATAAAATACTGATGACACTGTATGATACTCTTATACGATAAATAACGAGGAAGCATGACAACGCGTCACTCATTTAGACAAGGACCTGTAATTGCCATCGTAAACACCACCCGGAAGAATTTGGTCAACGCACAAGAATGGGACAGGTTGAGCCAAACACACAGCACATTTGTGGAATTGTAACGTTTTTGTTTTTATATTTTCATTAATACAGATAAATATATAATACCACGCATTACAACTATGATATCGCAGAGTATAATTTGTTAGAAACAGGTAAAAACCCGGATCTTGTTTCAAAAGCACCATGGAAGTGTTGGCAGATGATAAACGTGGTGATGTTGATGTTGGGGAACAAGACATGTCTGGTTGTGTCCTCGGACAAACTAAAACATCCACGGCCAGAGTTTTAACTCCTGAGGAGCTGGACAGACTGAGCAATGAGAGGATTTTGGTTTCCGACTTCAAACAGATGAAGCTGGAGAAGGAAGCTCAGAAAAACTGGGACCTATTTTACAAAAGAAACACGACCAACTTCTTCAAGGACAGACACTGGACCACCAGAGAGTTTGAGGAACTCAAAGCTTGTCGAGAGGTGAGCCCACCCAGAGGCGATCTATGAAATGTACACAGTGAAGAGAGTCTTTCGTCAGATATGAGTTTTATAATTGTAGTTGCACTTATACATGATATACATATAGTTTTCACTTGTAGGACTAAAATCCTGTCTGTCTTGTTTCAATATTATGCCAGTTTTACTCGAGCTGAGGCTTGATGGGACATGAGCTGCCTTTAAAAAAAAAAAAAAAAGTATTATTTTGAGGGAGTGTTCAGATAATTGTCACTGTAACTTATGTAGACCTTTTCTTGGTACATGCCACAGCATATTTCTTACATATCAGCAAGAATCTTTGAAACAGTTATCAGTATCAGAAAGGACTTGAGTTTCAAAAGATTTATTACTTACTCTCTTCTCATAGAGTGCATCATTTTATTTTGAGAGTGAAGCGGTGGCACACATCTGCATTAAATATAATTCAGAATTACAAACACCAATACAGTGATGGTAAGTGATAGTGTGACTATATCTTAATTCTGTATTTGTTCGGCTTTATTTTCAGTTTGAGACCCAGAAGCTGGTCCTGCTGGAGGCTGGGTGTGGAGTCGGTAACTGCATCTTCCCCCTTCTCGAGGCCGATCTCAACATATTTGTTTATGCCTGCGACTTCTCACCTCGAGCTGTTGAATTTGTCAAAGTAAGATGTCTACAACTGCAGATGTGAAGTGCTTTTGTGTGTGATCAGAAGTCCAGACTCTTTTTCAAATGCATCTAATAGACAATGTAGGTGTGATTCAGTCATGTTCAGAGTTTAAGAGGTACTGGAAAGGTGTTTGGTAACTTGTTCTGCCATTGTGGAACAAATCAAAAAAGTGTGGGCAGGCACACTGCCCTGTGTGCAAGGATAATATATCAGACTGCATGTTTTATAGGAGCGCAGTGGTTATAAAGAAATATAAGTCAGTATGATCAAGTTTAGATAGCTGAATGAAGACCCAGAGGCTATTCTGATCAAAATGGGTACTCAGTGGAGTTCAGTTACCTGTTGTGTCCTTTACCAAGAGCTAGGTGGCATACGTAGTCAGATATGGTGTGTTAATTAGTGATGTTTTAACCAATGAACTTTTTGATGGAAACACATCAAAGGTATCTTTTTTTGTTCGACAGGAAAACCCTCTTTACAGCCCCGAGCGCTGCTGTGCATTCAGGTGTGATTTAACTAACGATGAACTGCGGGAAAATGTGCCAGAGGACAGCGTGGACGTCGTCACTCTCATATTTGTCCTGTCCGCTGTCCATCCAGATAGGATGAAACTGGTTCTGAAGAACATCAGGAAGGTGAGAGCTCAGGCAGTGAAGTGGAACGAGTCATTGTAGGTTTTGTGTCATCTTTTGATATAAACAGACAAATGTGATAAATATTGACTAAAAGAGGATTGTTATTCTGGTTAATAGAATTTCAGACAGTAGCTTATATGCACTGAACCCCGTTTCTCCATTTAAATGCTGTGTTCCGTGTAAAAATTCAGCATAAAATCTTCAGTAAAAATTCAATATGTACAATGAATTGCAAATTATTGTATTTATATTTTCACGTATTGTCTCATACAACATCCCAACTTTTCAGGCTTGTATATATCAGCTGATGTTGGTAACCATAATACAATTAACAACTGTATTGCGACTAAGGTGCTGAAGCCTGGAGGCATCGTCCTGTTTAGGGATTATGGCCTGTATGACCACGCCATGCTCCGGTTTAAATCTGGCAGCAAGCTGGGGGAGAACTTCTATGTCCGCCAGGATGGAACAAGGTCCTTCTTCTTCTCTAAAGGTCAGTAAACTCCTTTTGGAAAACGGGAGTTGCATGCTTATTTGTTCCGTTTGTTTGTTATCAAGCCAACAGGTGGGCGAAAAGATTATCAAGATATATAAGTATAATATAAAACATTGTGTAGATATTGTAGAAGAAACTTCTATTTTGTGAAGCATTTATCCTTCACAGTTTTGGTGCTTGTTGGTCAGCTTCATTACAAAAAAAGGTTAAAACATTCAATTAGCAAGTTAATATATTGGTCTTACTTTTGTTTTCATAACTATCATGTCCTTAGTAAAAGAGGAGCTTTTTCCTTAAAGTTCTTTATTTTGATTATTTGACAACTTGATATCTAAAGTAGAAATTTTACAGCTAATGTAGCAGAAACAGTAGCATCACAGGTAAATTGGGAAAGTTGAACTTTAGCTGTCTGAATAAATCTCTCTATGTTAAGCCAAATATATTGTCCTGTCACAACAATCAGAAGTCTTTTTAGCCTTTATTTGTAATTATTAGTCTCCTCTTTTCGTTTGCACTACAGAGTTCCTGGCTCAGCTGTTCGAGGATGCAGGTTATCAGTCAGTTGCTAACGACTACGTCCTCAGAGAGACGGTCAACAAGAAGGAAGGGCTTTGTGTTCCCAGGGTCTTTCTGCAGAGCAAGTTCACAAAGCCTGGACAACCACGTAGCTCCTGACATCACTTGTATTTTTGGTTGCCATCTTGGACATTTTACAAATTACAGAAAGACTGAAATGTCAAGTTTGGACAGGATGGTAGAAAACGTGATATACCCTCTGGGATTTTGGGAATCCAGGCAGCACCATGTCCTGTCTCTTCGACTAGGAAATACAACAAAAATAATGCATTCAATAAATCTCAAAGGACATACTCTCAGCCTGGAGACAAAGAAAAGGATAGTACACAGACTCATTACAAGGTAGTATTCTTCTGCTAAGAAACTCAAGGCTTCTCTGTAAGCTTCCTCTGACGCTCAATTCAAGTGAGGATTTAATGACTAATTTTGTTTTGTAACATTGTAACATTTTACACCTTATTTGTCTTCTCATACTTGTGCTCAAAGGTCCTAAAGGTCTTTTAAAAGTTTGAAAATCAAGAGAGTTACAATGAGACCAATATGAAGTATCATAATGTGACAACAACGTCAAAGCAGGACACAACAGTTGCTACGGTTTCCTGCTTTGTGGTTGGGCTCTTGCACTTTCTACAAGGCGAGCGACTTCTACAAAGCTGATGTGGACATCTGCAAATGCTGCATGTATGTTGCATGAAAGGAAACACTGGGGGCTGAACGTTAAAAATGTTTCAAAAAGTTGCAGCCCTGATGATGCCTTTTCAAACACGTCTGCAGTCATCGCACCTCTGATCATTAACAGGCAAAGCAGCACACACTTTCAGGTTTTATTTGTTTGAATTCCATCCTGGCAAAGGTCAGGTTTCTTTCTTATTCTTTCTTCACTTCAGTCTTTTTATACAGGCCTCAATTTCTTACATTTATCTTAATTGTTTAGTGACTTTGATAAGTGTATTTCCACACTGGACCTATGCTAAAGTATTCATTATTAAAATGCTAACTATTTGAGCACTACCACATTTGTCTAATTTACACTTTGTGAATTTTGCGATGACATTCTGTGTGAACATGAGAAATTGTTTATGAATAATAAACACTTAACCCATTTGTAGCTGCTTGGCAAAAACAGAGAATATACTTTTATGTTTATAATTAAAAAACTAAATCTGGAAAAATCTCAACACAAAACAAATACACTCTGATTATAACTGTTTTACAACTCTGTTATTAACACAGCATAATTTCTGGACCTGATATTTCTTCACATAAGCCACATAAGCACTGTTACAGTATTTCATCCACATCATCACCATGGTTACCATTAAAGGGCCAGTTATTCTTCCTTTCTTAACCAACTATGTTGCTCAGATTTCCTGCTAGTTCCTGGACTTGGATGTTTTGTTTTGTTTTTTAAAGTGAATTTTTTTCATAAAATCTCAAAATTCACAATGTTTATCATAAAGCTTTTTAATAGTAGATTGTGTTGTAAAATGACAAAATTCACAACATCACTGAAAAAGTGAATTTTTGTCATAAAATCAAACAAACTGCAACATAAAATTGAGGCTTTTGTACTAAAATCACTTTATTTTCTTGTACAATCACAACTTTAAGAAAAACAAAAGTTGCCTTTGTGGTAAAAAAAAATCAAATGCTGAAATTGCAAGTTTTAAAAGATCAAGATTTTTTTTTTATTGTACAAACACAATAGTCCAAAAAAATTGTGACTTTTAAACTTAAAAATTTCAAAATTGTTTGGAAAATAACTTTTTGCAACATTTTGACATGAAATTACAACAATGGTAAAATTACAAATTTTGTAGAATTTCAACTTTTCATCCTAAAATCACAAATATTTGTTATTTAAAAATGTTTTTTTTGTTTGTTTTTGTCACTGTCCTTTTTTCCAAAAAGGATCAACTTTTTCTTGTAAAATCTTTCAGTCATTTTCTAAATCATGACTTTGACATCAACCAGCTGCTCAGTGGTCTCCTGGCTGCTCTTCTCATCTCAGTTATTCCACAAGTTCATGTCAGTACCGAATCAAACATTGAAATCTGGTCTTTGCACGCTCTTGCAGGCCAAATAAAGTGTTGGGCCAGAATTAGCTGAATAGGGTAAAAGCAAGAGAGCATATTCATATCTAACTTATTTTGCAACAAAAGGGATAATGATTGATTAAGATATTTAAAATAGGAAAAAAAGAGTTTTTGTTTAAAAACACCTCAAATATGTACTCTTAAGAATATAAGCTTGAGCCAGTTCAGTTCAGCCATGATCATTCTGCAAGAAAACAATAAACAAACCAAGGTGTTAGTGAAGTTTTTCATCTAAAAAGACAAGAAAATGTGCCCAGTTAGAAAAATGCTATGTACCTGTGACTTTTATGCTGATGAAATGTCCCATGGCTTTCTCTCCACTCTCACACTCTGCCTTGCACTGATATCTACCTCTGTCCTCCGGTGCTACTCTGAAGATCTCTGTTACCACCTGTCTGTGTCTCCTGTGGTCACTAGTGACCGTCTCATTCACCGTGGTGAAGTAGATCCTGGGGTCGGTCAGCTCGACGGGGTCGGTCAGCTCGACGTGGCCGTCAGAGGTCTTAGTCCAAACAACATTTACGACACCACACAGCTGGAAGTTGTAATAAGCATTGCAAGACAGTTTGGCAGAAGACCCTTCATGAGCATTGATGGTTTTCTGAGGGTAAAGAACCTCCAAGGAACCTAAAACGTAAAGAGAAAAAATGGATCAGAGAAGCTAAAAAAAGCTATTAGGCAGTTTGTAGCTTGTTTTACTCTCAAACACCATTAATCGTACTCCAACACAGCCTAAATAAAACAAAGTGAAAGACAATTTAGCAAATAGCTTTTTATGTTTTATGTCGATGTAAAGAGTGAGTGTGGATTATATTTGCCTGATAAACTTTTACAGTTAATTTGTCTGAGTAGAAAAGGTCCAAACACTAGAAAACATCCAGCTTTGTCCTACCAGCAACTCTAAAAGTCCCTAATAAAGATATTATAGGCTGTTTGTTTAATTTAAGTCACTAAGGAAACATTCAAAATGTGAAAAAAGAGGTTTTCTTGGAAGACATTTCTTGCCCGTAAATACAACCCAACTGAGTCTAAATTATTTTCCAATCCATTGTAATTCATAATATCATACAATCCAGCTGAGCCCAAATTTCATTATTCATATAATAGTTTTTTTTTTCTTTTTCTTGAACCTTGTTTCTGACCTGGTTCCACAACAGAAGGCTTCTACTCTACATTTAGAAACTCAAATACCACAATACACCTGCAGTTTGACAGTGAAGTGCTCTGTTGGGATTATCTGGAATGTAATAAGAGAATAAGAGAAGACTTTTGACGTCTATCCTGAATTTAACAGGGTGCAGATGAAGGAGATTGGAGAAATATGATATTTCCTGTTTGTTCTTATCTCTTGCTACACCTTTTGGGACCAGTTGTTTAAGAGGAAATTCAGGACAATCTATTGATAAGGAATCGTATTAGTCCATCTACGAGGTCACAAATACAGGAACTAGTTTTGTCTGCATCATCCTGAGATATATTTCTTTCTTCTTTTTTATTTCAAGAACACATCCTGGTTAAAAAAAACTCGGAAGACTACCTAATGCTAGGCGCCATGCAGTATTAAAGCACTTGTCAGTGTAGTTCTGAGGTGCTCAGGTCCAAAGGCAACAACCTCAAACCCTCGTTCATATGAGCCAAATGGAATCTATCAGATGAACATGACTTCAGCCAAGCTGATGAGTTTCTGTTCTATGATGTGATATAAGCCCTGACTAATGGCTTGTAAAACTCCACTGTGTGAACAGGGTCTAAACCACTCCTCTTCCTGGAATGTTATGAAACCAGAATACCACTCCCATTTCATTCTCAGGGAGTGTTTGATATTCGCGTTTTATTCAACAGTCGGATTTACTGTGAGGTTAAAATGGCTCTGCAGCTGGACCAGGGTAAACTCTGCTGTCCAATCTGCTTGGATCTCCTGACGGATCCGGTGACAATTCCCTGTGGGCATAGCTTCTGCATGAGTTGCATTAAAAGCCGCTGGGAAGAAGAGGAACGTAGTAAAATCTACAGCTGCCCTCACTGCAAGCAGACTTTCACATTGAAGCCTTTACTGGTAAAAAGTTCTGCTTTTGCTGATTTGATTGAATTTGTGAAGAACAGAAGACTTCAGGCTGCTGCAGCAGATGCCAGGCCAGGAGATGTGGCTTGTGACTGCTGCGCCGGACGAAAGCTGAAAGCCTTCAGGTCATGTTTGGTGTGTCAGGTGTCCTACTGTGAGCTCCACCTCCAGCCTCACTATGAATCTCCAGCCTTTGAAAAGCACAAGCTGGTCGAACCTTTTAAAAACGTGCAGGAGAATTTTTGCTCTCGTCACCAAGAGCTGATGAAGCTCTTTTGCCGCAGTGACCAGGAGGCCATCTGTGTTCTTTGCCTCATGGATGAACACAAGGGCCACGACACAATATCAGCTGTAACAGAAAGAAAAGCGAGGCAGACGGAGCTTGAGATGAGTCGGACAAGAATCCAGCAGAGAATCCAGAACATAGAGAGAGACGTGCAGGTGCTCCAGCAGGAGATGGAGGCCATCAATGTCTCTGCTGATGAAGCAGTGAAGAACAATGAGAGGATTTTTAATGAGCTAATTTGTCTCATTGACAAAAAGAGCTGCGCTTTAAAGGAGCAGATCAGAACCCAGCAGAAAAAAGAGGTTTGCCGGGTCAGAGAACTTCTGGAGAAGATGGAGCAGGAGATCACTGAGCTGCAGAGTAAGGATGCTGAACTGGAGCAGCTCTCACGTACCCATGACCACATCCACTTTCTGCTTAATTTCCCTCGTCTGTCATTTCTAAGTGAATCGGAAGATTCCCCCCACGTTAACACCCGCCCTTTCACACACTTTGAAGACGTGGTGAAAGCTGTGGCAGAAGCTCGAGATAAGCTGCAGCACATCCTCAGTGAGGAATGCTCAGAAATCTCACTAAGAGTGGCTGAAGTCGATACTTTGCTGCCGTGTCCAGAGCCCAAAACTAGAGAGGAGTTTTTACGGTATTCTCGACGAATCACTCTAGATCCCAACACTGTGAACACATGGCTGTCGTTGTCTGAAGGCCAAAGAAAGGCGACGGTGATGAGAGAGCAGCAGTTGTATTCCAGTCACCCCGACAGATTCACAGACTGGCTTCAGGTCCTCAGCAGCGAGAGTCTGACGGGCCGCTGCTACTGGGAGGTGGAGAGGGGAAGTGGGGGAGTTTCTGTAGCTGTTGCATACAAGGATATGTGCAGAACAAGTGCTGAAAGTGGGTTCGGAAACAATGACAAGTCTTGGGCACTTGGGTGTTTTGACATAACTTACTATTTCAGACACAATAAAAGGAAAACTTTGCTCTCAGGCCCTCAGTCCTCCAGAATTGGAGTTTTCTTAGACCACACGGCTGGAACGTTATCGTTCTACAGCATCTGTGAAACCATGACACTCCTTCACAGAGTCCAGGCCTCGTTCAGTCAGCCCCTGCACGCAGGAATCTGGATTTACTGGGTTGGAGACACTGCTGAGTTTTGTGAACTGAAGTAGAGAAGATGTATTTCAAGGGGTGATGGTGACAGCTAAGACTTGGTTTTTAGCTTTCAAACTACAGCCACTTCTCAGCACAATCTGCATTTCTTTTTCTTTATTAACTGCTTCTAAAATGCTCTAAATTTACTCTGAACCATCTGAGT
Organism: Arrhamphus sclerolepis; assembly: GCA_037176975.1. Lineage (NCBI taxonomy): Eukaryota > Metazoa > Chordata > Actinopteri > Beloniformes > Hemiramphidae > Arrhamphus > Arrhamphus sclerolepis. The sequence goes on from JBAMYA010000008.1 coordinate 16,203,092, forward strand.
CTGTGTCATGATCTGCTATTGCTGCTTGTTTAAATGTGTTGGTTTCTTTCAACATAATGCAACTATTTTTGGCAGGCGCTGATTACAACGCTTCCAAAGCAATGTCGTTAGTGACTGTACAGAGAGGACGTCTTCATTTTATTTACGTTCTCTGCAACATATCAGGCCGTCACAGTGGAGACATTCCTCTGCATTTAGTTTCAACAAACTTGATTATAGTTAATGTGCAACATGTGCGTAATAACATCAATAATGAGAACAAATTAAAGATCATGAACAGTTATCCAAATCCACCCCAATGCTGTGTAAATGTAAATAAAAATAGTAAATGGTCTCCACTTTACATGGCGCATTTTTAAAATCAGGATAGCAGAAAATTTTTGACATTGGAAGATTATTTCTTTGTTGTTAACATTGTTTCATGGTAATAATCTTATACCGCTGGAAAGCCTGTTTGTTTCACTTTTGCTTTTAATTTTCTTTGGTGCCACATTTAGAAGAAACGTGCTTTTGAGGGATGAGCAGCAGATTACGAGGTTTGGGCCCATGAAAAATGAGCCAAATCTTCTCTTTTTTTTCTTTTTCTTTTTGTTTCTTCTGATAATGTCGATGAAGAATGATGAACACATCAGTTGGCTCATCCAAGGACGCTTGGACATGTGGGGGAGTTGGAAATCCAACCTCTGACCTTCCTCTTGAAAGACGGCCTCCTCCAGCAGCAGCTCGCATTTTGAAAGAATTTGAAAGATCAGCACTTAACTGAGTCTGTCTCGCTTTTCCCTTCAAACAAACACTTGTGTGGTGCTTTGTAACTGTTCTGTCTGTTAGGTCAAACGTTCACCATCACTGTGGAGTCAGAGCTCCTGTGCTCTGTTTATCTGTTTGTTTATTTTGTTCAAGTGGATGTGGAAACCCTTCACAGATGTTAGAGTGCAACAAAGCGGTAAACTCAAGAGGAAATTCAAAACAATCTGATATTAGATTATCTTTTTACATTTAATACTTTAAAACTGTATGTTTACCCTATTATTGATCATAGAATAAACATCCATTAACTTACGTATGCATGGGGCCAACTTATGCTCTTTGAAATTTTTGCAAAATCTTTTCAACTTAAAAGACACCTAAACTTATACAAATGTTTATATTTCTCCTTTATTCCACTTTTAAGTCTTTTATTCTACTTATATGTTTATCCAATGAAGTATGGTAAGTTTCATATAAACACTTAATTCTGATCCTAGTTTCACTAGTTTCACTTCACTTCAAGACTTTTGCTCTGTCAGATTTAGATTTGAACTTTGCTGTTAAATTCTAAACACATTTCTACAGATGTGTTGATGACACTTTAAGTTTAGAAGCGTAATGAGTTAAAATAACTTGAGCTGATGTTTTCAGGTAAGAGAAGGTGTGTTTTTTGTTTTTCTGAGAACCTATCTCGTATCAATAAAAGAAAATAAAAAATAATTCACATTTCAAAAATGATCCACTAACCTGCATCTTGAGCAGATGACAGATGCAAAGTCATCAGCAAAAACCCTGCGAGCCCAGTAAAGAAAGTCATTCTAGACGCCGAGAGGAAACACTCAGGATGTGCTCGAGGGCCAGAGCACAAATGAAAAAAAAATGGCTGCAGGTGTCACGTTTATAGAGATGCACGAACGGCTGCTTTTATGCATGTGCACTGTAAAGGGTGTGAGTGTGTGGGTGGAGGATGTGCGTCTCTGTGGCATCTGCAGCCCCTCTGACCACCAGAGAGTCAGCGCCGTTTTACCACCTCTACTTTTTCCATCTGTCAGCTGCTTGAACTATATTATTATAGCCAAAAATGAAACATTTGTTATGCACTTAATGAACGATGACTTGATAAGAAAAATACAGATATCCTTCCAGAATGTTTGAGTTGGGGTTTGTTGAGATGCAGTTTTGTAAATGTGAACCACACTACAACATTGCTTTCATTTAGTTTTTCAGTTTTTTGTTTTTTTTCTTTAGTTAGCTTGACAAATAGCGTTTCATTTAGCTTTAGTTTTTCAGGTGTTGACGTTTCTCTTTGGCCAAAAATAAATAAATTTAGGATAAAAGAATGTTACCCATCAACAATGCTGTACAGTTCAAAAGTCCATTATTCTTTCCTTTGAGTAATTAGAAAAACTGACAAAAAGGTTAAAAAAAAAAGTACCAATGGTTAAAAGGCACTGGTAGCCAGATATGTATGTGTGTATATATACATACATGTATGTATGTATGTATGTATGTATGTATGTATGTATGTATGTATGTATGTATCTATCTATCTATCTATCTATCTATCTATCTATCTATCTATCTATCTATCTATCTATCTATCTATCTATCT
>JBAMYA010000008.1:16205550-16218557 GCA_037176975.1 Arrhamphus sclerolepis
TGGGATAGGCTCCAGCAGACCCCCGTGACCCTGCACAGGACATAGCGGGTATAGATAATGGATGGATGGATGGTAATATACCATATAGCATCCCATATGGTAAAAATGATGTAATGGGGAAGAAAGATGATGGGGAAGACCCAGGCCTCAAATGAAGTATAAACATAAGAAGATGCACATTTTATACTTTTTTTTTTTTTTTTTAAGAACAGGATAAAAAAATTACCCCCCCCCCAAAAAAACAAAACAAAACAGTGATTTGAATGGATTAATATGGACACAAAAATGTGTTGAAGAGTCCTTAATGTAAGTATTTGACATATAAGTAAATGTTGCCGCTAATCTTTCACATATATTAGGCTGCAATAATGAAACCATAAATCTTTCAGTTTGTATACTGAAAATATATAAATTATTACATTTTTAGACCATGAAATTGAGCTACATCATGACAAAAAACTTGCCAATTTACAGGTTAATTTCTTTTAAAAATCCATCAATATTTGGAGTGTTTGATTAGGACTGATGTGGTTTGGAAAGAAACAAAGGTTTTTAAACAATTGTAAAGCTTGTTTTCATTATGAGTGCATTTATGTGTGAAGGTGCATCTACATATATTTATGAAAGGAAACTCAATAAAGTCTCAGCTGTGAAAGAGTTAATCTTGTAAACTCCATCATAGTTTCTCCCTGACCTTTCCCATCTACTGCCATTACAGCCCACCATCTCATCTTCAATATGCCATTCTTCATCCCACTCTCCTTCATCTCCTCCCTATCCAGTCTCCGGTCTCCTCCCTCTTCATCTCCCCTCCCCTCATGTCCTCATGCCCAGCCCCTTCATTAAACCCAGTATGAAAAGGAAAGCCTCTTGCTGGCAGTCACACCACCAGAGCCTCCCGGGAGCCTTACACACACAAGGAAACCCAACAACCTGTCTCAGGCCTGGACACAAAGATACTATCAGCTGCCAAATCTCAGTCAGTGTACCTCTGAGTGAAGCGTCAGTTTGCTAAATTCTGGAATCAATACTGGCATGGAGTTCCACAGTATGAGTAAAACCTTCCATCCTCACCACCTTGGTGAGGAGAAGCAACAGATGCTTAACCTGAACCGACGCTTGGAAACCTACCTGAACCGGGTTAAACTGCTAGAGGAGGAAAATGCGCTGCTCGCAAAGGAGATCCAAGTAGTGAGACATAATAATCAGGGGGCCTTGACGTACAGGAAGGGCCTGGAGGAAGAGCTCCAGCAGGCTAGACTGGAAGTGGACGCAGCCTGGAGGGACAGGGTCCTCACAGAGGTGGAAGTTAGCAAGCTGACGGAGGAGCTGCAAGCCCTGAACCTGCAGCGACAAAGGGAGGCTCAGGCCCAAATGGTGGCCAAGAAAAAGCTGGAACAGAGCAGAAAAGAGCTGGAGGAGGAACAGAGGGCACAGATCTGGCTGAGGGAAAAGGTCAGTCAGCTGGAACACGAGATGGGACATCTCATTCAAACCCACGAGGAAGATGTGGCTCACTTAGAAGCTGTGCTGACCCAATCTAGAGCCACAATGCCCCCGACATTAGCTCAAAGAGGCAAGCAGACACCAGATCTCCTCATGATAGAGCATGAGTTGTCCCAGAAGGCCACCAGAGCATGGCAAGAGGCAGCAGAGGCCTATCAGGGCCAGCTATCCCGGGTGGAAGAGTCGCTTGGTCAAGCCAGGAGCCGTTTGAACCAAGTATGCCAGGAGAAGCTTGAGAGCAAGTTAAAGATCCAAGCCCTGGAAAAAGAGCTCGCCTCTGCTCAGGACATCAGGCTGCACCTGGAGAAAACTGCAGCCCAAAAGAGAGACAAACACAGCCTGGAGATCCAGCAGCTCCAGGTAAACCAATGCCAGCTGAAATGTAATTATTTGTAACACCTGTGCTTGAGGTTTTCCTTTGGCACAAATAAAAGACGAAAAAAACAAACAAACAAACCTCTAAATACATATTAAGATGTTATTTTGTTCAGACTCTATCACTTTAAACTATTTAGGGGAAAATAAAATCAGTAAATCACATACTTTGACCTGCAGTTAAACTGACTGGTTTGACTGCACACTGATAAGCAATTTCAAGTTAGGAGCAATGTGCATTTTAAAATAATGAAGTGACCAAACACAGAAGAATCTGAACAGCTGTTTAGTAGCCTCAGCCATGAGGTTCACAAAATGGAGCTGAGCTCATGTACTGTTACATGCCATTGCACAGGACCAGTCCAGTCCTAGGAGATTTAACAGTCGCAAAATAATCTTACCATTTTTTTAATGTTTAATGCCTACTTCTCTGGCATAAATTCAATGCCTAAAAGTAAAAGTAAAATTACCTCCTGAGACTTTTGCAGCACATTTTCCCAGGGGATTTTGGTCCCTTAGTGCTTATTTGATATTCTGATGAAATGAAAACATTTGGGTATGAAAGAGACTTGGAGCTGTATTTATAGGGTGGGGTTGTTCAGATTAGTTCTGGGTCACAGCGAGGTCTAAGGGGGGGGCGGGAAGCCCCCAACGCTCACAACTTTTTATGTTTAACCAGCTCTCCCAACAGAGATGCTTGTACTCTAACAGCTGTTAGTATGGTAAATCACATGTGTGCTCCTGCCTGTTCTGGATCGCTGAATTCCCCTTTAACAGATGAGCAACCTGCAGAGTGTGACAAAGAAAGCATTATTTTTGAACAACAAGCTATGCCATAACAATTTTCCCATGCCTTTTTCTTCCTACTGTTTCCTTTTCCTGTTTTGACATCCTGTGTTGGCAGGAGCACTTGGAGAGTCTGGAGGTGGAAAAAGGGGAGCTAGGCCAACAGATCACTCAACTCCTCCACGAGAACCGCAGCCTGGTGCAGCTTAAGATGTCCCTGGGCCTGGAAGTAGCAACATACAGGTATGCTGCAGAAGAATTTCTTGAAAGCACTTAGTTATTCTGAAAGATGCACTACCTGTGGTGGTGGGGAGACCTGGGGGAGGGGCAACATGCAGCTTACATAGTGATCCTAAATAAAAAATGAGAAACCTGTTTGCTGGTGTTCTTCCTTAAATGCTGACAGCCCTGAATACCATAGTTTTGTTTTTGTTTAACATCCCCAATCCTGCAACATCCTAACCCTAGTATTGAACCTGTTGTCATTGACAAATATGTTCTCAAAAGTGTAACTTCATATTCTATAAGCACTCATTTGGTGTATTTTATCTGGGACATCCACAGGGAAATGGATAAACCCTATTTTAATATTCATGTAGCAAATGTTGCCGAACACGTCAGTTCTGTATCCTGCTCCTCTCAAATTCCCATCAACTATATCGTCCTCAGTGGATGAAACATGCCCATTACGAAATTACCTTTCGCTTTGATTGTTGCCTCTCAGTTTGAAGAAGCAGATCTCTGTTTCAGCCTTTCTGCTGACTTTGACAGTTTATGAGCGAGAGAGTCAGAAACACTGCTGTGAAAGAAGGAGGCTGAGTTCTTCGCTGTGATTTAAGGACTTTTATCCTTCACGGAGGAGCAGTGAGGGAGCTGACCTGTTTGATGTCAGACAGTTGTGGGATGCAGGCAGAACTGAATGCAGATTTGAAGAGAAGAAGCTTCACAACTGTTTGAAGCTTCCTAAAGTCACCACACTTTGGGAGCTTCATTTCTGACAACACTCTTTGTCTTTCTCTAAATAGATGAACTTGAATAAGAGCCTTGTTCAGACATCAAAGCTATTTTGACAAGAGGCAATTTGTTGATAAGATTTAAGTGGGAGTTTTATTGCATCTAACTTCATCAGAAAACCCAATAAATGAGAAAACATGTATGCAGAGACAGTTTTGGAGTTACAAAGTGGAACTGCGTGCCTTCAGCTGGGTCATCATCATTGCTATGGCTGTTGTGGTTTACAATTTTACTCTAACACACCCACAAGCTGCTGCTCAGAAACAGACTAACCCTTCCATCCATGCAAGACGCTGACAAAGACAGAGCTGTCCACAGCAGGAGCAGCGGTCTGGACTAAAGGTCGCCTCATTGTAAGAGCAGCCTCTGCTGTCTCGCCGCCTTGGAGAGAGTAACATATCTATTGTGAAGCTCTATGGTGGTGTCTCCTTTCTCATCACCCCCCCTCTCCCATCCCACCATACCACTCTGCTGTATTGACCCTCACCCATCTCTGGATGAAGCTGCTGATTTATGAGCTGTGGGAGGCTAGAATTACAGCAGAAGGACAACATAACTAGAAAGCAGATCTAACTATCTTACACTGGGCATAAAGAAATTGTTCTAATTGCTAATTAGATGTATTTAAGAACTTTAATAAAACATTTTACTCAAACTGTATGAGCCCAGCTAATTAAAAGGGTACTTGCTGGAATGGAGGCCCACATGTGTGAGTGGAAATGGTGATATTAGTGCTGCATGGGCTGCTCAAAATATCTGCTGCCATGTGTGCATTCTTCAGCACCTCTCTGGTTGTGTGTGAGGAATTAATGGCAGAGGTTTGTGCGCTGCAGATGGTTGCTCAATAGCAGGGCCTTTCCATCATTACCATAACAACGGACCTCAGGCTGCCCGGGAGCAGCAAAAGTCTCCCTTCAATCCTCTTCCCACCCACAGATCCGTGTGCAACGTCATGTCTGCATTCACACCAAACATCAAATTATGCATGTGTGTTAAAAGCCGTGCAACTTCAGAATTTAATACTCTATTGTTGCTTGACTCCGCAGAGCTTTGCTGGATGGTGAAAGCCTCAGGGGAGGCACATCTACGTTAAACAAGTCAAGAAATGTTTTGAACACAGGTAATGAAATTGAACAGTATGCATCATGTCTTTTATGCTACAAATGTCACCATTCAGGTCACGTAAATGCGGTCCTGTATTATCTACTCTCCGTAGTAGTATGAGGATGGTTGCACTCATCTAAGTAAAAGCCACTTAGATGAATGGTGGACATACAGTTTGTAATCTCACTAGTCATACTGGAGAATAGTGGTGGGGGGTGGGGGGCTGAGCTGGACGATTTTGGCCCTGTAATACTAGCCATCTAAGACAGTCCCTGATGGTTATTGAGCCATATGGCTTTGCTTTCCCGTATCCCACACAGCAGTAAAAGGAAATGACGATCAATATCTGTCCATTAGTGTCCAAACTCTCCAGAGAACATGCGTTTTAATATAAAGATTTGTTGGCGCAGGCTGTACTAGTTTATACCCACACACTAGTTGCTGTTCAGCAAAGTTACCACATACATTACTATGTATAATTTCACAGTTGTTTGTTATTTACAAGAATGTGCAAGCTATTAGTATTGCAGTAGCTCAGTTCATTGTGTATTCATGAGTCCTGTCCTCCACAGATGCAGTCTCTGGTCCTCATGGGGTTACAAAGAATTACCAAACCCTGCTGTCTGCCAGCCGCAAGACCACTTTCCCCTCATCTGTCTGTGGTGTAGCAGGAGCAAGAGTGATAACCGCAACACCCTTCAGGACAAGAAATGCTGTAACTTTAAACGAAACACCAAAGATTTTGAGCAAACTGGCAGATGCAACAAAGTCAGCACAATTAGAACACCCTTATCCAAAAATAATCCAGGATGGAGTCGTGGAAAACTTCAGACCACAGGAGGTTCATGAGAAAGTCACCTATGCTGAGCCTTTGTCGCCTCCTAATGAGAAAGAGGCACCAGCTGAAATGCTGGAGGACGAAGGTGCAGACGAGTGGAGCATCATTGATGTTGAAGCTCCAGACGAAAAGCCAGTTGTGGAGTCAGTTATCGGTCACAAAGTTGAGTCTGGCCTCAGCAGTGAGCCATCTTTCACTGATGAAGCTGATCTCCATCAGTTTATTACACCCAGCCAGACATCACACGTCAACATAACAGAGCAGCCCTTCAGTTCCTCAGATGAACTGGATAAGAATGTGGCAGATCCAGCATCTTCTGAGACACTACATCTGGAGGACAAGTCTGTTCAGGAAGTCGGTGAGCAAGAAGAGGCAGGAAAAGCAACACTAGAGGACATGACTTACTGTGTAGCTTTAGAGAGGGCAGCTGAAGAAGATATGCAGCAGCTAAGTAATCCAGCTGATGCAAGTGGAGATACAGAGCATGTGGATGAAGAGGAAGAAGAGGATGTGGAAGAGGAGATATCGGATTGTGAAAGTCAGATACTGCTTGAACCAACGCTTAAATCCATGTCAAGAAGTCTGAAATCTGAGTGTGTGCCTGTAGAAGGTGATTTTAACAAGGATACAGCAAGTGAAGATAGAGTTGAGATAAAACAAGAGCTTAGTAGTTTTACAGCAGAGGTAAATGGTGTGGAAGTCGAGAAGTTGTACCCAGACGGAGAAGAGATGGATACATGGGACAGTGTTATAGAAAAAAAGGTTGATGTGGGGACTCATGATGATGGTGTAGACAATGAAGGAAAAAATCAACATGCTGAACCAGAAGAAGACATATCAGCAAAAGAGCCAGAAACCAAAACAGGAAGCATTAGCCAGGAGCCAGAACATGTAGAATGTTCAATGATGCCCACACAAGTAGATGACAGGCATCACATTTTAGTAGGCCATGAGCAGGCTCTGCCTCCTGATGAAGAAGAGGAAGATGAGGAGGAGGATTCTCAGAATGTCTCTGTGTCTTGGAGGACTGAATTGGAGAGCGACAGTTATGCTCAGGACAACACTCTCGCAGACACTCGTCCCCTGATTCGATACAAAAGCGATGAAACTGATGGCAACGCTCAACAATTAGATGAGAGTGAGTCAAGTGAAGGGGAGCAGGAAAAAAAGATGAGAGAGGCAGGAAATGGAACGTGGAGTGACGGGAAGTCAAAGACATTTGGAACTATGGAAGATCTGTGTGAAGACGTAGAAGAGGAAACAATAGATGACGGATACGATCTGGGATACACTCATACTGAAGACAGGGATCTCAGCCACGGTACAATAGTAAATGAGAACGCTGGGAATTATACAGAGAATGCAGGTGAATTGGTGAGAAATGACAGCGAGGGACATTCAGAAGAAGAAACTGAAGAATGTTCCAGACCCAGAGGACGCACACACATAGACTACGATGAGGAGCTGGAGACGGACAGACTTGTGGAGCAAGAATTAGAAGATCTGTCCACAGACATCTACAGTGCTCATTTTGCACTGAAACAAGTCAGTAATGAGATGTTAGAGGATGTTCCTGTCCAAGAAGGCAGTGAGCAAGGAGAACCTGGAGAAGAAAAAACAGAGGACATGCTGTCCTGTGAGACAGAAAAGACTGTAAACCACCAACACATATCATCCACAGCAATTATAGATCAGGCTTCTGAAAAAGCACTTTGCAGTGATTCAACGATGCTCATGCCTCCAACAGACATTGTGGTTGAGGAGGTTGTCCAACCCAAAGACCAAGAAGAAGATGAAAACAATATGTCCAAGGTGACGCATGCTGATGTGATAGGTCACCGTGGTTTTAGTGACTTATTTGGCAGTGCTGACATGGAAGACACCAACAAGCCAGAGGATCCAAACCCTGAGTCACCAGTGACAGTAGATGAGAAAAACATGCAGGATGTGGCTGCTACACATGAGTTTGCCAAGATTCTACCTGAAGAAATGTCTATTGAAGCTCAAGACTTTCTCCCTGAGCATGCTGAGGGCTTTTACGAGATTTCTGAAGATGAAGAAACAGTTGAATGTGAAGTCCTGGAGGACTCAACACAAGACAGTATTAACTCACAAGAATTGGCCGATGAGGGTGCTGTGACTTATCAAAAAAAGACAGCTGAGAGTACAGCCACTGAAAATGACATCTACATAGTTAAGGATGCAACAGATGGCGTCCTTCATGATGTCTTCCCATCCAGCGAAAAAAATGACTTTTGGGTGTCCTCCTTGCAGAGCGGTGCCACTTCTGAACAAGATGATACCTGTAACGAGGCAGCAGAGCAAACTTATAGGAATCAAGGATTTGTTGACAGACAAGGGTGGGAGAATTTGGAAAACCCAAATGTGGTGAATGGAAACTCAAGTGCAGGTGGTGTGAAAGAGAAGGAACAAATGTATTCAGAGATGAGGAAGATGTTTCACAATATCGCTGAAGGTGAAACGTTTCACTCTGAGGAGTCTGAAATTGAGGCTGGATCGTGGTCATCTGGAGAGTAACTGGCATACGATCTGATGTGAGTGCAGCTCAAGTTAAAGCAGTTTTTAGACATGCAGTCTTAGTTAGAAAGAAATTGCGCTTTTCTGTTCAATGCATTTTTTTAAAACCTCAAGTTGCGCCTTGGTGTGTTTCCTAGTGACGTTAACACCAACGTGTCATCTGTCACTACAAGTATGACATATTTGACTTTTTTTTTCCCCTCCTGCTGTCCTGGACATTTAAGTATGCATGTTGTAGAAGAAGACTGAGTCTCTGGATGGAAGATGGTAATCAATGAGACCAGAATGGCAAGATTACACATAGAGCTCCAGTTTCATAGTGACAGCTAGTGTTTAATTGTTCAGTTACCTTTGCATGATTTACACATAAACATAAATAGTTGATTGTTGTTTACTTCCGCCTGTTGAGTTCATTCGAACTATGGTACATATACCTCTCAAATAAAGTGTAGCTTCATGACATCTTCTGTGTCCTATTTGTGTGCACAGTATGACATACCCATGCATGTATTCTGTATAAGATTGACATTATTATTGATGAAATCTGTAGATCTCCTGTAGAAAATGACATGAAACCCCTTTTATTTTTTTGATTTATTCTTTTTTTTTTTTTTTTTATCACCGAACCAGCCCATAATCGTTAATTAGCAGTTGACATTACACCTAAATCTTACAGTAGCTAATGTGGAAATTCATTAAAAGCCTGAATATGTTACTATGGTCAGATAAATGATTATTGCAGGTGGTAGATAAACCAAAATGTGAAGTTTGCCTACAGGCAAAAATGGAGTAAGGTTATGATGAATAAATCATTAATAGATGTTTACTTGGGTTTATAATGAGACAGTCTTTTGAAGAAAAAAAACATTTTCTGCACAACTTTTGAGGGATCTGAGATAGTTGAAGGACTGGAACATCAAATACATGAACAAATGCCATGAGGAGTTAACTCTTGATGAAAACTATATAAATATCTGTTGCTTATGTTAGTGATTAATGAGACAGACTTCTAAAAGTACTTCTTTGACTCAGCTAAGAACAGAGAACAGTTGCATCCTTAACAGAAGGTCAAGAAACCAGCTGCTTGTTGCCCTCCAGCAACATCCATCTATCTTTCCTTTGGGGTTTTTCACTGTGGAGAGCTGTACAGCATTTCTCAGTGTGTGTGTGTGTGTGTGTGTGTGTGTGAACTTGGAAATATACCAGCTTAGCTGACCTGAAAGTAGTCGAGTCAACAAAGCAGCACCGGGGCCCTCCACCAGCTTACAGCCATCCCATGAGACGGACAAAAAGTAGGAGAGAGAGTGCAATGTGTGATCTCACCTCCTCGCCATTCCATCCCTCCCCCCGCCTGTCTTTCATTAGTCAGCTTGGCGAACAATGACGGCTATTTTAGTGGGTGCTTGCCTCCTTGCTGACCAAATCTGCCCGGTGGGAGATTCAGTGAGGAAGGAAACCACAGACGGTTGTATTCACTCTAACAATGCTGAAGCACTGGAATGATATTACGGCAGCTGCCTGGCATGCTTTTATTCTCTAACCATCCATAGAACCATCCTACTCGACAAACTCACTGTAAAATCAGTGATTACAAAAGGAAAATGCATTATTTCCTCACTGTCTAAGAAATATGATGAAACCAAGGATTTAGTTCTTTGACCAACTGAACGCTGGGTGTGTATCAGAGAGAAAGACATGGCTGAAATCTCCAGGGATGAGTGCTTAGGGCTGTTTGTAGCCCAGCAACAGCTGAGATGATGATGTCATGTGCAGCATCAGCTGCTCAGAGAGGTGACCTCTCTTGTGGGCAGCATGCATGGATATTCAGAGCCAATTGTTAAATTTTAATGATCCCAAGTGGTTTGACATTTTTTTCTGCTCTCAAAAGCATCCCTCCTATAGGAGGAGAAAAAAAAAATCCCCTACTAGTATGTGTTTGTCCAGCTGTGACCAATGGCTATTGGTCATTGTTGATTATTATGGGGGAGGTGTTTCTACAAGTGCATTTAGAGAGGTCTAAAGGTCTTTTTAAAGCTCTGTGCGGAAGTCTGTGCACACATGTGCTCCGATAACCATCTGCCATCCACCATCCATCTCCATTGATTATCTCCATTTGTTATTGGTATGGATGATGGAGGAGCAGCAGCACTGAGCTGAGTCGCCCCTATTACTCCCACTACAGACCCATGTTGTGTCAGAGAAAGAACAAAGGAGCATTTGAGCTGTAAGAAAATACAACAAATTAATTCATGGTGCCAAATCTAAAATCCTCTCAGAGCACATGTGCCAAATTCAAGGTCCATGGGCCAACTCCTGACATCAAAAACTGGAATAACTGAGGTGGGGAGGCCACTGAGCAGAGCTTTTATGTCAAAAAGTCATGATTTAGCAAACGTTTAAAAAATATCTTACAATAAAAAGCTGTAAAATTTTTGTCAAAACTCGTGATTTTTGTGAAATGAGCTTATGATCATGGTGCTTACCAAAGTGGTTTAGTTGTGGATGGTCTTGAAGAGGAAGCTGCTGTCACTCATTCATTTTGCCTCATCAAGGGTGTCAGCAAAGTGAAAAAACAAGGTCCTGTGTCTTGTAGCTGGAAGATGATTAGGTTTTACTAGTAGTATCACTCTGTGTCTGCAGAGAGGACTCCATCTCATACCATTTGTTCAAGGGAAAGCTGCTTTTAAGTGTCTGATAAAATCAACATGAGGTTAACATATGCTGGGTCATACAACTGTGATGTTAGGTCTATAGTGATGTTAGATCCTACCATGGTGATGTTGGATCCTACCAAGGTGATACTGGGTCCTACCATGGTGATGCTTGGATCCTACCATGGTGATACTGGGTCCTACTATGGTAATTCTGGGTCCTACCATAGTGATGCTGGGTCCTTGGTGATGTTAGGACATACCATGGTGATGCTGAGCCTGCAATCAGTTGTATTGACAAACTATTGATATTTACAAGGAATCTTATACAAAAACATTCCACATGCCTGTGGAAGTTATAATTCATCGCATATGATGACTCATTAAATATTACAGTTTATTAAATTTTCTCAGATAAAAGTAAATGTACAGACAAGTTCCCAGAGAGAGAGATGTGCATTACTGACAACAGTAAAAGTAGCTCTTTTAACCTTTCTGGGTCATTATTTGTTTGCAAACTCGTGATCCATTTTCCTCCCTTTTGTCCAATATATGTTTAAGGACACGTTCTTGGAAACCATGACCTCATTCGGTTGCCAATCAAATCCTGCCAATCAGACCATCAGTCACCAGGATGTACTGAAATAGAACAGCAGTTTCACTGCTGTGTGCAATCTGCCAATGACAGCTGCTGGTTGTTTTTAGTGATCCAGCATGAGTGAGTCTGCAGAAACCGTTCATAAATAAAGAATATAGACTCTGATTCTCCATGAGAGCAATCTTCTGAAATGTTGTGACCTGCATATTTGACTTTGCATATTTGACTTCACACTCATGAAGACAAAAGCTGCTGCTGTCTTATATATACAGAAATAACCAATTCAAATATCCAAGATGTTTTTTTGTTTTGTTTTTTTTAAATCTGAGGACTAGTTTTGCCTTTTTTTGTCGATAAAAAGGATGGGGAGGTTGTTTTTTTCTTCTTTTTAACTCAACCCTTGGGTGCTTAGAGAGTGACAACAATCATATGGCAAATGTAAAACCCTTTAACCTGGAACCAGTTTCACATGGAGGATTCACAAAAGTACTTTTCATAACATTTCCTATGGTTTTAAGACTTACAGTGGAGTCCAAAGATACTTCTTCCTTCTACTGGTTTGTGTTTGTGCGTGTACGTCACCAGATGCCCACAGTAATTTAATAAGTCTGCAGAAACGAAGTTAGGTGCAGACAGACCACACCCACGTCCACAGAGAGCTCACAGGATGGTACACAGGAAGAGTATTAGTCACCTCAGATCCTCCCCTGCTTTGTCTCAAAGCGTCTGCAATGCCTCAGAACAATAAACGCTGTACAAATGAAGGTGCTTTCATAACAAGACAAAAAGACTATGCTTATTTTGCACATTTCTGTGAGGTTTGGTTTATTAAAAGTTAGCATCTTCACTTTTAACAACATACTTTTGTTTAAAAACATAACAATAAAAAAGAAAATCTAATCATAATGGATAGTCGTATTTGACAAATACAATCAGATGAACAAGATTTTGACACATTATTTTTTCTTTCATTGCTGCTCTTTTTCAGAGTTTTCTTTTTCTGTTTTTGAACAGCTCTTAAGACTCTGTCAGAGCAATTCAACTGAGTTTGTTTCTGAGCTTTGTACTTGGCCTTTCAAAAAATATCTTACTCCCATGACCTGTGGAGTCCCTCAGGGGTCAGTTCTTGGACCACTGTTATTCGGCCTCTACATGCTTCCCCTTGGTCAGGTCATACATGACAATGCATAGGACGCTATTGCAGGAGTCTCAGTGTTTGTTCAGATGCAGTTCTGTGAACCTCAGTTGTGCTTTCATGTTGTTTTTAGACAGAAAATACTTTCTCTGGGCCACCATGCCAATTAAACACGACTTCTTCAGTTTTTTTTCTTATGGCGTTGTTCTGTTCTGTTCATTATTTTTATGGACAGAATTTCTAGGCGCAGCCGGGAACTGGAGGGGGTCCGGTTCGGGAACAACTGGATTTCATCTCTGCTTTTTTCAGATGATGTTGTCCTGTTGGCTCCTTTGAGCCAGGGCCTCCAGCATGCGCTGGGGCAGTTTGCAGCCGAGTGTAAAGTGGCTGGGATGAGAATCAGCACCTCTAAGTCTGAGGCCATGGTTCTCGACCGGAAAAAGGTGGTTTGTCCCCTCCAGA
>JBAMYA010000008.1:16219199-16270080 GCA_037176975.1 Arrhamphus sclerolepis
ACAAAAAAAGGACAAAAAAGACAAAATTTTTCTTAAAAAAATAAAATAAAACTTTACTCCTTATTGGATTTCAATTTTTGGAAGAAATGCAATCTTACGTTAGAAGTTAGAAGACTGGAGTCACAAAGCAGCGGCCCTGCTAAAGTCTTCCAGAGCAAAATCATCAACACGGCAAAAACACTCCTCCTATTCATAAGCCTAATATTCCTAAATCTAGTGAAACTGTCTTAATAGTAGGGGAAGAAAAAAAATCTGCCAATGGGTTATGAAAAATTAACTCATTTAATCGCTTAAAATGAGACATTAAGACTTATTTTCTTATGTAAAAATAGCTAGACTAGATTCTATTTATAGTAAAAAAATAAGACAAATTTTCTCAAAATAAGGCTTTTAAAAGAACTTTCTTAGATATCTATCTTTGTCGTGAATGATGGGAAAGACAACTTTAGAGGCATTTATGTATCCAAGAGTCATAGATGTGTTTTACAGAGCCTTAATATGGAAAAAAAAAGAAAAAGAAATTCCCCTTCAAATCTGTATTTATTCTCGATCTCTGGTCTCTGTAGAGGCCTCAAAATCAGATAAAAAAAAAAAAAACAACAACCCAAAAAATAAACAAAAAACAAAACAAAAGGAAAATCAAACGTTACAGCGCCCTCTAGTGGCCTCCTTTCAGAACTACTTCCAAAAGCACAAAATAAATCACACAAACGCTTTTCTGTAGGTCAACTTGTCTATTTAATATATAAAATACGGTAAAACATACGCAAAATGAGGAAGAGGGAAAGAGGGGACCAATGGATACTTTGGTACAATAACAAACACTTTTTTTTTTGTAAAAGCAGTATAGAATTTGTAATAACATATCAGTGCATACTTTATTTATGAAAATATACACAAATTGTATATCATTCTCCAAAAACAACAAAAAAAGATCTTTACAACAAAAAGCTGACTAGCCAAACACAATATATTAGCTATAATTTACTTAAAACTTTTTCTTCAATTTTTTTTTCTTTTCTTACATGTATTCTTGTGTGACGTGTATTTTGTGTCGATATTACACTTTATTTCCTAAAACATGATTCACTCTTGTCTAGTTTTTGAAATGGCCATGCATTGACATCATCGTCTCTGGTCAGAAATAAGTTAAACATGTCACGCTGCCCCCTCCCCACACACCCCCTTTCCACGTCTCCACGTGTGGACCGAGAGGTTTGTACATTTGGACTTTAAAAGTTGCAGCATTGAAGCGTTTTCGTCGACTCGTTCAGCGTCCCCCTATCCACGGCCACACGTGCACTAATATCACTTTGCTCGTGTTGTTTTAATGAAATAAAAATCGTGCAACATTAGTAACACCCTTTTCTAGAAGAAAAAACAAACCCCAAGAAGAGAAAAATAAGAAACAAAACAAAAACAAACAAAAAAAAAACCCAAAATATATTCATAGGATATTCTCATATAATAAAATAAAATAAAATTCCAAATAAAACAATATGCCTAAGCTACACAAAGAAACGCAGTTTTCTATATCATCGCGATATCTACCATCAGTGAGGACTGTGGTGATGATGATAATATCAATAATAATAGCAGATCTCATAGAACAATTAAAACAGACTGTCACCAGCACAAATTAACACTGGAAAGTTGAGTGAGACCTCAAAACATCATTACACAGGAGCATGAATCGTTTCTTTAGGGGCCGGGGGGGGGAGAGGAAGCCTTTTTTTCTCTCAGCACGATTGTCTTTCTGTTTTGGGATTACAGTGACCCCTAGTGTTAGTCTACGGAACATTCGCTCCCACCCGCCGGAGTCCCGTCACAGAGATGCGACCTTGCTCGTTTTATTGGTTTTAGAGTGAATTTCTTTCCATTTTTGTTCGACGCTCAGAGCACAACAGTCTTAACAGATGAAACTGTTTACGTTGGAGGGGGGTGGGGAGGGAGTGGATTTAAGTTCAGTCTGCCACACGTAAAAAAAACAACCCAAACAAACAAAAAAAAATCATTGACACCGAGTCGCCTCAGATAGGATGAGTGACAGACGGAGATAAATAAATGAGAAATCACTGATGAGCAGAGGAGAGGATGATGAGAGTAGTGTGTGTGTGTGTGATGAAGCTGAGAGTCAGATGGAGAGAGAGAGAGAGAGAGAGGGAGAGAGAATGGCAGGGCGGTTGTGTTACTCATGGAAATGACCCTGTAATAACTTCATCTCAGCGCTGACACCCGTTATCTGGACGGAGCAAACAGAGGAGGAGTGTGTAATGAAACGTGTGTGCGTGCATTTGTGGCATTTTGAGATTAAGCCTCCACTGAGGAAATAAAACCCCAAACTGAGTGACGGGGAGGAGAGGGAGGCGGCGAGGGCCCTGCCCAGGATGCTGTGGCTGGATGCAGTAAAACCCAGTCCGTGTTGGATTTGGGAGCTGGTCATTAAAAGATCAGGAATCGTTTCTGAAACCTCCGGCTTAACGACAAATGATACCCGAACTCTGCTTCCAGTGCTTTTTCACAATCAAATGGATGGAGGCAGAGTGTGTGTTTACTAGAAGAAATGCCAGCACTTTTAACCTCTGTGGTTTTAAAATCTACCCACTAAACCCACTAAGTCACAATTTTACACTTTTATAGAGTACAAAAATGACATCCTTCATTGTTTTTTTTGTCCTTCATTTTTAAAAAAAACTCTCCACAATATAAAAGTACAGCCAACCAGTGACAGGCGAAGGAGAGGTCGTTTAAATATCAATAAATGGCTTTTAATAAGGACAGGTAAACTTCCAAAACTAATAAAAAGAAAAGACATAAGGGACTTCCTTGGCTTGCTTAATTATTTCCTGTGAGTTTGGCATCAAGAATAATACTAGATTTATTTATTTTTTTAATACTTGGCATGTTGATATTGAATAAAATATCCAGATAAAGAGCAGTGATCATGATTGTGTGATGCAGAAGTCATAAGCTGATACTGAATGATGATAGTTTTCTGTGTAAAGGTTCAAACTTATAATCATTCTTTAAATGAGCTAGAGCATTGATATTGATTTATTTGTCTTTCACTAAATTATAAACTAGCACTAATTGGCTAGAAAAGAAAAGAATGGAATAAGCAACTATTATTTTCACACTGAATGACATTTAGAATGCAAACTAGCTTTCATCCTACGGCAGCATGTGTGAACCTCTGGTTGACGCACAGCAAGAAGTGAACTAAATATTTAGATTGAATTTTTTTTCTTTAAGTTCAAAAAGGTAATGCATACCTGCTGATTGAGACATAGTAACTAAGATATGTCAGTCTGTCTATGCTCAGTGTGTTCGTGTGTGTGTGTGCTTATCTGTCCGTGTGTCAGGTGTGTAAAGGTGTCAGAGGTGGGAGTTCAGGTAAAGTGCGCTCCATCAGTGACAGAGTCCTAACCATTGCTCACTCGAAAACAGTCGAAAGTCACCACAGCTTCCCTTTTCTGCCTCAACAGCACCCTCTCTTGGCTCGGCCACATATTACACTTTATATACACACATAAATTATATATTTATATATATATGTAAAAAAACAAAACAAAACATACTGATCCACTGAGAGTCAACATTTGCTTTTTTTTTCTGTTTTCTTAAGGGATAACCTGCCGAATATAGTTTATATATACAATCCCTGTCATCTGTTGTCGCCTCTCGCCCCAGATGCAGACCTGCCGTTGCAACTGCCTGAAGCTCTTTAAATATATACTCGTATATGACCTATGTTTCAACCTTTAAAACACCTTATCCCTGTCACACAAAAGCCACAAAGGTTACAGATTGCTTATATACATGGTACTTCCAACCCCGCCCCTTTACTGAACATTTCATATTACAAAAAAAAGAGTTTCAGCTGTGTGCATTGTTAAGTGTGTATTTGAGGATGAAATTGGGAGTGAACATTTGTCTAGATCATTTAATTTAAAAAAAAAAAAGAAAAACAAACAAACAAAAAAAAAAACACCAAAAAAAAACCAAAAACTCCAGCAGTTGAGGTAACAAGCCTGTGCACATACAATCACACTCGCACGAACGGCTTTCTCAGCATCCGAAGTCGATAAAATGTGGGCGAATCGAGGAGTATCTGTGTCATGTGTTGTTGAGCTGTTTCAGCTCATCCCTGATTCAAAGAATAGCAGTCTTTTACCTCAGCAACAAATCACGTTCATCGCTAGTCTGCATGATTCTGATTAAATAAAGACCACGGGGTCGGTCGTTTTCTCGTACAGGGCCAAAGCGGCGGCCTGTCGGGGGAGCCGACGGCTTGGTTTTTGGAGGGAAGCAAGTTTTTCTTTTAGTGTCTTTGTATTCAAAACCAAAATTAATCCAAACACTAAACAGTCAAAGACAAAAAAACCGCACAGGCTCTTGAAGAAACAAGGATCAATAGCGACCGTAGCGCTGCAACTATGCACGGGCCCGTGTGTGTACAAAGACGTGGACTCATTTCATGCACTGTTTCAATACAGTGCTTTCACGTTTGATCAAAATCTATTGTGCATTAACAGATTGTGAGGATATCAGGGTGGGTGAACGTCACCGACCGCAAATCTAATGGAAGGCATGCTGGGAAACCGAGTCTGGTTTGTTATTCTGCGCTGCCCGCAACAGTCAGCATGTCCGTGTGGCCAAATTTAGGCCTGGTTTTAAAACTTACTCATTCACTTCTACTCAAATGCAGCTGAATCGAGGCCAGCGTGATAATTGTGATGATGAGTAATCCCTGGCTCGGCAGCTCCACCCACGCTGCGCGTCGTGTGTGTGTGAGTTGGACTACATTAGAGTTCACTTTGCCATACAAGTGAGAATCAGTGTCCACACGTGTGTCATGAGTGTGTTCGCATGCTTGTGTCGTGTACAAATGTGTTTCCTGTGTGGACGGTAGGTTACTGGGTCGATGGTGGTTATATTATGTGTGTGTATGCAGGAGGGAACTTTAGGGGGCATCAGGGCTGGTGGGGTCATGTACACAAGCCACGAGTCCATCTGTCCATCCCTCTCTTCCCATCCATCTCTTTATGTGACCCAGGTGTCCAGTCTCATCCTCTTGACGTTTGTCCCGTCCTGTTCCTGAGGCTCGGCTGAAGAGGGCCGCAGCAGGACCATGGTGGGCTGTTGGGCGCTAGCTTGGTGGCTGAAGTCCGGGCCCCCGCCTCGACCTTGAGTGCCGTCGTCCCGGTCGCTGCCCTCGTATGAGCTGCCGTTGCTGCTAAGGCTGTCGACAGGAGAGCGGCCTTGTCCTCCTGCTTCCAGGCGCAGGGTACCAGGGTAAGAGACAGACACCAGACCTTGTCCCTGCATTTGACCCCCTCCACCTCCTCCTGGACCGGCAGCGGAGCTGGGAGTGCTGCGGTCGCGGTTCGGAGAGATGGGCTCGGATTTGATGTTGAGGTTGGGGTTTGTGTTGACTGTCAGCGCAGCGCTCTGAGGAACTGGGCCCACTGGCCTGGAGGGATACAAGAGGGGAGAAAAGGACTCATGAAAACTAGATCTGCAAAACTGTGGCTGTTAATTATCTGTGAACTTTACATGGGAGCTCATGAGACAAAAAAAATAAAAAATCTGCAGCGATGAAACACAAGAGTTCAGCCAACACTGTAAGAAGTAAATTATAATGACTCTGTCACAAAGTTCAGATGTACTGGGTGTGTACACGGAAAAAGAAAATATATCATTTTTAAATACATAAAAAAGCTGGGCAACGCTACAAACCTCAGCAGATGGAGAGCATAGACACACAGGACACATAAGACTACATCTGAAGCCACATAAAAGCACAGAACTGAAGCCATGCAGCCCAAACAATCCTGCATATTAGATTTGGTTCTGAGTTCACAGCTAAATACACGCATCACTGCAGAGCAAACGTCACTTCTGTCTGATTAAGTCTTGTGATAACAACCCCCTCTGCTCTACTACTTAGAGACCAGGTGACACAAATCTTTTGAAATACCTGCATTTCTTGAGCTAGTTATTAGATGCTGCTACAATCAATATCTTCCCAAAATCCAAATAGACTTGTTCTGGAGAATTTAATTGACCTTTTTTTTTTGTTGTTGTTCAACCTGCTGGCAAGGAGAGCTGTAATAACATGACTGTTATTTATTTATTTTTCTTTTGGAAAGGGTAAATGGCATTTGTGAGAGCTTGTGCTTTTAGATAAATGTACAGGAACTCCAGGCAGAGTGGTTTGAGTAATCCATCCAAGAAGTTAAAGACCAATTAGTTGTGAAAACAATGCAATACCTGCAAAAAAATCGTGCAGGAATGAAAATGTTATCCAACCTCTTAACACAACAAGAATTTGTTGATCTATTAATAATGCAGAGAGGGCTATAGCAAAATGAATGCACTGGGTTTATTAAAACTGCAGCCAAAGCTTCCACCTCTCTGTTGATGGTGTCAGTCACGCTGCACCTCCTGTGTGTGCATGTAAAACATCAGGGATCTGACTCCATCTCTGATTCTTTAGGGCTAAAATAATAATAATTAAAAAAAAAAAAACATAGCTTCACAATAGTGGAAGCTAATGAGCACAAATACTCTCTTGCATCATGTCATTAAAACTACATCCTTCCTTCGAATGCTTCCTGAGAGAAAGATTCACACTAACGAAAAGTTTTGGATCGATGATCACGGCCTGAAGGAGGACGTGCTCTTGTTTTTGATTGAGTTGTTCCAACAATAATTTCAACGCGCTATGGTGACAGGCCGAAAGATTTCGTCTATGCTGCTGTCTGCGCTTCTACGTGCCGCAGCTCTTTGATCAGCGCCTGCACCCTCACGCTGAGCCTTCACCTTCGCCTCCTCCACAGGCTGGAGGCTGAGTCGAACCTGTCACTGAGGCTGACGACAGCTGTTGACGCTGCACTGCGGCTCCCTTCTTTCACGACACTGACATGATTTTTTTTCCCCTCAGATTGGGCTCCTAACATTTTATTTTATTTTTTTTAACTTTCCCCCAGCATGACGCAGTGAGACCTGAATTTGAAGCTCCCAATTACTGTGTTTCGCCCCCAGTGGGTTCTAATATGTCATATCATGAGCCATCTGCAGCACAGTATCTCTAATATTCGCTCAATTACTGGCAGACTGACAAGGGAATTTAAGATAGCACTCCTTGAGGCGATCTGGGTCTACGGCACTCAAATGTGCTCGCTGTGTTCCTCAGTGTGACACACACACAGACACACATGCATGCACACTCCTGGCTTCTTACATACAAATGCCACTTCTCTCTAGCGAGCACACACACGAGCTTCGCTCTGTCTCTTCCTGTTCCCACTTCATCAAACCTGCACGTCGTGGCTCGAGCCGGCACAGGTAGATGGATGAGGGTGCCACTGGGGTGCCACTGCTATGGCGAGTGAAAAGGGCCAAGTCAGCGGGCCGGTGACAGTGATGAAGGTGAGAGCGGCAGGCTGCCCCCTCCCCTCCCCTGAAAACGAGCACCGCGAGCACAGCTTGGAGCAGACACTTAAAAGAGCGGTGTAGTGAGCTTCAGCTGAAATTTCCAGATAGTCTGCTTTCTGTGAGGGTGAACAAACTACAAGTTGTCATTTCCACAACAATGCGTGGAACAACGTGCGAGTCTGTAGTTTGATTTCTTTTAGATTTGAAAAATAACACAAATCATCTGTATTTCTATTGTTGGATATTTAAAGGAAAAACTTATGCTGACTTCACAAGTCATAAGAAATGCCTCTCATCATGTAAAGACAGGTGCACTACTTTCACCTGCCGACTGGATGCCACTGTGGGATGCCCACTGGTGGCTATCAGCAGAATAATTTACGAGGGTCCTGTTCAAGGTTCCTGTCCTAAAACGGGAGTTTTTTTCTTGCCCTTGTTAAGGGTTTGTCATGTGCTCGGGGGTCATACTCAGATGCGCCTAGAGTAAATAGATACTATATAAATATAAAGTTGGACTGAATTACACTTTTACATGTATGCATTTCTATGTGTTGGGGGGTGGGGCTCCTCCTGCACACAACACATGCACAGAAAGACGGGCGTAACTGTACTTCTGACCTCCTAGGCTTACTGTTAGAATGAATAAAAGGCAGGGATCACAGCAAATCTCCTCTCCTCTACGAAACAATCACAGAACTGTTTTTGTTTTCCTGCTTCATGCACACTCAGTGTGTTTGCAGACCAGGGATGTCAAAGTCTATTTCATCCCGGGCCACATCATTACCATGGTTACCGTTAAAGGGACAGGTATTCTTTATCTTATCAGCCAGCTACATTCCTCAACTTACTTGTAATAGAACAAAAACAAAAACAAAAGTAAAGTTTTGTCACAAAATCTCAAATTTCACAAAAATCTGCGATTTTTCTCATAAAATTTAGTATTTTGTGCAAAAATCACCTTTTTTTTGCACAATTGTAAATGTCAAAAAGTGACTTTTTTCATAAAAAAGCTAATTTTGTTGTAAAATGAATTTTGCAATCTATTATCCATCCATCCATCCATCTATACCCGCTTTGTCCTGTGCAGGATCACGGGGGTCTGCTGGAGCCTATCCCAGCTCACTTCGCGTGAAAGGCAGGGGTACACCCTGGACAGGTCGCCAGTCCATCGCAGGGCCAAATATATTATTTTCCATAAAAATGAACTTTTGTCATAAAATCTCAGATTTCTCAAAAAGACTAAATTAAAGTCTATTTTTGTATTTGTTGTAAAATAACCAATTTAAAATAAATATTGCAAAATTTCAAATTTTGCAAGATTAAGATTTTGTTCAAACAAGACTTTTTTATTGCAAAATCACAAATTGTGACTTTTTAAACTTAAAAAATAACATTAAAACTACAAAAGTCTTAAAATTGCAAATATTGAATATTTTCAACATTTTGTACCAAAATCAAAATTTTTGGTTTTAAAAAGGTTAAATTTGACAAAAAATTTGCAGTCTTTTACTAAATCCTGACTTTTTGACATAAACCAGCTGCTCTCCACATCAGTTATTCCTTTTTTAATATCAGGCCGGATTTGGCCCGCGGGCCTCGAGTTTGACACGTAACAGACAGACAATAAAATCTACATTCTGCCCATGCCATCACTGTGAAATAAGAAATACATGGGTTGATGGATAATACAGATTTTGCTGGCTGGGACTGCAATTTATAGAAAATATCGGGCTGAGTTCAAACGTGGGGAAAAAAAACAGCATCAACTAATAAGTTAATGTTCTAGACCCTTGTAGACCTGTAGAAGTGTGTTCAAAAGACACCCTCTCTCCAAATCAAACACACAAGCGCTGCAGATGATGCGGGTCTCTGTGCTGGCTGTCAGAAATATGCATTACCAAACTACAACGCAACTTATGAAAAGAATATTCAGACTGAGACAGAAGGCAAACAGCTGGATATAGAATAATGGTGGAATTTAAGATTTGACTAAATTTGTCTGCAGCAGATTAGGTTCAAAGACTTCACTAACTTACATTTTTAGACACAAAAAGCAAAAACTGGCCTTGATACCTTCTTTTCAAATTAACCCTGATTATGTAATAATGAAGTTTGTTATTTTAAAAAGCATAGGAAATTTGATTCCAGCATGCTTCATATATTTAAAGTGCAGTGCAGTAAAGACCAAAATGCACTATCAGGTTTAATGATTCACTTTCTGAGGTGTTTTCTGCATTTTAAAATTAGTTTGTTAATTCTGTCACATCAGCGTATGTAAATGCACCTTCAACAAGTAGCAAGGTTCTGCACATCGTCAAGTGTGTCCGAAAGAATCCATCCTACCGTTAACTTATCACTTTTGAGTTTCATTAAAACACCAACATTGAACTAAATTTATTATGAGCCGAGAGCTCTGAATGTCGCCTATTTTAGTACTACAGATCGTGATATTTATGCAGTTGCAATTAATTAACACAAAACACAGTATATAATTGCAGATTAAAATTAGTAGACTCATGAATGCTTTTGTTCTTTGGACATAAAGAATATTCAAATTACCAGTACTGCAGAGGCTACAAGATTAAAGATGAAATAAATAACTAATTTATATTAATATGCTGATTTACATTTATACAAACCAGTTACAGAGGGGAATGGTTGGGTGATTTGAGGTTTGAACCCAAATAGGAGAAAAATCATAAAATACTTTACATTCTGTCTTTCAGTAGTCTGATACTTCAGAGCCACATCTGGACAGATGTTAGGTCTGAAAATGAGCCATAGGACCTCCTCATCCAGGAGGTGGGACCAACTGTTGCTTCTCAAACACCCTCTGCATGCAGTTGGTCAGCGCTACAACCAATTAGACAGATCTGTCATCACCATGCTAAGCCCCATCAGACGTTGTACAAGTTTAGACTGATCTGATTGGCTCCCCAAGACTTTTTGGTCATAATCAATGAGCCCCAACGGCGTGGTAGCTAGGTGGTCTTCCACTTTCATTTGCTTTTTTTGTGCAGCTAACCTTTGCTGTCGTGACCTGACTTTCCCCATTTTAATAATTGCTGATTATTTCTTTACTGAAAAAGCAACTTTGCTCTTTAAATGATCAAATCTTGAAGGATGTTTCATGCAGCAGATATTTTGGGAAAGCCGCTTGCTGAAGCTGCGGGTCTAAGGTGTAGAGAGTACAGTACCAGCAGAGGCCCTCCTCTCTGCCAAAGAGCAAGTTGGACTGAGAAGCCAAGCTGTAAAGGTAGGTGAGAAAAAAGAAAGAACAGAAAAAAAAGAGACAAGCAAGTTTAAGAAAGATGTAACAGAAGGAAACAGTGAGTCAAAGGCCATTCATGGTCAGTCTAGAAACAGTAATCTGAAAAATAACAAAAAAACAACGAAAGGCTCAACAGCTGTTTCAGTCATGCTGGGATGTAGTTAGAGGCAGAGATGTAGGTCAGGACACACATTTGATATTTGACATGCAGTGTTTTTTTTTTTTGCTAATTACAATCTATTCCATCATATTTATACAGTTGGGTTTGCTTAAAATGTGACGAGGCTGGTGGGCATCTGCAGTGTCGACTGGGATTAATGGAATGCATGACTTTTAGATGTTCCTTTAAATCATTTGCTTGTGTCGGTTTAGCTGGGTAAACTGAGATTTCTGAGCTTTGTGGTGAGGTTTTACTCATCGGCCTGTGATAGCCAAACAATGGAAGCAATTTAGCAGTCTGCATTTCTTGCAAATGCTTTCCATTTAAACTGCAGCTGAGGAAAAAGGCTTTAAAAGAAACCCAGAGATGGGAAAGATACAGAGAAATAAAGCATGTATTATCGTGTTAAACGGGAAAATGTCAAATGGGATAACCAGACATTAGCCACTAATAAAAACTTTTGTTCCCTCTTTGTGCTCCGTATTGAAGCTCTGCACATTATTTCGATGGACCAACTGGACAAATCAATGCTAATGCACTTGTAAACAGCGTTTTCTAGAAGTAGTTCTGCAGATTTCCTGTTCAAGTATCCCAAATGGAGGCTCAATCTGCTGATAACACATCGACTCAGTGAGGAAAACAAAGACAACATGTTCTGGAACAAGTATCCGGTAAGCACTTCTACATGCACAGGCAAACAGGCTGAGAGCTGGGCTCTGCAGGGAGGCGGTTCAGAGGCCAGCCGTGTCATTAACATTTAGATTGAGGAGTCAGGAGGAAGATGAGAGTCAACAGGTGTGCAGCAAATTAACCGAGCCTGACAAAAGGGGCAGGAAATAAGCGGGAAAGAGGAAGTAGTGGGAGAGAGGGATGATTAGAAGGGGGGATGGGAGAGAATAAGATGACAGGAATAATTTTCTTGCGGAGCCTGCAGCGAGGAAAAGTGTAAACGACAGCAAAGGCGGATTTTGGAGCCAAGCCGTCAATCACGATTTGATTGGAAGGGCTTGTTTGCTTGCTGTGAGGCCGCGCTGTAATGAAATCAAAAACAAAGACAGAGCAGTCGGGGGCTCCAGAAGTGCCCGCGTCTGCTCATGCTGTCCTAGGACGGCACGATTTTCCGTTGTGCTGCGAGAACAGTTTGGTGTGCTGGGAAAGCTTCCCACATTTCTGTGGCGCTCACTTGTTTTCAGTGACAACAGTTCTGTTATGCTGATCCAACAGCACAACAAAACAAACCTGCCTGGTGCTGAAACGCTGCCACAATCAGCATCTGGACCGCATAATCATCATGATCACGGATAAAATCTGAAACCTGTTTATTCTGTCGAATCAGGATCGTTTTCCTGAAAGAATGTTTCGGCTGTTTTCGCAGCACAACAGAAATCTTTTTCTTTAGAGAAACTCTATATTATATATTGTGTTACTCTCATATGAAAAGCGCTTTATAAATAAATTTGGTTTGAAACAGATATTTTTTTTCCCTTTACCGTTAGATCTATATGATGAGAGGATCCTAGAGCATCATCACCATGGTTACTGTTAAACATCTGGTTATTCTTTACTTTCTCAACCAGCTATGTTGTCAGATTTCCTGCTTGTTCCTGGGCTGTCATTAAACTAGATAAATAAACAAATAAATAAATAAAAGATTACCATGAAATCTAACTTTTATTTGATCATAAAACTGAGGTTTTTGTGCTAAAAATCAAAATTTGTCTGTTGTGTACTTGCAAATAAAGAAAATATTCTTCTCTGTAAAAATTCCAAATTTCAACAACCACGACTTTTTCTCGTAAAACCACAATGTCACAAAACTATATATTCAAATTACAATTTGTTGTTGGATTATATAAACTTTTGAAAACATTTTGACACAAAAATTACAAGTCGTAAATTGATAAAAAATAAAAATAAGTCGTAAAATTACATTTTTACATTTTACAAAAATGAGTTGCGACAAAAATGATCAATTTTTTGTTGTAAAACATTTGCGAAATCCAGACTTTCTGACATGAAGCAGCTGCTTTCCCCCCCTTAGATTTTCCACTTTTTGATGTCAGTACTGAATCAAACGGGCAGTCGCATTCAATTTTCCTCAGAAATGTTCTAGTTAGAAGTTTATGATCGTCTTTGCACACTTTCACAGGCCAGATAAGATGTAGTGGCGTGCCGGATTTGGCCCGTGAGCCTCCAGTTTGACACACGAGTCTTAAAGTCTGTGTTGTGAGTTTACCCGTCTTGTTTTGTCCTGTTCAAAATGGTTCAGCGGTGCAGATAAACTCATAAAAGTATCCAGGTGCCTGGCAAAAAAAACGCATATTCATTTTCTTTTGATCAGCTAACCAATATTTTCTGTCACAAACCTGTTCTTAAAAGACAAATGCAACTATTCATCCAAAAAAAGAAAAAAAAAAGAAACAAATGATGATGTTCCCTAAATCTGTCCTCTATTTTCCATCTGATTGCAAAAGCAAATCAGTTTATGTCAGAGGCCTCAGCAAATACTTTCAGTAAGTATGATTTTGGCTGGTTTCAAATTGTAATATTGCAACATGATTTGAATTAGGGTCAAATTAATTACATTTCTTTCTTTTCTTTTCTTTTTTTTTTTAAAAAAAGAAGCAGATCTTACTTGAGGATGGGGATATGCTATCAGTCACAAATCACATTTCTCCTTCAGATCAACTGCTCAGTCACAACTTAATGTTTGAAAAGTTCAAGGTGGCAACAGGCAAAATGTTAAAGTGTTAAACTACTTTTATTTCTTTTATAGAATCTATGGTTTCAGTTCTGTTTGATCTACTCAGTCAAGAAACAGCAGAAACACAGTTTAGCTACAGCAGTGTCAAAGTTGTTGACACTTTTAGCAGTCTGTGAAGTGAAGACAAAGGTGCTTTTGGAAAATAAATGCATCTAACACAGCCTGATATATGGACTTGGACTATATTGTACATTGTGGTATAGTTGTGGCAAGCAACTGTTCCATGTAATATTCAGGCATATTTACAAAAATGAATACTTGTAATAGTAAAAAGGTGGAAACCTTTTGGACGACATTTGCACTCTTGCACAGATGCTGTTTGGTACTTTCAGCTTCACGTGTAGGTCTTTTTTTATCATAGCACACAAACATAAAAAAAATGAAAATCAGACGAAGAGAAATAACAGAGACTGCAATAACAAATAAATGAAAAAACAAGAAGAAAGTCAAGGAAGAACCAGCGTGGTTTGATCATCCGGGAATCGCCTGTTTGTTTATTCCTAAATTAGGATTACTTTATCACAGATGTGGCTCAGCTTGTCCGCCACTTTAAAAAAAACAAACGAACAACAAAAATCATTTCTATATCGCGCTTTGCTGTTGAAGGTTCCAACGATCAGTAGTGTGCAGCAAATTACTAAAACATAATAATATTTTTTCCCCACATAGTATCTCAAGCTAAATGCCAAAAAGTCACCGGCTTCAGCAGCTCTTCAAACAAGAAGGACCTTTAGCACCGGGAACCATCATTTTACATGCTTTATTCATCATTAGCTGTATAGAAAAAGAATGCCTTGCAAATTAAGGGTGAAGTTGAGATGAGAAAAATTCATTACTATCGTCTACATGTTTGTTTTGTAATTAGAGAAAAGATTTGGGAAACTGCCTGCTGGCTGCTTTATTTCTAAGAGCCTGAGTGGTTTAACTGATCTAGTTGCAGATAGATTTCATCCAATCTGGACTGCTATTTGTTATCATTTACAAGGCGATATGGGGAGCTTTACTTTGTTTCAGCTGCTGGTGACTCTTAACTAGATTCTCAAGCCTGTGAAACTGCAGCTCGTGTATATTATGACAAACAACCTTGCTGCATATTTTTAATAGTCAACCTTCTCACATTTTCACACACATTTTCTATTTGTTTTTGTCTTTATATGATCAAAATTATGAGCTGTCCTTTAAATAATCTGGAATCTGAGGCAGTTTTGCATTTATGACTGTTCTAACCATTACAGCTGTTAAATATGCTTTTGCATGTGCAATAAAACTGAGATCAGACCCAAAAGTGTTGTACCCGATGAGAAAACTACATTAACTTCAACCAGTCAGTAAATGCTTTCTATCTCCTTAAATTACTTTGACAGTAACGCTGCTTCTAACTTATTCTTTCAGTCATGCTACTGTAAGAAATTCAGGCACACATGTATCCGAGGAGTTGGATCTTGTGTCTGTCAGCTGAGAGCGACAGCTAAATGGCAGAAAAGTAAAATTTTAATGCAGCAAGCGTGTCAGTGGTGCACAGCTGTGCATTGGTTCAGCGTTGGGAGCTGAAAGCTGCACCCAGAGATTCCTTTCATACGAGAACCAAGCAAGGTGCTGCTGTCACACCGAAGCTGCTCGCTCTTTCTTCCCGACACTTCCAAAGAGCTTCAGATCTTAGGTGACAGAAAAATTCTTGGAACCAAACTAGTTACCCAACAATCTTGGAGGTGGGGGGGGGAGAAAAAGAAAAGCACTTTTCCCTCAACGGAACTTAAAGAGCACAAACACAGCAAAGCAACAGGCATCACATCCAACATACAAATGGAAAGAAAAGATGCTTGATATAATTTTGTCATGTTGTTGCATCCCTTCTGTAATTTGTTTGGGTTATTTTGGTTCGCAATGTCAGGTTGTCATACACCGAGTGTGTGAGGTGTATAATAACTTGACAGATAAACAGGAAGGCAGAGCTGCGTAGCACGAGATGCTATCATGTCATTCACCTCAGGTTAGCGGCAAAATTGGAGATGCAGTTAATCATCTCTGAATTCTGTTTCTCTGCACCCCACATGCTGTGGAGAAAAAGGGAGGAAAGGGAGGGAGGACAAAACAAGAAGCAGTTACAAGCTGCTCCTCCATCCACAGGTTAGTCAGGCGTAGCCAGACTGCTCACAAAGATTCAGGTCCAATAAACAAATCTTTACGATGCAAATGAGATGGATTACTCTCAAGTATTGGTTAGCTTTGCGCCACAAATGTAGCAAAATTAGAAGGTAAATAAAACAGTGTAAACAACTTATTGACAGAGACATAAAATCATGAAGCCATGAATAAATGCTAATTTAAGACAACTAGTAACTGACAACTGTAAAGTGTATTGATTGAAATGGCCCCATTTGTAGCATTCTTTGCAAAAGATAATTCTGACTTTGATACTTTATCTTTGACAATTTTTCTTAAGGAAATTGTAAAAAGCAGTTCTTAGTGTTATAATTTGGTTTAGCTAAAAATGGACAGTCTGAACTGCACTAACTTCACTTAGTTGGACTGTGTGTTCTAGTGTTTTACTTCAGCACGTGTGATGGGTATTTCCTGACATCTTATTGTAAAAACTTAGTTTAATGGTTCCATGCCGTTTTTGATGCTATCCTTGTCATTTACAGTTATGTTTAAAATAATAGCAGTGTGTTTGAAGTTCAAAATCCTTACAATTATTTCCATTTTAATCAGCCACTATAAGCAGCATGTACACCATGTTCTGCCTTTGTTACACAATGATCACCTCCTTTTTGGTTTGTTATGGAACAGAATGTGCAGCGTTGCCTAAGCATTTGTGTGAATGGTGTATCCTCTGCACCCCTCTCATGTGGGGTTACTCAACACTCAGTATTGGGCCATCTTCTTTTTTCTCTTCATGTACTGCTACTTGCAAGCATGATGCTTCTTTCCATTGTTATGCAGATGATAGCCAGATACATGCTTCTAAAGACAAATGATGCTCTTTAGAAAAATGATTCAGGTGCCTCAATGACATAAAAGCTGTAATGGCTTTATTTGCATTTTATTTATATGTTATTTTTACATTTTATAGAGGGTTTGGTTTTTTTTTTATTACGTTTTATGTTTATATCTTTTATCTATTTGCTGTACAGCACTTTGCTTCACAGTAGCAGTTAAACGTGCGTTATAAATAAAGTTGGTATGATATGGTAAATAAAAGCTATTATAATGATTTTGAGCTTTACTCATTTTTTTTAATACACACTGCTATTAATTTGAACACATCTGCACATTTGTACTGCCTGGAAAATCTTTCATATTTATAGAACTGGTAGGAGAGCAGTAAACGAGGATGGACTGAGGTGTCCATTTGGGTAAACCTGTTGCAAAACGAAGTACAAAAGAAAGCACTTCTCACTGAAGGTGCAAGTGAGACCTTTTTGAATACTACAAGGCACAGCTAGTGGACCTCCTTTATTCCTAAGAATTAAATCAGAGAGGGACTGCAGTGGAAGTCAGAGCAGCTGGGGAGGTATCTAGGTCACCACAAAGAAGAATCAGCTGCAACTGGGGTGATGCTATGCCTTTGTAAGAGAGAGGTGGTTTAAGTGTTGCACATGGTTGGTGGGTGTACTAAGTCTTCTGATGTGTGCTTATGATTAAAAAAAATAAAATCATCTAATCAGTTTTTTGAAGGAAGAGTCAACTGTCAGGAAGTTAGCAAATCAACCTAATGAGTCTATTATATTTACTAAAGTATGTAGAAAAGGAAGCTTACACCAAGTTACTGAGTGACGCCAAAGTCAGCTGCTGTTGCTGTTGTTGCTGCTGCTGCTGTTGTTGTTGTTGCTGCTGCTGGGACACTGCTGGTTGCTGTTGCTGTTGCCAGGCAACCATGTTGCTAGGTACCAGCCCTGGTGGTGTGAATGTCTGGAGCGCTGTGAGGTCTGCACTCGTCAGCTGGTACTCTGGGATTAAGGAATGCACGGGGGAGACGGAGAGAACGAAAATGGGAGAGAAAGAAGATGAAGAGGAGGGGTGAGGGGGGATTGTTTTACATCATACAACTTTTCTGCCGCATCAATATTAATCAGGGCTAATCCATATTAATAGAGACCTTTGAAGTGGAATCATTCCAGAAGCTCTCACACAATGAACAAAGTGAATATTCATGGTGGTTTGTGGCATTGCACTGCAAGGTTTTCAAATTTTTTTTTTTCTAACATGGCACTTAAAATTTTTCATGACACAATATGAACTATATCTTTTAATTAGCATCTGTTCCATTTCTTTAAATTCAGTTATCTCTTTCCCATCCTGATGCAAACAGACAGTTTCAGCTTAAAGCCGTCTCCATGTGCGCAGCCATGCAACCTTCGATATCTCACCGGTGTTGTAGGCCGTCTGCACGCTGGAGAAGGGTGCAAGAAGACTTGGTGTTGCCACGGAGACCACTGGGGTGGTGAGCGGCTGTGCCACCTGCGAGCCTCCTAGCCGCTGAGCATTCTGGGAAGACAAAATTGATGGAGAAATCTGAAATACTAGGCAACTGAGACTGAATGATTACTGTTACAGAGATCCTACTATGGGATGTGCAGCTTTAAAGGGCCCTGTGCTACTGAAGTGTATTTGGATTTCAAAAGAAATTAATACATAAAAGAAACATTACATTTACTAAGTGCAATTCTCTGCATCTCCAATGCAGGAACTATTGTTAATTTATGCAAAAATATTATTTCCTGTGGCAATAAGGCACTGATGTAATTAAATCTAGAAGGTTAGGTATACTCTGAAACTTTCTTGTCCAAAAGATCTGAATGATTTTGCCACTATTCCCCTTTTTTTTTCTTTTTGGACCCACAGATCCAGAGCTGTGTCTCTGTGTCTTGAGAGGATCTTGTTTGTTTTCTCCTTTTATGGACCGAGTGTAAAAGTCCATGGCACATGACTTCATCCATTTTTCAACAGCAATAATGATAATGGCTAGCATGTGCCTTCCACTGTACAGCAAAATGCACACAGAAACCTTGCAATGTGGCCCAATAACTATTCGGCTTACTACTGAAATATTTCACTATAAACACAGTCCTGCTTCTGGCTGAATAAAAAAACGAACATCTTGTATGCTCTGCTTCACCAAGCAAAAGAGCAAGAATGTTGACCAACTTTCAGGTCTCATCTATCTGCCACTTTTCAAAGTTTTACTTATCAGACTTCAGAACAAACTCAGCTAAGACATAATAAATTAAGCATGCTTATAAACAGATCGCTTCATTTGCCCGTGCAGTGGAAAAGCAGATGTTTTATTCATCGTGCCACAGCCAGAGATATTTTGCTCCCTGCAAGAAAATCCAGTCACCTCACTTCCCTCTGAGGTGTTTAACTTCTCTCTGACACTTTAACATCGGCGTGAGAGATGAGAAATTTCTCGCATCTCATGGTGGCGTTGGCACAGCAACGCTGTCGCCGGGGCCAGGTGCTTGTGTTATGTAGAGTCACGGTGGAAGGTGTTATGAGAGGCAGCGCTGTGCTGGAGAATCATGCTGACAGGAACGCATGCATCGGCAAGGCTGACAGACGAGGGATGAGTTGATCTGTGCGCGCGTGTGTAAGAATGTGTTTTTCTTGAGGAAAAAGTATGCAGGGCATGAATACACAATTTGAGGTGTGTGTTTGTTTTGAGGAGTGTTTATAGTCATGCTAAGATATGTGAAGAAATGTGTGTGTCTGTGTGGGACTGAAGGGGTCAGCGTATCTCAGTCTAACACTCAAACATGCCCATCTGTGTTCCAGGTTGGAGACTTTGTGAGCTTTCCTCTCTCTGATCCTCAGAGCATCGACACTCAGTTGAAACCAAACATGCACATGCTGAGCAGCTTTGACACACAGCAGAGAGTCAGCTGGTTGCTCCGGTTCCCTCAATATTTCTTCTCTATAGTCTATTTGTGTTGCACAAATGTCATCTTGGGAAAGGGTCCATTATATCCTGAGTAGCTCAATGATTTTGATTTAATTTTCAATAAAATAAAATCCCTTCACATCTTTTATTGTCGCAAAATGCAACAACGTTTTGGTTCAAAAACAGAGGTCTATATTTCACAGATTTGCTTCTAAACGTATTATAAACATTATAAAATAACAGCTGAAAACCAGTTAGGACTGAACTGTGTTGGATTTATACCACTAAAATATATTTTGCTACTTATGTCTTAAGGATTTTATAGGCCTGTATATATATATTGAAAAAAAAAAAGCTGGTGTAACAGAAACCACGTTAAACAGTGCAATACCACTGACAGCCACTAGGTGCTGACTACAGATTCCAGTCTAATTGCGTCAGCTACTTTAATGAATGAAAACGTCTACATTTTTGTAAACATTATGAGCTTATTTTATTATTTCTGACCACAGTGCTGGGGTCCTTCTGAAAAAAGAAAAATTACTTAATTAGACCTCAGACAGGAATGTTTGGTGGCTTTACAGGCTTGATTAACGTGCCTCTCGGAGGAAACGAGCCATGACGTTCATTCAGCAGTCAACAAGTGCTGCATGCTAATTGTTTTGATTCATGGCTGTTTTTTTGCTGTCATTTATTGGAAAAGTCGATACACTTTCCACAGACAGTTTTGCTGTGTCAGATGTTTTCAACTATTTTCTGTAATTGTAGCTTGTTCTCTGGTTAATCACACTAACAGACCCTCTTTCCAATTTGCAGTAAATCTGACCTCCAGGCAGGATGTTAACAATCTACCCTTCAAGTCAGTGTGTAATTTCCAGTGTGCTGTGACAAGAGTGAGGGACAATCAGCTTGCCGTTTATTATCACACTTGATTGAAATTATGGATATGCCCTGCCAACCAAGCTTGTGCTAGTGTTAGCTAATTACTTAGAACTCCTTAATATGGGGTCCCATAAGTAACCATGTTTTATTATGGTCACTTCTGGACCCACAAACCCCATGCTGGATCTACGCTCAAAAATGCAATTTGCTCCAGCATCTTCCAATCCTTCTGCAAGGTATGTCCATGTGTAAGGACTTATACTTGAAGTTGGGAGACTTTTTGGAGTCAATGTACAAGAGAAGTCTCAATCTAAATCCTAAAATGACTGTTAAAATCTTCCAGGAAGAGAGGCAACCAGCTGTTTGTATGCTGCTCTGATGCTTTGCCTTGATATCTGCTTTCATCGCATTGCTGAGATAAACCCCGAAGGAACGTGTTCGCTGCCACACTCATGCTCGGTGATATCACACAGAGTCTGACACCACATCCATGAGGCTGAAACGCGAAAAAGTCTATTCACCTCACTCACCAACTCGAGCTCTTCCTCTGTCTGCACGGCCCGGTGGAAGAAGGGGGAGTAAAGAACAGAGGACGTTAAGTTTTACGTTAACTAACTATGAACATCTTTGATTAAAATATGAACAGCTTTGAAAACATATCAGTGAAGTATGTCTACCTCGATGTTCATGGCACTTTAAAGCAACACCACATAAGATTGTGCTCTTTAGCACCCCTCTCTGGTTGTGAAGCACAACTGCCTGTGCTGTGTGAACTTGCTTTGGAGCAATGCAACATGAGCATTTGGTGACCAGCTGGCGAGAGAAGAACTGGCAAAGACCCGCCGACTCCGCCATGATGTTTGTAGTGATAATGTATGTTACACAGCATTATCCTATAGTTAGCGCTTGGCTAACACCATCTAACAAACATTGTGATGAGTCCTGTAAAACTACTTGTACAGTTTGATTGACAGCTAGGAGGCGCATCTTCCTGACCTTAGGTTGCATGCCAACTTACATAGTCCTAATGCAGGCCATGCAGATGTGCTATCACTTGAACTACTGCCA
Organism: Arrhamphus sclerolepis; assembly: GCA_037176975.1. Classification (NCBI taxonomy): domain Eukaryota; kingdom Metazoa; phylum Chordata; class Actinopteri; order Beloniformes; family Hemiramphidae; genus Arrhamphus; species Arrhamphus sclerolepis. The sequence continues at coordinate 16,240,666 of JBAMYA010000008.1, forward strand.
AAATATTTTTAGAAACCCCTTTTGGGGGTGGTTTCAAGTTCTGATGTATTGCTTTAAAATGTACACTACTAAAAACAGGGTCTCTGTGTCATAATCTGTCACATTTGAGTTCAAAGTTTAACTCCTTAACAATAAATCAAGCTGACTGATGTACATAAAATTGAAAAATGTTCACACATACTGTAACTCCTACTTTTCATGTCAGTTTAATTTTTCTTTATGGACCAAGAACATCACTCCCTATGAGAAATGTAGCCGTTGAAATCTCAGTTATATAACCATCAGTAATATAAGGTGCATTTAGGGTGCTTTCACAAATTAGCTTATTTCTTCTCATCTAAATTCCTTGTTGAGTTTGCAAACTTGCTGCATTTTCGTCTTTAGCCTTTTTGTACATCGAGAAATAATTTCACGCTTAACGCTTTTTGCTCAGGTATGTGTTTCCAATGAGACCAAAAATATAAACCAGAAAAAGATGCTGTGTCCTGGAATATTCCTGCTTATTTATGACAAAACAAACTTGCGTGGATTGGCTGTTGTCCTTGGGAGTCTTAATATCATCTGCATTCATCACTCTCATGAAATAACTCAGTTTTAAAATGAATCACAGCGATGGTTGGAGGGGAGCATTTTGATGGATTGAAGTTGTCGAAAGCTCATAGAACAGTACAGAAAGCTGCAGGCATTAATCTTATAGAACATGATTTTTGGTCCTGTGTTGGTTCTCTGTTAGCCTGATAGATCAGACCCTACACACAGTTACAGGGTCTGAAAACAAACCACAAGGCCTCATCATCCAGGAGGCAGGACCAATGGTTGCGTCTCAAACTTCCTCTGCATGAAGTTGGTTAGCGCTACAGCCAATCAGAGCAACAAACAAGGTGATGCGTTCAAATCTAAGCCAACGATTGTTGCAGGTTTTACAGGCAGAGTTTGAGAAATAACCAGTGTGTCCAAACACTCACAATATCTTCGAAAAACTTAACAGTGTGTAACACTGCTTGCTACAGCAAATATTAGACACGCATACATAATCATAATCAGATTACGTAGCTTCCTTTATTGTTAGAGCAAAGTCAATGTGTTTCTTGCCATTTGTATGGGATGGGACTCATCCACCACAATCTCTATAGACTGTCACCAAGTCCAAGTCTTTTAACTGTCGATGAAAAAGTAGATTCAAACGGCTACTGTTTACTATCCAGATTACAATGTCGCAGCTCTGTTGTCATGGCGTTAAGCCCTCCAGAGATGCTTTACAAATATAGACTGTTCTTATTGTCTCCCCAAGACTTTTGAGCGTTTTTAATGAGCTTAAACCTGGGGTAGCTAGACAGACCTGATGAGCAACTTCAAATTTGCTCATGGTATGTTCAGATTTCTCGGGAAGTCCATTGTGTTTTATCATTTACCAGTTGATTCGAGACCTCCTTTTTTGGAGGGGTATGGGTACAGGTGTTTTGGTTTGCACCTGATTGTGATTTCTGTGTTCATCACACAAATCAAATCACCTCAAACTCAACTCAACTGTTTTAAATGGACTAAAGCCTGTAGAAGTGAAAGCACCCTAAGAGATGCTAACAGTTTTTAGTGTACATACTTAGTCTGATATTACAAATGTAAGTTTGATTTTTTTTTACATAAACTAGTTTAGCTTATAGCAATAAAGTTAATATCTATACTCCATGGAAAATGTGGAACTAAATGATAGATGTTTTTTTATTTTTTTTTATTTACATGACAGTCCTAATGCAGGAACTTTTTACCCCCAAAACACTTTGTTATTTACAGCGTTTAAAGTCAGGTTCACATTTAAAACCTACACAGTTTTGCTCTAACTTCATGAACTGAACTGGTTTTAATTGCGTGTGCACATGATTAGCAAGACTGACGTCAGTTATTTGCGGTCCAGCTCCTTAAACTGCAGATAACTTAGAGTTTTTCATAATTCTCAGTTCTGCTCTCAGAGCTAAGTAGGAAAATGGTTCTTAAAAGGATTTCACCTACATTACCTTTTTTATTTATATATTATCATGTAATATTTCCCCCACCTTGGAGTCAAACTACAGGTGTACAAGTTGGAAAGGTCAGGGAAATTATAAAACTCTTAAGTCAGTGGTTCCAGCATGACATCTATTATATAAATATCCAATGCCAAAGGCAGCAAAATGGGTAGAATGAAAATGGAAAATTGCCAACAATTTTATGTCATAATTGGACCACTGACTACAGTGTACCTTGACAAATGAATATGCCTAAATCTACGATCTCATGTTAAGCCAAGTGTTATCCAGGTGACTTGCCATCTTGTTAATGACTAAAACTGGCTTGAAAAGTTCTGTTCCCATTTAGCTGCCCTCTCCTCACCAGCTGCATGAGGCTCTTGCCGCTCTGAGAAGTGATGACTCTCAGGTCCGGCTTGCGACTGTTGACCAGCTGAGGGCTGGGTGGAGTGGGAGACTTAGCCAGGACGATTTTCCCCAGGCTGTTGCCATTGGATACGGAGAGGAGGCCTGGGGAGGCCCTGGCACTGATGTAGCCATTAGCTGGGGAGAGAAATAAAAATGAGAGTGAGGATTAGCAAAGGAGGAGTGCTGTATTATTTGCCAGTACTGATGTCTTCAAAAATCTACCTGTTAACTGTCTGTACTTGTCTGCTTTTCTGTGGTCTCATTAGCAAGTTCAATGGCTTCATCACACCACAAACTTCTCATCATTTCTGCAGCTCAAACAATGTTTGCTGCCAACGTTCTGATTCTCTGTAGCTCCTTCACATCAAAACCTTGTCACGCTCTTTCCAGAACTACTTTTATTTCTGCTCTTGCTCTATCAGCACCTCTCCCCTTTTGTATCACTTGTCTCAAGTTTGGTGTAAATAGAAAATACACAATATCTGAGAGCTCTTGGCATTTCATACTGTAAAACACATACCACCTTATCAAGTCAGTTTCACTGTCATTGAGCCATGGAAGAAATGCTTTCCATTAAACAGTGAAAAACCCTTGAGTGCAGTTTAGTCACATTATTTTTCTCCCATTACCTTACATAGAACAAACACTGGAGGTAAAGTCGTCTGCTGTATTGCCCAAATGTACTGGTGTAAAATCTTTAACTGTCATTTATAAAGCCTGAGATGTGTTTTTTGGTGAGAATGTGGACCGTTTAAAGTTTAAAGCATGTCTAAGGCACATCAGCTTTTGTATTCGTGCATATGGGAGTGAACCCCCAGATCATTAAATGGTTTTATTCTGTTTTAACAAACAGGTCACAACAGGTTGAGGTTAACAGCTCCCTCTCAGAAAATGAACAGTGTAACAGCCGCAGGGTTGCGTGAGTTCACCTACACTCCTCACTCTGTACACTGATGTCTGCAGAAGTAAGAACAAAAACAATCGCATCGTTAAATTTTCGGATGACACGATTGTTCTGAGCTTGCTGCATCATGATGACTGCCCCTGACCTCACCACGAAGGAATCGCCTTCTTCAAATCCTGGTGACAGTCATCATCTCATGTTAAACACCAATAAAATAAATGCTGTTGGATTCCAGAGGGGTAAGAAACCACAACACTGTTTTTACTGATAACGGCGCCATTGAGTAAGTGCTCTTATAAATATTTAGGCATAATTATGGATGGGAAACGTAAATGGAGTGATCATGCTGAATCTTTCTGCAATAAGCTGGCCCAGAGAGTTCATTGTGACTGTTTGGAGTCAGTACAAATAATTTGTTGTTATTTTTCCATGCAGTGCTTGAAAGCGTCACCAGGTACAGCAAGGCAGCCTGGTATGGCCTTAACTATCCATCCAAAGAACAACATTGCCTCTCTAGTTTAAAACTGCAATGAAAATTGTACCCACTTATTTATTAATTATTTGATCTCATTTTATTCTATTTTAAATATTTTTTTTAGACTGCTTCTATGGTCCTTTGTTTTACTACATTACAGTACAGTGGTTGGACTCAGTAAAATGTTTCCAATATTCTACTAATCGTAATGTACTGAAAACAGAAATTGTAAAGTAAATATTACATTTTGGAGGAGAAGAAGCTTGAAACAGGTTGATGCACATCAGGCTTTGATTACGGTATTTTAAGTATATTTTATTTTCTGCTAATTCTACAAAAACAAACAAAAAAACAAAAAACAAAAAAAACAAACAAACAAAAAACAACTTCAAGTAGGTTCATTGCCAAATAATAGATATACAAATTTTTTGTGGGTTTAAGACAAATTAAAGAAAGGTGTGCAGCTGAGAGACCAAGCCACTCTTGTGCGTCATTATGTCTAAACACATAATACAGAAAAATGTATACACAGTAATGATGACTTATACTTATTCAGTTATAAGTTGGCAAACCTGGTTTTAGTCTTATGCTAAATGAACTAATACGCAACACAAGAAACCTGCCGTTCATTTCGGCAACACATGACATCTCCCCATTCAGAGGAGATGGACGCAGAAGACGTATGGAACATGGACATGTGAGTCTCAGACTCTGGACCTACAGAGTCAATGCAGTGCTGTTTTCTATCATACATACAATCACACTAATAAGATATCTTTGAGGTCCAGTGTCTTGTCCAAGGTCAATTTGACATATAAACTGTAAGACTTTGACTTGGACCACCAACTTTCATTCAGGTTGACAGATGAATGTAATTAATAATAATAATGATAATAATGTACACATTTAAGATGATACAAACATTTTTCCCTCCTCCAGTGAGCAGTGGTTTTGCCTCTTTTCTGTCTCATGGGGGCATTCCTGCAGCATGACAGGCTGTGTTACATGTTTTCACAGTTGAACACACCTTCCTTTGAAACTGCACAACTGTCACATTCCAGTCCTCTATTCAGCAACACAATGGTTACTTGAAGAAACAACATCACCTGATACATAACATGCTCAGGCTGTAGAACAGCACAATTTTATATATATATTTATGTATATATATATATATATATATATATATGTGTGTGTGTGTGTGTGTGTATCCAGAAAATCTGATTCTCATTATTATACAGAAACAATTGAATCATCATGATGTTGATTTATATTTACATATTTTCTACTTTAGAACTGTATATTGAACTCTTTTATGACGCGCTGTACTGTATACTGGGTTTTCAAGTGTTGTTTATTCATTGCAAATTTAATTGAGGCGTGATGGGAAGAGTGGTGTCTGGGTGTCATGACAACAAGACTCCAACAGATATAAGAATGTCCATGCTGCTGAGGTTAAAAGACGGGTCGATTTAAGACAGACACAGTGAATAAAAGCAGGGCAGCAGGGACTTTCCCAGCCCGGACAAACACACAAGCGCACACACACAGACGCATAAAGTATTCCCCTAGGAAGGCAGGAGGGTGTGTGTGTGATAGCAGATAGCAGTGCTCCATGACGTTGCCTCCAGACGACAGTGGCATGTGACTCTGCTTCATCTCAGTCACACACACAGGCACACACACACACACACACGCACACCCCATAACACAACCTGACAACAAAATAACAAGTGAACTCTATCTCTGTTATCAGCTTAGTGGGAGGGAAACGGGACATTTGGGGTGCGGGGCAGAGTAAAGGAATGGGTAAAAGTAAAAGGGGAAGAAGAAGGAAGTTTAAAGGTGCAGCAACGGAAGGCAAAGTCATTTAAACCGTTTTGCACTTTTTAACCATTAAACAATACAAAAGGCAGTTCAAATCTAAACTTTTATGTATATGGATGTAATTTTAAAAAAATATGTGCGTCTTTAACAGGTTTTACATTTACATAAATACAGTGTCGTGTGAACAAGGAAATATCGCTCTTTGGCATTAATAAAGGCCTTTTCTGTTGCTCAACAGCTTGTAGAACCACCTTTAGCAGCAATAAAATAAAGGAATCGTCTTCTGTATGATGTTATCAATGTCTTACATGACAGGAATGTTGGCCCAGTCTTCTTTACAAAGTTGCTTTAATTAACTGAAGTTCATGATCATCTGTTTATGCACTGCTCTTAAGTCTTCACACTAAATATTACTAAGGTTAATCTTAGGCATCGTCTTGATTTCTCTGTTTTTAGCCACTATGTTATATTTACTGGTGTGCTTGGGATCACTGTCTGGTTCCATGACCCAATTTCAGCCAAGTTTTAGATGTCAGAAAGATGACCTCATATCTATCCTAAAAATACTTTGGTATACAGAGGAGTTCCTGGTCTGAACGACTGCAAGGTGTCCAGGTCCTGTAACTGCAAAACAAATCATCAAATACTTGCAACGCTTGAGCTGTTGGTGCCAATACGTTGTGTTTTGTTTTAACCAAACATGGTGTTGTGCGTTATGGTCAAACATCTTCTTTGGTTTCAACCATCCAACGGACATTGTTCCAGAGATTTTGCAATTTGTTTCAATGCGACTTTTCATAGAAAAAACAAATGGCCATACTTATTTAGCTTTTTGAATACAGGATACCTGAATAATGTGAAAATGGTATCCACTGGGTGGCACCATGTTGCATTCGGGACTAATTCACTGACATCCAAAAACAGTGGAGTTCAGCAGTCCTTCAAAACAAGACCAGTTTAGGTTTTCGTAAAGTCCTAAATGTAACGTGCTGCCACCCAGTGGATACCATTTCTGCAAAATTCAGGTATACTGCATCATGCTCTTTTTAAAATTTTATATTTTACATACCTGTAGAGTCTAAGATGTAGCAATCATATTTTTTTGCTAATTATCTGTTTAGCATTGCATGGTCTGACCTTGGGCTGAACTTGTGTGGTTTTCCACTCTGGCAGGAATGGCAACATTCCTCAATTTTATTTCACTTGTAAATAATCTGCCTTGTTGTACCATAAAGAACTCAGAATAGGCCTTATAACCAAGCTCAGATTCATTGCTGGTGTCTTTCCTCCCTGGCATTGTGTTAAGACATACCTGAATGCTTCAGACCACCGAAATTTTAAAAACAAAACTTATGTATCTATATTCTATATTCAGTTACTGATGAAGTGTATTTGATCAGCACCACCTTTCTGCCATTTACCCTCTTCCTTTGATAATAATAATACTTAAAATAATAATAATAATGAAAACAATTATAAAGAAAAAAACACAGAATGTTGCTGCTCCATATTTAGTTTGCATTAGACTGCATTGGTCAGATCCAAGATTATCTGAGAAATCTCGATGGTTTGTAACAGCACATAGGATCTGCTCTGAATTTTGGCCTTAAACTATTCAATGGGAGGATGGAAACAAAGCAAAAAAGAAAAAATAAAAAAGGAGAGAGAAGGAGAAAGGAGAAAGCAGCAGAGGGGGAAGGTCATTTTAAAGTTTTAAAGTTCATATTCCCTAAATATATCAAAACAACAATAGGAGCAGAGTGTGGGAGCATGTTGGTAACAAAGAGAGGTAAAAACAAAAATGTATTCAGATATAGAAGGACAATGAAAGGAAGACAGGAGAGAGGAAGGTGCAGGAAAGACGGAGAACTAAACAAATCACATGAGAAGTAGAGATGATTGAAATGAGATAGGGATGGTGAGGATGGAGATGAAAGAAGAATGGATGAGAGGATGAGGGAATGGTAGTAAAGTGAAATTTGGGTATGGAATGTCAAAATGATAAGGACAAAAGGAAAAGAAATAATGGAAGGAAGGTAGCAGATGGAGAGGGGGCAGTTAGTTAGATTAGAAAAAAAAATGCAACAAACTGGCATGGGACCCAGGAAAGAAGAAAGGAAGTGAAGCTAAATGGATTCAGAAAGGAAGTAAAGAGAAAGAGGGATACTGGGAACGGAGAGTATGCACAGAAAAAGGATACGTGGGAGAAGAACAACAGAGGAAAGGGTACTGGAATTATGGAAAAATGAGGATTAAAGGTGTTGAGACAAGAGGTAGGGAAAAAACAGGCATGAGGCAAGCATGAATGGAGGGCAGCAGAAAGAATGAAGGAACAAGTCTTAGATGTTGAGAATGAAAATGGAAACCAGAAATAGTATAAAATCAAAAATAGATCTGGACACAGAAGATGGAAAAAGCAAAAGGGAAAAAACAAGTGATAGAGAAGGAAAAAGGAGGTAAGATGAGACATGAATGAATGGAGGGGTGTAGCTGCTTATTTCAATCAAACGAGAAGACATGTCTAATGAAGAAAATTATGGGAAATGAGGAAATGGAGAGAAGGAGGTTAAAAAAAACAGAGATAAAAGAGGTAAAGAGGGAGATAAAAGAGGAACTGCTTTCCCAGCAAGTATTTAATCAATGAAATCACCTGTGTCCTGTTGATGCACAATAAACTCTCCCTCCAATGGGCCCCTCTAGGAAACCCTGCGGCCCCTCTGTTGGGTTGTATAACATGCGAGGAGCACAGACGCACACATATACATCACCAACTGATGGGAATCTGGTATCGGTGATGTCGTGTTCTTGTTTGTGAGCAAATAAGATGTGCGTGTATTCACACATACGCGTATGGTGCGATTTTCTGTGCGGATGTGGAGCCAACACATGTTTTACAGGTGTTCTCAGGACAACATCAAACCACCTCACAGAGAACAGCCTGCACTGTTGGCTTCGTCTCGTGTGTGTTTACTCTCGGATGTGGAAAGTGATTTTGATTTGATGGAAATCACAGCTGCAAATTGTTCAAGCATTTCTGTTTGGCTCTCAGTTCACTTATTTATTTATTTACATACTTTATTAACCAGGCTCCGTTTTTTTTTGCAGAGTAGAAACCTCCCCACCGACATCCTTATACATGAAATGAAATTAAAAAAAAGGGAAAACGCGCTCAATGAAAAAAAAAAAAGACGTGTCTTTCACCCTCATTAAGGAATTCATTAAGTGCCAATCATGATAGTGCCACAGAGTAGTTTCATTCTGCTTATTCAAAGTTTGCATTTGCCCGAAGGACGCTTAAAATTTAACTGAGGAGAAAAATATTTCAGAGGAGAGCTTTCTGAAGATGTCAGATGCAAACTTCTGTGAAAAGTCTGCTGTGCAGCCAAGATGACGACGAGCAGACATGCGCTACCGGTCAAACGTTTTAGAGCACCCCAGTGCCTAAAATCATTTATTCATTTTAAAACAGTTAAAGTCCAATGGATAGCTCAAAATGTATAAAAGTAACTCGTAAACTTCTCGAGGTTAGGGTAAGGTAGGGTTACCCAGAACTGAAAAATACTGTACATTTCAGTATCATACCAAAAAGAGAGAAAAAAGTAAAGAAATATTACAATTGCCACATAGTTTTTGGGAACTTCAGCAAGAGAGTTGATAAGAACTTTCTGAAGAATGTTTGACTCCCACGAGTATGTTCAGCTGCTGTAGCTACCAGAGGTGGCTACTTTGAGTTAAAAGTTGGTTTATAATTTGATTCCATGATTTACTTTTAACTTCAGTTGTTTATTTGTTCTGTGCTTTCATTTCAGATTATAATGAGACGTTAAACTGCATCATTTTTCAAAGAAAAAAAAAGAAAAAATCGGGGTGTTATAAAACTTTTGACCATTTGCGTATTTGAGTAATAAATTTCAAAGTTATGTTCATTTTCATTAAAAACTAATGAACTAAAATTTAATGGAAATTGATGACTGAGGGGAGGAATTTTGAATTTATCTACAGAGGTTACTAGTATTATTCTTCAGCTGCATTCTGAAGATAATTAATTTTCCGGTATTACTCACATGGTAAATAACTAGATGCGTCACAGCAGTGTAACTGGATCCAAAAATGAAAACACAACACAAACCATCACAAAAGCTGACAGTCTTGTTTCGCCTGTGACTCACCCACCCACTCCACACTGTGCATATGCTGCAGGTGTAGCCAGTAAACAGATACATTCTGCCGCATGTCCGATCTGCAAACAATCTGCATACGCTGCGTGTTCGATCAAGCCAGCGGCTTAGACGTGATAAATGTCCGCAGACCTGACTGCCACTGTTTCAGTGCCGTGAACCTCAATTCACCTCCACCGTACTGACATGGAGGCAGAAAACTGAAGACAAATGACACAAAAAAAAAAGACAAATATCTGCACTGACAGATGGCACCAGTGGTACCCACATGGTTACAACACATGCCACATTACTGCAGAGTCCCTGATTTTCAACTGAAGCAGTGACCCGTGTTGCGTGTCACACACCTCTCCTCCCCTCCATCCCCCCATTCCTTATTTTCTATCTGCCGCTTTACTACCAAGGAAGAAAATGACAAAAAATAAGACTCTTGGAAGTTAAAACTGTGCTTCTGCAAATTTCTAAAGTCACAAATTCTTGCTTGAAAACAAAAAGAAACTTGATAAAAGCTTTTTCCCCTTCTGTTGAGTAAGTCGCAGAAATGCTCAAATGACTGTCTTTATTTATTGTAAAAATTCTCAGTTGATTATATTTTCTTTTATCCTGAAGACATATTCTTTCCATCATATGATTGTTTGTGTGTTAGTATCCTCGGTGTGTGTGTGTGTGAGTGAGTATGTGTGTGTGTGATGTCTCCTATTACACTGTGCCGGGCGTGGGAATGTGTGGAATGCTGGGTGACGTCAATGGTGACATTCCCGGGGCCCTTGCTCCCTGGACAACAGCTGAGACCGGCAGGTCCGAGAGAGGAGGGAGAGGAGGAAAAGGGGACGAGAGAAAAAGACAGCGAGAAGAAGAAGAAGAAGAAGGAGCAGAATGGTCTGAATGTGAAAAGCAAGAAAGGAGAGCGGAAGAACTGCGTGCTGGCTGCAAAAGTAAAGCGAGGACAGCAGAATAGAGCGTAAATAATGTGAGAGGAAGAGGAAGAAGAAGAGGCAAAAGAAAAAGAAAACTGGATGGGAAGAATAAAGACATCTGAAGAAGAAAAGGAAGAGTAGGGAAAAGCTCAGGGGAAGTTAAAAATAATAATAATAATAATAATATAAAGAAAACGGACAGAAAGTTTAAGATTTAAAGGATGAGAGGATTCATCCGGGTAAATAAGGACACCTGAGCTGAGCTCTGGGACCACAAGGTTTTATGTTCCGTGTGTCGAAACGTAAAACCTTGTCGTAGTGACAGAAATCCTGATAGCAATGGTCAGACTAAAACACCGACAGTCACTGACCAACCGCCATACAAAGCAATCGCAACTACGGCAAAGTCGTTCCTACTCCCCCTCAAGAGTTCCTCCGTGCTTCTAAGTTAACAATGACCAGCTCATCACGTGATACCAGATAAAGTTGCAACTTAAGGCAAAACGCAGCAGCTGACTTTAAATTACATTACTCCGCATAAAGTTCATATTCTTTCCTTTACCGCCTTGAAAACTCATCAAAATAGAGACTTGGCTTTGGTGTATTCTGCTCATACAGTGCAGGGAAGTTAATATGAATGTATTGATCCGTTTTGGCTCACCTTACCCTTAAGACAATATGTTTCTCAATTGAATATACTAAGAGAAAAGTACCCTCCCACTATATCTATTGCTTGCTGGCAGTATTTGCCCTGGCTAATGGGATTTATGTGGGAGAGCTCTGGCCAGTGTCAAAGTCACCTCTGAAGAGAGTCCTGTGCCAAGACAAAAGGACAGTTGGTTAGTGGGGTGGGGAGCAGGGTGGGGAGGGGTGGTAGATTATTCCAGAGAGGAGACGAGGGGGAACAGCTGAGAGCGACAGGATGAAAGGGGGGAGGTGTGGATGGAGGGACTTGGGGGGAGTAAAGAAGGGAAGCAGTCAAAGTGAGGAAGTTAATGGGGCTCATCTCAGGATGATGGGGTTTTAGAACTGGTACCAGTGTTTCAGAAGATAAAAGGTAGTTTCAGGTCCAGAATCCGGTACTTGGTTTTGGGACGTTTTGGAGGAAACAAAGGTTTATGTGGCGTCCCAAAGGTGTCGGAGATGGTCGTAGAGTCTACCTTCAGAGTTCCAGCTTCCAGCTCAGTGTGTGCCAGCGTGTTTGCTTTTCCATGTCAATTACACTGGTGATAAATATCCAGTCATTGTATAATTCATCTACTACATCAAATTCACTGAAACGCATTCATACTGTACACACTGCACTACTGAAGTCCTATTTTAACCGATTCTATGACTGATGGTGTAAAAACAGTCCCCTCCCCTGTTTCTTTACACAAACTCACCCAAAGACGTAAAAATAAAAGAGAAATTTCAATGTTACTTGTGCTATAACCATAAGAAAAGAGGTTTGTTAACTGTGGATTTTTTTTTCCTTCCAGAAAGTTTTTTGGACCTTTAAAAGGTCAGTTGTTGGTTTGGCAGAAAAAAACAAAACAAAAAAACATTCACAACTACTTTGTTGCATCAACCATAAAACAATTTTGTCATGCATTTGATTTTTATTATTGGAGCTGCATTATGTCTTTTTGTTGAGCGCAATAGTAAATTCTGGACTTCCCTCCACTGTCCTCCGTCTCTCCGTGCACGTTCAAGACAGGGGATGAATTATATTGAATTTTGATTTCAATGGAATTCAACTTAATGTAATTATGTTTAAGTTGACTGAATGTGGATTAATATGACTGCGCTGAATTCAAATAGATAACACGCAGCAGACTCCACACCAGGTTAAATATACTAAATCATTTATGTGGAAAGAGCACAAACAGAAACTGTCTTTTTGTTGGTTACCATCCCTCTTTTCGAAGGCTTGGTTATGTTTCTCTCTCACAACCTGAAACCTCTTCTGTTCTTTGGATGGTTTACAAGCAGCTTGTACTGTGACCCTCAGCTGTCACCAATCAACAGGTGTTTCCATGCGCATGCATACGTCCGTGAGTGGACTGCGAGTCTGTTGCCATGCATAAATATTCTGCGGTGCTCTGTCCGTAAATCAGATTGAAATGTAATTTCCCCTTCCTAAAAATCCAGCTGAGGTGCATGAGAATAAAACATATTTACTTACGGACTGGACTTGGGCATGCTCCATTTGAATTCCCCAAATCTCCTCCGAGCAAAGCACCTAGGACAGGAAATTATATATGTGTATATAAAATATATGAAACAGTTGGTTCTAGAGGCTCTAATCTAAATATAATACACAACCTCTTTGTAAAATATCATCAAATCAAGTGTGTCATTAAAAAAAAAGTGCTTCTGCTATCGGCACTCATTTTATTCACTGAAGGAGCATAATTGCTTTCAATTCTGCATTTCCAGTTAACATGTAAGTGCTGGTTTCATCAGTTCTCACTAGTACTTATGTTAGACTTTGAGAGAGAGAGCTGTCAGACTCATTTCTAATACAAAAGACCTTCAGGTATTTAAAAAATACAAGCTTGTTCAGTTTGAATTACATTTATTAGATATAAAAACATTCAGTGTTAATACCCAATGATGTCCACTAGACCGTGTGCGTTTGGCTTTAACATGGTTTTACAGTCAAATACTCTTCAAATAATACAAAGAATTCTTGCAGGAAAAGAAATACAAGCCAATACTGGGATCATCATAATAACTAAGAATGAAAGCTCATATAGGCAGCAAAATATGATTATACAGATGTGACTGATGCAATTAGCAAGTTGGTGCTTGATGTTTCATTGAGAAGACAAGGATTCTGAGCATAAATGACAAAGGTTAATTAGATAATATATTCTGTGGCACTGCAACATAGCTGCATCGTGGTGTTGTAGGCAAGAAGATAGAGGCTGAGCTGCTGTTAGCTGTCAGTAGAACGGTGAACAGGCTCAATGGCTCAGAACCCATCCCAAAAACCTGTGTATTACAGATGGCTGCAGCTGAAAACAGACTGAATGCAGCAAAAGGTAAAACTAGTTAATGTTGCTGTGACCTTTCCTCAGCAGTGACAATTCAGGGAACAGAAGGGAAAGAACAGTGAGACCATGGCGGCCATATTTCTGATGGACAGGTAATTGTCCTTTTACATCTTACACATAGTCCAGGTGGCCCGGTGCTTCATCAAATCCCTGGCTTATCATTTAACCTATCTGCCTACACTGATCGCCAGTGTAAGCTGGATTGTACCACACCTCTAAGCATATACATTTGCTTAAAAATCTGATGAGGATCAAACAAATCAACTATGGACAATCAGTTTCAGTTTTCCCGCTCGCATCCCCGTCAGACAACTGCGCATTGCTCATACGTATATTCTATGTCGCACATCAGCAATAACGATGAAAGCAGCTGACAGAGAACCTAAGATGATGAAGAAAGTAATGATGGAACTGGAAATAAGAAAGGGAACGAGTAAGAGACCAAACATAAGTCAATCTTAGACAGTGCTGTAAAAGAGATTTAACCTCTAGGAGGAAAAAGAGAAGGAGAATGAGAATGAAAAGAAGGAGAAGAAAATAAGGAAGTAAAGAAGAACAAGGATGATGATGATGAGGAGGAGAAGGCATAGAAGAAAAAAGGGGAAGAGAAGAAGAAGAGCAACAAGAGGGAGGAGGAGAAGTAAAAAGTGGAAAAGAGTGAAAGGAGAGGTGGATGAGGGGAGAAATAGTAGAATGAAAAGAAGGAGGAGGAGGACAAGGAGAAGGGGTAGAGGAATAAGAAGGAAGACAAGAAGGAGGAGGAGGAAGAGAAGAAGAGGAAGGAGGAAGGGTAAAAGAATAAGAAGGAAGAAGACAAGAAGGAGGAGGAAGAGAAGAAGAATAAGGAGGAAGAGCAGATGAAGGAGCAGAGGGAGAAGATGGAGAAAAAGTGGAAGATAAGAAAGGAGGAGAGGAAGAGAAGGAGCAAAACAAGAAAAATGAGAAGAAGATGAAGGAGAAGCATCAGCAGCAGCAGCTGTTGTGACTGGACTGTGTGAGGACATAAAAGCAGCAGTTGAACTGTGGTCTTTGGTGTTCTGAACTTTTCCACCACTCTGACTTTCTTTGGAAGTCCGAGCATCACGACTCTTCTACTCCGCTCACTTGTTTCCTCTGATTCAACACATGTTCACTCATAATAATTACGTTGATATAATTACATCCTCCTCAGCTGACGCTCATTTTCCCTTTTGTGCAGATTTAGTATTGCGGCTACACTGCTCTTCATAAAAGTAGAAACTCTGGGTCATTAAGCATCAGACATCAATAAGTAAAAAGAAAACAAACCAAAAAAAAAATCCCCAAAAACAATAAGCCTGGCACATCTCTGGTAACGAGGAATGCATAGCAGGGCACAGCAGAATATTTGTTCTTCTGAGGATATGAGGAGCAGGGAGGGGACCGGGGCGTCCATTACTGCTACGTGAAACTTGCATGCCTCAGAGAACGGTACGTTATGAAAGAAGCTGTAATGCATTTGTTGCACGTTACATCACCTAATTCTGACTTACAATGAGATTACGCTGGTCGGAACAAAGCTTGATAAGTAACCTTGTCCGAGACGTAAAAATGGGGCACAAATCCTTTTAGTCAGACGGTGAAGGATTGGTTTGCCACACACAGTCAGCGAGCGCACACAGAAGTGTAGCAGCCTCAGTCAAAGAAATGATGGATTTCTGTCATTATGAGCGGTGTGCGTTTATCTGAGCAAGCATGAGATACCCAGACTGACAGCATGCAGGCTGGATGGAACATCAATACACTGACACAGACTTACTCCTTTGGTCATTTAGCTGCACGTCAACGCAGAAAAATACTAAAAAAACGTACCTGCTGTTACATAAACTCTGCTTCCACATGAAAAAAAGGGCTTGAAGTAACTTCATCACCATGACAACCCTGCCTTTAATGGAGGCTCAAAATTCTAAGTGTCATTTAGGACTTTGACATGAGTGGAAGATTGGTACGCAAACCAATTTATTTTTCATGTGGTCACGAGTTTAAATATGGATTTGAGGAACATGCACACAAGAATTTTGACAGATGCAGTTAACTGTCTTTCAACACAGCCTGCCTTACATTTACAGATGAATTTTCACACGTCATGAAGCTGCTTAGGCGTTTGTTTTTTTTTTCGTGCTTGAGACTGAGGGACTATTTGATGAAATAACAGTTTGACAGACATCAGCTGAATTGCATAAGTCCTTTCTTTCTTTTCCTTAATTTAAATCACTCAAATCACAATGGGGTTGAAAAATAGGATGAGACTTTTTCTTTTAATAATAAAATTTAAAATATGTGCATCCACATTTAAAAAGTGTCTCCACTACTGGTCAATCAAGCAGCTTGATTAACTGCTTTTTTGTTTGTTTGTTTTCCTTTGTACGTGGCTTCTTTCTTTCTTTCCCTGTTTATCTTAAACTGCTGCTGATGTTTCCAGAAACGCAAAACTCCTTTGCTATGCATCAGAGGGTCGAGCACTGAGAGAACCAAACATCTTGCTGTTTAGATCTGCAAATAAAAAGCTACAAGGTACCGGCTGGATCAATCAGCTGAGAGATGTTTACTTATCAGGAAATGTCACGGGTTATTGATTTACGCAGTTACAAATGTGCTGTGAAGGCACAGAGGAACCAAAGCATTCCAGCTGGGTTCCACATGGTATCTTACCTGCGCTGGCTGGTCTCTGTGGTAACCCTGGTGACACAGTGCTCCTCTGCAAAGCTGGTTGCTGTGGCGACAACAGGCGGGGATCTGTGAGGGTGGAGGTGACGAAGGAGGTGGTGGTGACGAGGGCGCCGGCGGGGTTGTTGCTGAACTGAAGGGCCGCTGCCGCCGCCGCGTTCTGATTGGACACTGGCACGGTGACTGGCATGGAAAAGGTGGGTTGTGGGACTGTAGACTGATGGAGACACACGAAGAAGGTGGTTGTTAAACAGCGTGGCCATGTCTGCTCCACATCACACGTTCATAAATCCGTACATAAATCCAGGACAGGTGAACAGTTAGTGATCAGCAGCAGTGCAAACAAGCCTGGTGACACGTGGACCCGCGCAACAGCACAAACAACCACAGCACGAAGAGTTTTTCCAAAACAAGAAGAGACTTTTACAAATTATGCCGGGGGGGAAAAAAAATGATAAAAGGGGCAAAAAACAACAACAAAAAACAAAAAATGGTTTCACCGTACTTAGAGGATCATCCCATGTTGGGTGTAAAACCTAGAATATGTTTTACAAGGATCTGCCTTTCAAACCTCAAACAATAAAGAAATATTCCAGGTATTTCACAGGTCAAGTGAAGTAGTCAATACATTCACATTCAGTTTTACCCGTAAACCTCTGATGCAGAGTTTGAACATTTTTAAAAGAGCAATTTGTGCATCCAGAGTTAATGACGTTTCCAGGTTATCGAGTGTCTTCAGTCAATTTGACGCAACAAAACTCAAATGTGGAGAAAAAAAATGTTCCACAGAAATTGAATTATTCCAAGAATTTTCCAGAAGAGGAGGTTTACATCTTAAAACCAACAACAAAAATAAGGTCAATACACACAAACAGAAATAGAAAAAGACTGATATGCAATGAAAAAGTGCATTTTCTTGCATTAATCCTTATGCAAGGAGGACAAACTTTAAAATACGCTTTTAAACTAAAACGATTAAACCATCACAGATTAGATTCTGCAGACTAAATACTGAAAAATACAAGGAAATAAAAAAAGAAATCCCAGGTTCTGAACATTTCATCTAATTTTATTTATTTAATTTATCATTTTCAAATAAAGACCAAGCATTTTCAAAAGGTTGCCAAACATCCAGATATAGATCTAAAATGCCATCATTAAGATGCAAAAGTTAATCTTGAGATTAGTGATAAACTGCATTGAGCAGCTCTTCCTTCCTGTCTGTCACGGTTCACTTCTTGCAGGAAATCAACCAAAACCATGACACGTCACAGATATTTGAAATTATGACCAAATAAAGAAAATCTTTAGAAGCAAAAGGCTTTGGAAATTAACTCTTCACACAGGCAAACCATTTAAACCTCATATCCTTCTTTACCACACACCCACACACACACTCAGTTTTAGCATGCTTGGTGACTTGCTGGAAAGGCCAATAAGCTGTGTCGCCTTTCACTTCTCATGCCAGGTTAAAACTCTTGCAGCAGCAGGTTATTGCATCGGGTTATTGGTGACATTTTGTTGCGTGCGTGTCACATTCCAGCAACATCCCCCTGCCCTCATCGACATGAGCTCATCTCCAGGAACGTTAGGAATCATCCTGCAGAAGCTTGCTTAACGAAATGTGGCCCATCGCTGCACGCTATCTAATATTATCTACACAGCCGCAATTAATGAAGACGCTTGTTCGCAAAGCAAACTTAAGTGTTTCTCGCTGATGCACATTGTTATGAGATGACCAGAGAGTACAGAGAGCTAAAACAAATTAATCAAGGCCAAGGACCTGAGGTTGTCCAGCCATCCAACCCATTTCACCCTGTTCTGAAATAAGGACTTCTATAAATGGAATATGGGCCAGTGCAGCTCTGTAACTGTGCTCATACTGCCAGGGACCCAGTTTATTGCTGAGAAGAACAAGGGCATCTTTCTGCCCTTGATCCTCACCTCTTTTCCATCTGCATTACTTTGAATTTTTTATTTCATTTTGGAGGGAAAAGGGGGAAAAAAAAAAACTTCTAGGCTACAAAAAAACCTATTTCTGAGAAAGTTCAGAAATTTAGTCTAATTTTTTCTTACCCTACTGAGAGATTTATTTGTTGTTTTTTTATTTTTGTTTTGCTTAATATAAGTAATAATAAATACATAATTACATAATTTGACAAAATTTAGGAATATTGGGCTTTTTCTGGAAGGGCTGTTTTTGCAGTGCAGGAGAAATTGCCCAGAGAGGAATTACAGTAAACTTTTTACAGTTTGCTTTAAACTCAACAAATTAATTAAATAAAATGTGTATAATTTTCTCCACTCAAAGAACCTGGAAAACATTGTTTGATACTTCTTCCAAAACTAGCAAAACAGAAAAAAAGTTTTTTGCCACAGAAATCCTTTGATTTTTTTCGCAATTATATTAAACCTGTGACATTGAAGCATTAAACTACCGTCAAAGCCAGATAAAGGATTGATTCGACCTTGCAAATGAACAGATTTGCCTTTGAGCATCTAATATTTCAAATTCACGTGTTAAACTGCAAAGAGGAAGTTTGCGAAGTAGAATGTGCAGACAGAGCTGTAAGTGGTGACCTGGGATGGTGAGATAGCAGTTAACAGCACTGCACCAATGCACGCCGGCCAAGCTGGAGGTAAAGGGAAGGGATGAATAAATGTGTGGGTGGATGGGGGGGAGGGGGGTTAATGCAAAGGGGATGGAGATGAGTGAACGCAGAGGCTGATTCAGCTTCACAGGGGTGTTCCCTTTCTCTTTTTTTTAAATAAAAGAAGATTAGAAATAGGTTCTTCTTTCCAATCTGTTAACAGTTAACTACACCTAACCACCATTAAGTTAGTTTTATTTGTCATGTGCTTGTTCTGTTTTTATTCTAAGAAGTAAAAGAAAAAATGTGATGTGGTGTATGCCTGCAGATGAATCATTAATTTTAAATATTTGCATCATCATATTTGCAAGTGTTATTATAATTTAATACTCTAAAACCTCACAATCACAAATGAAAAAAATGTTGCTTAGGGCTGCCTAACACTATATTTGAATATGTTTGTTAAATGTGAAAAATTCATTTTAGACAAGCTATAGCTAATTTAAAGAAACTTATCCATTTAATCTCTGATGATCAACAATATTATTGACTAGTAATAATTTTGAAGAATCTGCAGCCACTACAAAAATCCCCTTCGGGTTATATGTCTCTTTGCTGCCAATTTGCAGTCATAATTCCATTTCAGCCACTTCTTCGCGGGCTTCTCTGACCTCGCTGACTCCTGGTTTATGAGAAATCAGTGGGATTACTCCAACCCGCTTGGCCTGTTCTGTGAGCATGATTTTTAAATTCATCCTCACCCTATTGTGCCCTGCATCTCAAAGAGAATTAATTCATGTTTTGTTTTTTGTTTGGCATATTTCAATCAAAATGACCTCTCCCACTTTAACTCCATTTAACACTGATGCTCCAAATTGGTGAGAGGAGAGTTTACAGTGGTCTTCATGGATTTAGCACAGAGGATGCAAAAAGCAGGGAGGGAACCTGTTTGGTAAATAATTGACCAGAGCTTTTCCTGAGGCTCACATCAGGAAGCTCAAGGGCTCTTCTGTGAGAAAAAGAAGAAGAAAAAGAAGGAGGGGGGAGAAGTATAACCTATTTTCCCTCAGAGCAGCTCACGCTAGGATGGTGTGTTTCCTGCATCCAACAGTATATCAAAATGAATCAAACTGATGGCCTTGTTTCACTTTACTTTCCTCTTGTCTATGTCCTCTGAAAGTGTATTTAAACTTGTACTTTTGATCTTCAGCATGGTTACATCAGGATTGTTGCACTGCATGCAGGCAAAGTGCTTAAATGACCATTAAATGTCTTAGAAATTGACCAGTGTATCATTGCTAGTTTGATGGGTCTGTCAGTTTAGGTCTCATTTACCTTTTATTTTCAACATATGACCATTAATTGCTCTTTCACCCTGCTAAGCTAACAACGCTTATATTACTTTTTAAATATGAGTTTGTTGCCTTCTTTGTCGCTACTGTATTTTGTCGCTGGAACTAAATAAAAGATTGTTTTTTTTTGCAAATATTTTCAGCATATTAAATGGAAGACAGAAGCAGATGCACAATTGGAACGATTCCAGAAATGCACAAGAAAGATGTGCAGACGCAGCTGTTGATGGTCAGAAATCCAGCGGAAATTAAAAGGAGTGGAATTAAGAAACTGTCTCCTCTTAATGCTGGGTTCACACTGCGATTTTGCCCATCTCTGATGAAAGATGGCAATTGAGAGGGGAAAAAAACAAAACAAAACAAAAAAAAATCAGCTACTGTAACTAAAAAATGGTGGTTATAGATCTCACAATGAGACGACTAAAGACGGGCTGCGATAGATATCAGCAGTGTCAGAAATTTGGAGGAATCATCTCAGAGTGTTACGGCCTGTCGCTGCCTCTACGATCTCTGTCAGCCAACCAACCAATAGGAACGCACCATGAAATGACGTAAACATCAGCGTGTCTACACAGGACAGTAACCTAGCAACAACGCCGCCAGATACAATGAAGAAACGGGAAGAAAAATGTGCAACTCAAATATAGAGGAAGGAACCTCTTTTTCTTGATTTCATTTACCACTGAGACAACGCTGATTTTAGAGCATGAAATACGCTCATATTTATTTATGTCGTAGTCACGATCCAGCGTATGCTGAACTGATTTCATGTTGCACAATGTGACCTGAATTAAACTTATAAGACTGAAAATCGTACAATGTGAACCCAGAATTAGGCTCTAGTCCAAAACTTTATTAACAACTCCAATGTGAAACTACTACATTTTTGTTGTTATGAATACACCAATCTTGATGGGAATTTTAAAAATAAATGAATTAATACAATTAAAATCTACTGCGCTTAAGGGGATGTCTTAAATTTGACATTACTTTTACTCTTGAGAATGAGGGAGAATGGGGAATAATTTCATCTATTATTAAAAGGCAAACATTTGAAAGCTAAAGTCCATGCACACCAGTCACACCATTATCCGACAGTCATACAGCACCTGTACTGAAACAACATTTAGCTTCTTGCTCAAGGGCACCGTGGAGATAGATGTTCCTGTTCAATTTCCAAATCGTGAAATGAACTGAACTGAATCAAACCAGCGACCGGCTGGTAAAGACGTCTCCTTTTCTTCCTACGCCCACCAGAGCGCCAGAGTAACAGGAGCAGATATGTGAGCTCAGGGTTCATCTAGCCGAGCGTCCCACCAACTGCCTCGCCACTCTCTCTCTGCCTCAGGAGGCATTTTAGTACAAGTGGGATTAAGCATGTATATCCCGGCCCCTAGCTGTCATGCAGGGGATTATGATGAAGAGGGGAGGAGTGGTGGGTCGTGCTGTATGCTTAAATTTGCTGGCTGCTGGTGCAAAGTGTGGTGGGCAGACCTGGCTGGTAGGAGAGGCTGGTGGAGACACAAGAGGGCCAGTGTGCTGGTGGGGATGCTACCTGCCAGGAGTGTTCAGCTAGCCTCCAATTGACGTGCGCTAAGAGCTGCACGTCTCTTGGGGTGGTAGATTGAATTCTGTTCTCCTTCTGCCTTGGCTTTCTCTGTGGAGAAAAGCTTTTAAGAGCCATTTCAGCTCACACAGCACTGAAAGGCTGGGTTAAACTCAGGAGGAGAGAAATTGGTTGAACTGATTAAACTGAGAGGCTGCTTGCTTGCTCTGTTAAGCTTGCTCTGATATGAGATGTGCACACTTTGCTGGCACCGTTTTCACAACAGACTGTTCCTATTTTTTTTCCAAAATTGACAAAACAATTGGAAGACTTGACTATCAATGCTTGAATTATACATACTCATGTACCTTTTCATAGATGTCTGTGGATGTTGTGGAAAGTGTTACTCCTGCACACAAGGCAGATGCTGGGGAAAAGTCAAACGCAGGTTTGACTAAAAACCTCTTTGTACCCGATTCACTGCAGTCATAGCATGGTATAATTAAATGGTATACACAAGATGCTACTATATAGAAGAGAGAGATAAATGTTACACACTTTTATCTGCTTTCTCCTCGACTACTAATCCACTATACTCTAATCTCAATCTTCCACTGCTCGGTTCAAAACATGTGTTTCTACTCAGGACCCGTTTCCTGATAGATCAGAGCAACATCTAGACAGATGTAGGGTCTGGAAATGAGCAACAGGACCTTCCTTGTCCAGGAGGTGTCACCAACAACTACTCCTCAAAATGCCGCAATTGGTTAGTGCTACAACCAATCGGAGCAACGTACAAGGTCCGTTTCCAACTAGTCAACGGGAGAGTGCTGATGGAGAGATGCCAAAATTATGAAAATGGAATCCAACAATTGTTGACAATTTTTAAAGCAGAATTTTAGAAAAACCAAACACTCAACTAATAGCTTTGAAAAACACTTGCCAACATTAACCTTTGTTTTTAGAGCAAGTTTAGCAGATGTCTCTTACCAATTGTAAATGAGATGCGTCTCATCCAGCACAATCTCTAAGAGATTGTCACATAATTCTTTAACTAACTGTCAATGCCAAAGCCAATTCAAAGTGCCGCTGTTTACCATCCAGACTACAAGCCCTCTCGGAGACGTACAAAGATAGACTGATCCGATTGGCTTCCCAAGACTTTTGGCATAATTAGTGTGTGTCAACGGTAGCTAGATGGACCAGCAGAGCAAATTCAAACTTGTCCGTGGTACGTCTAGATTTCTAAACTAAAACTCCTCGCTTGCCTCCATGCACAAGCACACTGTTAAATTTCATACTGATTATAAAAAAAAACACTACTGTTTACCCTTCAAAGCCTTAAATGCTTGAGATATGACTTGCCTCAAGCTATATCTCAAAGGTTTTACCCTGAATCTGCCCTCCTGACCATTGAGATCCACAGATACCACCCTGCTAACTGTTGCCAGGTAAAGATTGTGACAAGTGAAGATATGGCCTTCGTCTACTGCAAACTTTTTTAAAAAAGAAAAATCTCTCCTTAAAAACTTTACTCTCTGTGAAAACTATTTTTATTATAGTCTTGTGAACATCCACCATGACATAACTCGCCTTATCCCTTCTTGTGAAACACTTTCTCCAGAAAGGTGCTATAAAAAGAACACTTTATTATCCATCGAGGCATCATTTTAGGATTGTCCGTAGCCTCACTCTCCTGCAGCGCCTGAATGTGGTTCCGTTGGATGCCCAAGTGACCGATCAGACAGGCGGGCAGACGGGAAGAAGGGACGTAAATTAAGTCCTGCTCATTAAAGTGACATTAATGGCATTATTGAGCACAGAGGAAAAAAAAAATGAATTGCAGAGAAATGGGCAAAGGAGCAGGGCGGTAAAAGGGGTTTGGCTGAGCGCCAGCCAGGAGGCAGAACCTGGATAATGTCAGGAGCACATCTAGCTGGGAGGAGGTGGGGGGGAGGAGGACTGTGCTGAGAGTAAACTGACCTCAGATTGTTAATATCAGACAGTTCATAACTGCACTCTGGATTTCCTGGTGTACAATATATGTCTGCAAATGCACGATTCTTTGTTTACTATCTGTAAATGTTACACAACTGGTATTATTGCCCATTCAATCAGCTCAAGTGCAAGCTCCCAAACCCTTGATTATTATTATTCTTTTATAAAATATGATTTTCCCCTGTAATACTGGTTGCCATGACAACCTTTGTGGAAAAAAAAAATAACACAGACCTATTTAACAATGCTCTCTCTCTGTTGTTTATTTTTGCTGTTTACTGAACTTGCAGAGGAATCAGAGACAGTTTATTGTAGCGATATTACTCCTGAGGATACGCCTCGCTGCGGTGACGGCAACCTCGGACGAATTATCCCCGTGCTGTATTTCTTATTGCACTACTTGTTTTATGACTTTTTCCATCTTACTTTCAAATTTACACATCTGCAGCACCTCTGTGAATCTAGTTTCTTATTCATCCTAAGGAAGAAAATAAACCTGCATGGCAATTTTCAGTCTGTGGAAGTCAATTTAGAAATATTTTATACATTCTGTTCTTTGTGATTGTAAAATGAATGAATCTGGCCTTCGGGTTTTTTGTTTTTTTTGTTTTTCTTTTGATTTTTAGGGGGCGTGGGGTGTGGTACATCACTTTGATGGACCCTGCTAACAACTGGAAGTTATAGGATTATTCTTTGTGGAAAAATAATAATTAATTTGAGTCAGTGCACCTGGCTGCTGTGCCTTGCGTTTCTCTCTCAGGCACACACCAACAACGGAGCATCATTGGTTTGTGGGTGGTGATTACATGGGTGGCGATAGGTGCTGTCGGCAAAAGGTGAGGTGAGGTAAAGGGATGGGGGGGGGGATGGTGAAGGCAAGTGCTCTGTGAGTAATCAGACCGCCATCAGCATCCTGAAACTGTATCCGCTCAGCGGCAGCAGCAAAGTACCAATATGAGGAAGGAGGGGGGTGGTGGTGGGGGGGGGCAGGGTTACACAGAGTGGTGGGAGGTACTCACTGACAGCCTATAGTT
This sequence comes from Arrhamphus sclerolepis, assembly GCA_037176975.1. NCBI lineage: Eukaryota > Metazoa > Chordata > Actinopteri > Beloniformes > Hemiramphidae > Arrhamphus > Arrhamphus sclerolepis. The sequence continues at coordinate 16,265,625 of JBAMYA010000008.1, forward strand.
CTGCATCATTTTATCAAACTCCTCGTCAATTTTTTTGTATTTCTCTTCAGTGCGGGGGGTGAGGGAGAAGGGCTCCTCGGGGTCTGGGCTCTCAGAGTCCCGGTGCTCTTTCTTGTTCAGAGCCTTCGTTCCCCACACAAAAAGAAGAAGAAGAAGAAAAAGAAGGCACACAGACAGAGAGAGACAGAGAAGGAAGTAGATAGAGACAGAGAAGAAGAACAGAAAGAGAAGGTTAGATAAGGTGACCAAAGTGTGATGGTACTCACGCCGTAGCGTTTGAAGAGGCTGTCCAGGTCTTCTGTCTTGCGGTCATTTAGCGGGCTTTGGTCGATGGAATCATCGCCGTCGGGTTCGGGGCTGTTGCAGCCATTAAAGCCTTTCTTTCGCAACGTCTGAAGTCGTCATAGAAGGGTAGAGGAGGAGAAGGAGGAGGCATATTTACACATCATTTATCATCCACACTTTTTGATAACACCTTTTTTACTTTTTACCAGCAGTTTTTAAGTAAACCCATATCTGAAACATTAATTAACATCTTGATTGCGCCACATATGCTGACTCCCACACTGTTCATTGAATTAAAAATGAAGCATTTAAGGTCAGATAAACAGCGAGACCGAGAAGATGGCATAAAATTGAGTTGTTGTTGGGTTTTTTTCTAGAGACATTTTCCACAAGTAGAAAAATGGTCTCTGATATTCCTCACATCGATTACGCAGACCAAACCTTTGTAACGTTGCCCACCCACGTGAAAGCAAGATATTACCACTTGCTCACCCAGCAGGTGCTCTGAAGGAGACTTGGCTTAAAAAAGAAAAGAGAAATACAGATTGCAGTCAGTTCTAAACTGAAAAAGCTCTGAAATGAAAGGATGTAGCTTAATGAAAACACACCAGCTTTACAAAGAGGACAGAAAGTGGTTATTATAGAGGGCAAGTTTAAATACGAGTCCCAGATCAGAAGACACAGCGAGGAGTCACCGAAACCTACAAGTGAGAAAAGAGGTCAAGCAAAGCAAAAGCCCAGAGTGGCGTTGGCATGTCGACCAACAGCAGCCGGGTTGTGACAACGCTGGCACATATTTGAAAATGCAAGGAGACAACTAAGGAGAGAGACGGATGGAGAGGCTCTTATTTTGAGAGGATTCAGCTAAACAAGATTTGCTGCTAAGTAGCTTTGCCTGGTGGGCCCTGGACCTCAGAACCAAGCAGGTAGATCCTTGAAGGAAAATGGATCTCAAAATGGAGCAGAGCAACGTTCTGTGGTCTTAATTTGAGCTGTACTTTGGAAGGTGAAGAAAGTGAGAAACAGCTCATCAGGAAATCCTGTTAAGTTTTTTGCATTTGTGACAGGATAACCCAGCTTCTGCTGTTTGGTTTGGTCCAAAAGTCTACCGGTATCTTGAAACAAAACATGTCATGTCAAGTCATTTGAATCATTAGAATGAATGTAGATGTTTGACCATATAAAAGACTAAAGTAGATGAAACTAATTTACTCCATTGGCATAATTGTTCTTTTTATTGTATTTAATCTTTTGCAAAGCATCTTTCTATTTGATCATACTGTTTTCTTTTTAATGCTTTTATTATGTTTTTATAATTTTGCTCAACTCTGTTGTTTTCAAATGTGACCTTGACCTTCTATCTTCTGGACCATCGCTGGCCTTCACTCTAATTTTGACTGTGGTCTCTCATTTTTCTTTTCACCAGGAAGTTGCTAACCTAACTTCGTCTGTAGTTTGGTGCTCTGTTCCACATCGTACTGGCACTGGAAATTAAGGATATTCGATTAGTAGACGTATCTTAAAAGAAATTCATCTTATATGTAATTTGTGAAACAAGCTATGTGAAGATTGTACTCAATATTTCCCACATGCTACATTTTCTGTAATTGAAACCACCTGCTGTGTCACCTCTAACGGCAGTCTAGTGGCAGTTTGATTAATAAAAACAAAAGCACATCATTTTGGGATGTCCTACTGAGCACAATCACAGCAAAGGGAGAATGATTCAACAGCATGCAACTCAGGTTCGGAAGTGGAGCCGGCAGAAACCCGTACCTGAGAGGTTCAGACTAAACCCTCTGAGGAAGCAGACAAAAGATTCATTTCATTTTGGATCACTGAACCTAAATCCTCAAAACAGGTGAGGGCAAGAGGGTAATGACAGATATTTGAATGTAGAGACTTTCAGCGTTAACAATTATGATGCTCTTTGAGATGACTCTCATTAAAACTCAAAGCCTTTATTATCATAACAGTGGCAAAGCTGCTTTTTATCTATCCAGAGAAATTAGTTCTTAGAGAGATTTGATCTCCTGCTTCAGCTGTTCAGTCCAAGCAGAGCAAGTCAGTGCCCTGATCTGTCGTTTTAAAGTGCAGAAGCTGTCACCGTGTGCTTTGTCGTCCAGCGTTTTCAGAAAACACACTCCCTGGTGGCAGTTTTTTTTTTTGTGCACGTGTGTGTGCCGTGACCTAAAAATGGAGTGAACAAATAACCATTGCAAAAATAAAATGAACAGAAATTGGACAGTTTTCCACATAACAATGATGGCATGTGACAGAAGGGTGCCAGGAGGACGTGACTGAGGCGTGGACCTGCTGCTCTAACTGTCGAGACATAAAGAGACAGAGGCTGCCAACAAAACTGTAATAACTCTGGAGACATATTGGTGCCCATTTAAATCCTGCAAATGCAATCAAACACCAACAATAAGCCCATTTTAAATCTGACCTTTGGTACAATTCAAAACTTTTTTTTTTCTTTCAATAATTGGTCAAGACTTCTGGTAAAAGACACGCCTGGGACAGCAGGAAAAAGAAGTTACTTTCTTAGTTTAGAGTTTAAAGTTTAAATTAAGACCCCTAATCAATTTTCATACCCCTTTAGAATGAGGGACCTGCTTTATGCACAAAACAAGATAAAATATAAAGATTGAGTTGTTTTTTTTTTTTCTTTGTTTTTTTTTTTAAGAATGTTTGCCGTTTCAAGAATTCCTATAGCAGATACGTTTGTGTCATGGCAGAGAAAATGCCAACACAAAGCACAGAGTGAGCAGCTTTCATGGGGATAAACACGGTATGATCCTTAGACACTAAATATATCTGCAGTATTTATATCATTTGTTTCTTTTTTTGCTTTATTCACCTTTGAATGTTCTCATCAAACAGCTGTTGTTACACTACAAAAATTGAAAGTTTTTGTAAGTTTTTTGCTTAATTTAAGACAATTTGACCAGATTATTATTATATTAGGCTTATTTCTGATTTTGCAGTGAATACCATTTACTTATTTATATTTATGCATTTCCTGTTAAAGCAGAAGCTAAGGAGGCTGACTCCTTCTAACAAGGCATAGTCTGCTCTGATTGGTCAGTTCTACAGAGTCCACATTAGCTATTTAAGCGTTTCCATGGAACAGTTTTAATTTTTATTCTGAAAAATTCACACACTCACATACGGATGCAAACATTCATGCAGTATGCTTCCTCTCCCAGTCCGTACTTACTTTCACATGCTCTTTTTCGGGGGGATACGACAGACTTGTTTCTCTCTTTCTGTCATGTAAACTCATTTGATATTTTGTGAACATTACTGTGCAAACATGGGCAACTTTCCCACAGAGTTTCTGTGTTTTTCTTCCCACTCTCTCTCACAGTGAACATTTTGTGTTACATGACAGCACACACACACACACATCTCAATCTTTCTCACACACGCGCGCGCACACGCACACACACACACACACACACACACACACACACACACACACACACACTGTAGTGTGGTGATCAGCTTGTCTCTCAGTCAGTCAGCCATCTGTCTACCTGTCCACTGTTCCCCCCCTCTCCCCGTTTCTTTTGTGTTGCCAGGGTAAGAATCACCCAGCAGAGGACCACGCCGGCCTCTAACTGGCTGCGGCTGCTTGCAAGCCCCGCCCCCACCTCCTTCTCTACCCACCCTCCCCTCCCATCCTTCCCCTCTGGCTTGGTCGCTCGCCCACCCGTTTGTCCGCTCGCCTGCACTCCGTTTCCATCTCTCAGTGAAACGCTGCTCTATCTCCTCCTCTTCTCATCTCAGCTCTCATAGAAAAGTGCAACACTCTCACTTGTCCAGGTCTTAACATCTCTCTCTCTCTTTCTTTCTCTCCAACACTCCTCCTTTTAATGCCTCAATATGGGACTCTCCCTGGTTGCTCGCGTCTTCTCATCCACATTCTTCCTCTCATCTACAGTATGTTAGCATCTTTCCCTCTATTCTCTGTCACTCTCTGTCCTCTTTTGCCCTTCTCCGTCTGTTGTTCCCACAGCTTTCCCTGCTTTTTCCATCTCTCTCTCTCCTTACTTCATTCTTTATTCCTCTCTAGGGTATAAAATTTTCATGTGGGGGGGGGGGGGGGGGGGGGGGGGGGGGGGGGGGGGGGGGGGGGGGGGGGGGGGGGGGGGGGGGGGGGGGG